>JAOTOM010004208.1:130000-192500 GCA_034440615.1 Ashinkailepas kermadecensis
GCAGATACGGGCTCCCCTCATCAGGCACGGAACTCATCTCTGGGTGAGTGATGCTTGAGTATATGGGGAGCCAACCAGGTGAGAGAACCAAAGGATGTTCTGAGTGGAGTACCTCAGGGCTCTGTACTAGGTCCTGTATTATTCTTGATTTATGCTAATTATGTTCCTCCTCACTCCCAGTTCAAGGTTTTTGCACATGACCTAAAGATATACGTGAAACAAAGTACAAATCTGTCACAGACCTGCTGGCTGGCCTTTCACAGGACCAAACAGATATAGATACACTGGTTAGTACTGCCAAGTCATGGGGACTAGCAATGAACTCCAACAAATGTGCAGTTCTCAAAGCACACTGTGGCTCATATGACTGGACAAATCTTGGCCCTTATGCACATTATTACCTAGATGGATTTCAGGTAAGCTTTGTTGAGATGCATACTGACTTAGGCATCAAAGTAGATAAAAACTTGCATTTCCATCAACACATTGCTGGTATAGTACAGAAAGCTGGAAGTCTGGCCAGCAACCTACCAAGTTCTACTTTATGTTGTTCTCCTGAATTTATGAAAGCCCTATACATTACCCATGCTAGGCCTCTTTTGGAGTTTTCATCATGTGTTTGGAATACAGGTTACATAGGTGATTTAAGGCAACTAGAATCAGTACAGAGAAGGTGGACATGAAACATAGAGGTGATGGAAAGTCTGGATTGTGGTGCCAGATTACGGAAACTAGATTGGTACTCAGTGAAAGTGAGACTGATTCGAGCAGACATTATCAAATGTTGGAATATTTTTCATGGCCATTCTGCCATTAAGATTCCTGACATGTTTGTGCTGGCACCATTGGTGAACATGCATGGACACTCACTGAAATTGGCCTGCAGGGATGCATCAGTGGATTGTAGGAAGATATTTTTTTGTCTCAGATGCTGTGCCACCTGGAACTCATTGCCTGATGATGTAGTAGCCTTAACAGACCTGGGTGCATTTAAAGCTGCACTGCAATCAAATCTCTGCACACTGTTGTACGAATATACTGAATAGATTAACCATGATAATATACTAATCAAACTTGAAGAGTAGCTTTACTTCTGTACATTTAATTTTTCTTAACTTGAATCAGAAATCTTGTCTGACAACATATTAGCAGATGTAGTGGCTACTCTAAGCATACAAATTCTGCTTAAGGTATACTTTCAATTCCTGTGTCTTGCCCTATCTATCTGATAACCATATTTTTATTTAATCTAGGGGACTCACATACCTGCAGATACAGGCTCCCCTTGATCAGCCATGGAATTCATCTCTGGGTAAGTGATGCTCAAGAATTGGAGAGCCAACCAGGTGAGAGAACCGGTGAGAGTTCCGGCAGGCCTGGCCAGGCATGATATGCTTAAGCTCACCTTTGTAAGGAAGGTCAAAGAAAATGTTGAGCTAAAAAATTGCCTCGGTATTAGATAAGCATTCCAACACTATAACCTGAACTACCCTATTAACCATGACTTGAAAATAAACTGTAACATCATCATCCTATAGGAACATCAAATTCTAAGGTAATTGCCAGCTTACAAGCTGAAACCATGGCATGTATCTAAAGGAGATCCTATTGGTGATGAGTGGAATTGGAAGACTGCCAACAAAATTGGCATAGCAAATTAATAGATTTGATATAAATTAGTGATGCTTTGGTGTATGCAAAACAATGCATGTCATTTAAAAATTGAGAGAAAGCTGCTATTTTTACAATAAAAGTTGGTGCCACAGTTCAAATACCTGCAACACCCATGAGCCCACTTCTGAAAATATTAGAATAATTGTCCTTTAAGGTATTCACAAGAAAAGTTGTGCAAACATTTTACCTCCATAACCAAGCAGTGGTTAGGTTAGGATAGGTTTTTACTTGGAAAATATTCAAAATTGAGGGGAAATTTTTGCTTCTTCAGAAACAGGCTAGGCTAGGTTAGATCGTCAGGCTAGATTTAACTTTTTACTAATGAGAAAAATTGCCTAAAATATCCCCAAATTTTTACATGTTTCTGTGCTCCAAATTGGGTAGGTAGGTAGTACCTAGGTAGGTATGTAGGTACCTAGGTAGGTAGGTAGTTCAGCTAGGGTAGGTTAGATTACATCACATTTCCCCTCATATTTGCTTTATATTTTATGCATGTTACTATCCAACTCATAGCTCATTTTATGTTATTTTGCCTGCCAGAAGTATTTCCAGAGGAAATGAGTACCTACCTACCTAGTCACATAATGTCAACCACATTCATAAACATTGCATTTGGAAAATAATTTCCAAGAATTCAAAAATTACCTTAAAGCACAAATTTACCAAAATATATTGATGAAAATGGTGACAGCCAGAAATATGCATGCACACTAGGTAATCTTCACCTACCTGAAAGTTGAAACACGTCCGATCGATATGTAAAGGACCTTGCGTTCGATAAATATCTAATGGCCTAAAACATCGCATACACTCCAGTTACGCCCCAAGTTTAATTGCTTCCATATGATTCCCAACTATTGTGCCAGTTTTTGTACACCAATCAGTAGCCTCCCTACTCTGAACAAGAGTTGACGGTAACGTCGTCAACGCCAATTGACCAGTTCATAAAAATTGAATATCAGAGGCGGATACCAGTGATTCAGATAGAGGATGGCCTATGCTCAGGGGTACATACAAGAGGGGCGGGGCACTAGGGGCATATTATCCCCATCGAAGACGACGCCCCTCCGTGAAGGCTCGATCGAGCCTAAACATTCGAAGAGGGTGCGCCCGAGTGCGTCCTCCTTCGAATTTGTCCGCTGGAGGCGCCCCTTCAGCGTGCTCGAGTGCACCCGCTAGCATGGGTGGAGAATGCGGTATGAGAGGTATGGCCATGGCCACACCAACTTCAAAATTGGTATGGCATTGCCACACCAACTTTCTTTGAGAGCCTGAATTTATCAAATGAAAATAGGGAGCACACCTTGGGACCATTCTGTCTTCGCCACCGCCTCGGCCACACTATGCCACACCATGTAAAGGGCCTTGGGCCACACCATTGCACCAACTTCGCAAGCGATTCTCCACCCGTGCCCCCTAGCTCAACGGATTTTCAGCCGAAGGCATTTCGCAGTGGCGTCCCACTGAAGAAATGGCACCCCTCCAGACAAGCCATATGGCTTTGCCATATATATGGCAAATTTCTGGATCCTCCCCTGCTTACGATGCCGTTGGTATGGATGTTGTATTGTAGCAAGGGGAGGCAGGAGGACCATGACACCATATTTTTATCAGATCTTAGCCATTAACCCCATCGCGTTGATTGACCAGAATCGGCCTATAATCTACTTTGGCCAACACCCCCCCGCCACATTGCAGGCCTCCCCTGGGCCAATAAACGATGATAACTCTCTATATTGTTTTGGAAGGCCAAACAGCTCGTCCCCTGCCATTTCTGATTCACGTTATTCCGAAGATTTCAGTAAAATTTCAGCGGTGCTTCCGAGAGCACTGAATATCCGTCTGGTGTCGTCAGGGATGAAAACAAAACAAAAAATCCGAGTTCTTGCTGGGGTGGCTTTCTGAACCAGGGTCCTATTGCTAAGCAGAGCTTTTTGCGTGAACCCCCCCCCCACCACCCCACCCACAAAATCCAGTTCAACGGCAGAATTTTTACCAAAAAAAAAAACCCCCCAAAAAACAACCAAACCCCCCCCCCGCCCCCCCCCCCCCCCCCTTTTTTGGACGCAAAAAAACCCCCCCCCCCCCGGGGCAAAAAAAGCGCCCCCGCGAACCCCAAACCCCCCCCCCCCCCCAAAAAAAAAAACCAAAACAACCCCACCAACCAAAAACCCCCCCCCCAACGAAAAATTTAAAATTAAAAAAAAAAAAAAAAAAAAAAAAAAAAAAAAAAAAAAAAAAAAAAAAAAAAAAAAAAAAAAAAAAAAAAAAAAAAAAAATAAAAAAAAAAAAGGGAAGAAAAAAAAAAAAAAAAACCCCAAAAAACCAAAAAAAAAAAAAAAATTTAAAAAAAAAAAAATTTTTATAAAAAAAAAAAATAATAAAAAAAAAAAATTTTATAAAAAAAAAAAATTAAAAAAAAAAAAAAAAAAAAAAAAATAAAAAAAATAAAAAAAATAAAAAAAAACCCAAAAAAAAAAATCCCCCCCCCCCCCCCCCTTTAAAAACCCCCAAAAAAAAAAAAAAAAACCCCCAAAAAAAATAACACCAAAAAAAAAAAAAAAAAAAAAAAAAAAAAAAAAAAAAAAAAAAAAACAAAAAAAAAAAAAAAAAAAAAACACACAAAACCCCACAAAAAAAAATATATTTTGTTTTGCTCATGAAAGCCCTGGTTGCGTCCCTGATAGCATGACATAGATTCGATGATCTTCGTCTTATACATCTACGATCGGATTTATCCCATTAGTTGGGTCAAAAAAGTCACCGATCTGCCGACGTCGTCGGAGACCACACACGCTAAGGTTAAGCTGATTTGAGAGACCAACAGCGAAGACTAACCCACGCAAAAACCAAGAAGTCAAGGTTCGCGACGTGCTTTTATGTTGCTTCCATTCGCCGGATTGTTATACTTTAAAAAGTGGCACCTCTTCTGGGCTCTGTCCGATCAAACTCCGCAGACTGCAGCCCATGAAGGCAGCCCCGTCGTAGGTGTGCTTCTAACGTGAAACAAGCCGCTTCAAATACTAATCTAGTACATCTTAACAATCTAGCATATATTTTTAATATACCGGATTTACGCTACCAAAAATACCAGATATCCACGGCGATCACCGCGGCCCGTCGGCGTTTCTCGGTGGTCGCCGTATCATTAAAAAAGCTAAGTCAATGGGCTCAAAAAAAGGCGAGAATCACCGACAAATGGTCGCAGGCTGGTCGCCGCGCCGGGTCTTAGTAGGAACTAGCAACAGGAAATAGTCGGGAAAGGGCGGCTGAGCTGGGAAAGAAGAGATTCAGATTTTGAATGATGTGAGTAGGGAATCGCTGAAGCGGACATTTGTGGAACGAACAGAAGTGGTTGCCTAATTGTTAGTGAATGGGTACGATCGGAGTGGAAACCTGTTTTTCTCGAGCTTTGATGATTTCATCTGTAGAGATAGGTACCTGAAGGTGGCAAAAGCCTGTGCCAGTACTGAAATTGAAATGGTTTGATGCGTCCGTTCAACTCGGAACGCACCGTAGATAACCGGGCGATATGCATGTTGATTTTGGTGAACTTCAAGTCAAACAGTTGGGCTCAATTTTTACCCATTCAAATTCATTGAGATCACCTCTGGTATGAGGAATGATCCAAGAAAAAGGCATTACTTGTTGTCCTTTCCCTCCAGGCATTACATAAAATTTGGTGGATTGGGCGGGGGGGGGTGGAAATAGCCATCCACCCCAATTGGTAGGCCATATTAAAAAAAATAATCACCTATGTTTGACATGATATGAATGTTAGAAGTGATTGGCTGCCAATATTAGATCTTTAGATTGGTTAAAAGAAAACTTAGTGTGACTGGTTTCTATTATAAATCATCTTCAAGCACTGAGTGCTTGATGCTTGAGTGCTTGATAATGATTTATAATAGAAACCAGTCACACTATGTTTTCTCTTTTAACCAATCTAAAGAAATAATATTGGCAGCAAATCACTTCTAACATCTTACGTATCATGTCGAACATCCTGCCAACCATTCTCCACCTACTTTCTCACCTATGTTTCTGGAATTTTTGCCAGCCTTGCCCCCTCCATATCAAACCAGGTAAAATTTGCCACTGAGCCTACCTATCTCTGGTGCTGACAACAGTGTCTGGTGCATTGTTGCACCATCTGCCTGCCATGTTAGTAAATGGGGAAAAGCTGTCCATGCAGCATAAACTTCAAGGTCAATTTGATGTAGCTGAAAGTTGTTTAAGTGAAAACATATTTGTAATCAGCAGTGGTGGGTCTATATTAGGGCAAAATGGGCAATTGCCCCCCCCCCACTAAACTGCCAGATTTTTATCAAAATCAATATGTTTTGGCACTTTTGTCAGTTTTGCACATTTACCTCCCCAACATTTGCCCTCCCTAAACAGGCCCTGTAGATCCACGACTGGTGATCAGCACATCCAAATGCAACATAATCTGTGGGTAAATTTCATTTTTCAAAGTTGAAAAGTTTGACCCAGTTACACTAATTTGATGAATTTTTAACCAGCTCTCCCCCATGTTATGCTTATTTCCCCATGTAAATGCATGAGTTATGCTCCACCTAGTGATTCCCCCAGATGAAAGTTTCTGGACAGGTGTGCAAATGATCAGGGAAGAGTAGGCCAAATTAATGGTGACATTCAACGTAGGGATGGAAAAAAGCAGGCTTAAATTGAATTTATGCCAGACAGTGGCCTATTATTATTTAAGCTGGCTTAAATTCACAACACTTCTAGGCCCCACACATCTAAGGCTCACAAACCATGGGTAGGGGAGAGTGGGGAAAAGCAGACCACCTAAGGTTTGACATCCTGTAAGTCTAAGATGAGATGTCATATGGAGGTATGACCAACTCTTTGATGAAGCCCAATGCCTTGTCATCCTTTCTTTAAGGGGGAAATTTTATCTAGATTTTATATAAAAAAAACTGAGAAATCCTTGCTCAATGAGGGTACCTCAATTTTTATATTTTCAAAAATTGTGGGGCAAAGTGGACCATTTCAGTTGCACACCATTTGTGTTAAATGCAAATGTCAAGGGACATATTTTGTGACTTGTGTATGGTAGCTTGTCTTAGAAATAGGAGTTGCAAGCAATTTCAGCAAACGAAGCTGCACTTTAATGGCATAGGCATGTCCAGTGAGGTAAAAATTTACTATTTGATTCTCAATCTGAAATAAATCCCAAAATAACAATCTGGGACAAATGTAATATATTTCGTGGGTTGCTATGACCACCTATTGCACCCACAAAATGGAACTGGATCTGCCACTGCAAACAATGGGTTGCTTTCTAAGGGGTGGTCCACTTTGCCCCAAAGCGAAGCTTGGGGATCTGGGATTTGTCTTGGGATTATTTTTGTAAAGTACGACTCCTAGCTACTGCAAGCTCGTTTAGCACTCAAATGTTGATTTTAGAGAACATAGGTATTAGAAACAAAATCGGTCTTACCTAGTTGTTAAGATTTACAAATTTCCATTTATTGAAAAAATTGTATCAGAAAGTGGAAAAACAACATTTTAAAATCTTGACACGAGATTAAAGCTTAAGACAAGATCTGAAATAGCCAAAAGCATGCACACTCCATGGGTCTTTCCACAAGGCAAATGAAATCTGGCTGAGGTAAAAGGCTATGGCAGGAGAGAGGGTGGTCCGCTTTGCCCCACTTTCCCATACATTGACAGTGTTCGTGCTTAACACAATAAAAGTGTAAAATACATGCACTGAAGACCTACTGTGCATGACCAGATGGTTATTGACAGTTTCTAGGTCAAAGTATGGATGCCAGTAGCACCAAAATCATATGCAATCATAATAGCCAGAATAGCAAGAAAACATCATGAGTGAGTTTGTGAGGACATACTGTGGATTGCTCTAAAAATCATTCAAATTTGCTTTAAGCTCTGCCCAATGGGGGCTTGTTCCAGCTATCCACCATTGATAGCTCAGGAATGCTGTAGGGCTCTCCATGCTCCAATTTGGGATCATTTGTGTATAGCGAAGCATCACATGCTGACCCCCATCCCAGTGTCCATAAATTGTACCAGTCCAGGATGGGGGTCAAAATGTTTGATAAATGTGACAAAATACAAAGGAAAGCAATTAATGCATCACAGTTGTGGTGTTTTCAAATGTTGTATCCAAAGCTAAACCAAAATTTTACAATTTGTCTCATGTAATCATAAGAGGTCAAATGAGTGGCCCTTGGAGGTTAGAATGTCAATGGTTACCATTTGTTTCCAACCCCAAAAATCATGCATTTATTGACATTGTCCTGCCCTCCCCCCCCCCCCCTGCCCCTCCTGGAAGGTGTGGGCTCCAGTTTTCATTATTTGCTCCATCTTACATCTTGCATGAGTTTATTCACATTGTGCCCTAATTGTTACAGAATGAAGCAAACAAAGTTGGGCTTTGGAATTGCAGAAGAAGAGCAGAGGGTTGATGATGGTGATGGTGATAAGCCAGCAAAAAAGAGGATAAGAAAGGTGTGCAAGTGTGGGTATGATGGGTGCACATGGGCAGGCTCTGAACAAAGCATTTATTGGCACACAAAAAAGCAGCATGGTGATTGTGGGCCCAAGAAGATATATCCATCAGAGAGCCAGCTGGGGACAAGTGGCCAGTGGTCTAGCTGGATGAGGGGCACAGGTATGTACCCACTAATGAGCCAGAAATGAAAGTAAGGACAATATATATAATCATAGGGGGAAAAGTGGCAAAATACAAAGGATGCTTATTTCCCTATCTAAATAGGCTATGCTTCTTTCCATATATAAATGAACGAATGAATCCTAGTATTGATAGGGTTTGGATACATGTTGCACTGCTAGTCTTTTACAACCTAGCTACCAAGTTTAACTAGGCATAATGATTTTGGGATGGCTGGTCACAGAGGTGGATCCAGAAAGCCACCCTGGGGGGACCCAGTTTGGGTTAGGTGGGCCCATGCTGTGCTGGGGTCCCAGCTGATGTCATTCTAGGGGGGGAAGTGATGTCTGATGGGACCCTGCTGGTATTCAATGTTCCAATCCTGGGGGGGGAATGTGATGTCTAGTTAGGCCACATGTATTCCATGTTTTGATCCTGGGATGGGGGGAGGGAGCAGTGTGGTACATGCTGTCTGGAGATGTAAGCACTGATGTCCTTTGGGGTGGGGCAAAAGAGGGGCTGGGTCCCTTTTTTTGCTTTTGGGGGGTCATGACCCAATTGGCCCTCCTGGATCCACCCCTGGCTGATCACATAAATCTAAATTGTGCAATTTTATTCTTACTGTTCCTGATTGCAATAATTTGTGCTTCAAGCAGGCCCATCTGGACTAACACTGCTCACTGTGTAAGGGAGGAGGCTCCTCTGCCCACACCCTCATCGACGTGCAGGGACGGTGAGCAGACAGACCAGACAACCACAATTTCAGTGGATCCATCCAGTGCTGAATGCACATCTGCAGCAGTGCACAGATCCTCAGATATTTATCGATTGTCCAGATGTTTTCCAGTGCCTATGCATTCATCTGTTCTTTGCAAAATTTGTGGAACTCAATGCTGCTGAATATTGCAATAATGGTAGTTCTCCAGGAATTAGTTTCACCTCTTTCTGATGTTTCAAGATGATGGAGACATGCATATTACAAAACAAACTTTTTACCTTCAATTTACATTTTATTACCCACAGTAAACAGGACACTTCATTGCTGAAAAGTTTGTGGTGTTGTGTTTGTGAAAGTTTTTTGTTTAACTTTTATTTGTGATGTACCTGTTGCCATACAATATAAGCCTCATAATGTGAAGGATAAATAACCCATTCCTGCAAATTAGGGAAGTTTGCAACATATGTGGCACCACATACTTCTTATCTGCAATAGTCAGCTAAGCATGCTCTGTCCCTTTGGTGTGCATTTCACCCTGTGGCCCAATGGTTGGGTTAGGTTATGTAGCCCAAATTGACAAAAAAGTGTGACCCAACTTTATGTATAAGGTGCTGATCAAGTTCAGTGCAACTTATTTTGTTATGGTTCCGTGGTTGAATAATGCTGCACAATTTTTGGGTCCTAAGCTTTTTGTTTAACTTTGATATGGCGCACAACACATACCTTAGTACAACCCATAACACCGTGAAAAAGGTGCATTTCCACCACTATTGATTGCCAATTGTGTTTGACTTCACCATAATATTTTGTGAAGGAATTTTTGACACAGTAATTCACATGGTATGCAACTAAATGCTTACCCCTTTCCCTCTTTATTACTGTACAGGCGTGAAGCACGCAGGAGGTCTTTCTTCAAGTAGGGGAAAATGGTGCATTGCCCAGTTGAATGGCAACATGCACCAATGACCATGTTCTATTATATATATATATATATATATATATATATATATATATATATATATATATATATATATATCCAGGTATGTTATTATTAGTTATTCAGGTTGAAAATGTGTTCATCAGGTCCATGCCACCAGCAGTCTGGTGTCAGTGTCATGGGGTGCTCCAGTGCATTTGGTGACACTGCTCACTGTGTGGAAGAGGAGTCTGCTCTCCCCGGACCCTCATTGAATCCCACTGCTGCGTGCAGTGACAGCAAACAGCCAACCACCGCCTCAGCACGTCCATCCAGTGCTGATCACACATCTGCAGCAGTGCACAGATCCACAGGTATTTATAGATTGTCCAGATGTTTTCCAGCGCCTGTGCATTCATCTGTTCTTTACAAAATTTGTGGAATGCAGTGCTGCTGAATATCGCAACAATGGTAGTTATCCAGTATTAGGTTCACCTGTTTCTAAGGTTTCAAGACTATGGAGACATGCATTTTAGAAACCACACTGTTTCCATAAATTTCCATTTTATTACCCACAGTAAACAGGACACTTCATTGCTGAAAAGTTTGTGGTGTTATGTTTATGAAAGTTTTTTTTGTTTAACTTTGATTTGTGATGTACCTGTTGCCATACAATTTAAGCCTCATAATGTGACGGATAAATAACCCATTCCTCCAAATTAGGGAAGTTTGCAACATATGTTGCACCACATACTTCTTATCTGCAATAGTATTCTTCTCTTTCATGTGTGGAGGGGCAAAAAGGCAACTTGTTATAACTAGGGTGGCGAGTCATGTGCACAACAATTTTTTAACGTGTACAACAATAAACTGGAGCCAGAATGACCGATCGTATTTAGCTGGGCACGACATTCCATATACAACAATAAACTGGAGCCAGAATGACCGAACGGATTTAGTTGGGCACGACATTCCATATACAACAATAAACTGGAGCCAGAATGACCGAACGGATTTAGTTGGGCACGACATTCCATATACAACAATAAACTGGAGCCAGAATGACCGAGCGGATTTAGCTGAAGACGACATTCCATATGTTGCTAGTTTTTGTTATACTCGATAAGATGGGGCCTGGCGAAGGCTCTTTGTCATAGTCAATTTAACGTGTTTTTTTTAAACTGCTAGTGGGCCGGGTATATTGATCGGAATTAATGTATGGTTTATCTTTCGTATGTACGGTCCTTCATGGTTGCAGGACAACCGAAGAGCAGCAACGAATTTTTATTCGAAGGCAAAGTGCCACATGCTCATATTGCTCATTTACCTCCTTGTACGCTTTTTGGGCAGGCGACCACGCACGATTGCTTCGGTTTGGTCGGCGACCAACTTGATGGTTTTTTTACCCTGTCAGTTCCATCGGGTCCAATATACTTACCCACTCATAGAAAAGGCATATGTGAAGTCGGAGGCGTTCCTCCGAGTGAAAAGGCGCTCCTGTGGGAAGTTTGGGTGCACCGTCTCTCCCCTCCCCTCCCCGCCCAGCACAATTTCTAGCAGAAGGTGCTCATCAAAATTCACTTCCCATTGGCGACAATGGCTTACGATTTTCATCACTTTTTATTCGAAACCTATAGATTTGACCTGAAATAACATTTATAACTAGTTAACAATGGTTTAAAGTCGCACTAAATTAGGGTCGCGATCCATTCTGGATTGGGCTGTGGCTTCACAGATGATCTGTGGCGTCGGCGGTTAGGCATACATGAGAAAATATTCCGTTAAGAAATGTGTATTTATGTTTATCTTTTACTGTAGTGTCATTCTACACCATCAGATAGCTGCCATGATTTAAGCACCTAGTGCTATTGCACCACTCTGAGAAAATGTTCATTTTAATCGTAAGACTGATTAAAGTAAACGTTATGATGATGATGATGATGATAGTGAAATCCCAGATCCATCGGTGGCCGTCCTCAGTTATGTATTTAGCTGGCACATATCTCGAATTGTTTATCTCTTTCATATATATTATGCAAATTTGCGCTCATACATGGCTGTGTAAACAGATTATATTCATAACAGTCGATGACACCTCTGCATTAGGAAACCGGACCTACGTTTCAGCTTTGGCACGATGCAACACATTCATGCATGGGTGTCATGTTCTGTTCCATTTGTATGTACTGGTCAAACATCAGCAACAATCTATCAAGCACACTAATTTATTTACGAGCAACCATCTCCCAAATCTTTACTACTTTGGTCAACTATCAAGCCTGTGGAATGCGAGGAATACGCCATGTCGAATCAGCTTCGTGACAGATTGTACTGCTTCAACATTAGCAACAGTTCTCAAATCGTACCACTCTGCACACAAACACAAACACATGTGTGTGCAGTCCATTCTATGGTCAGTTGAGAAATGAGAATGTTGTCACATATACTTCATAATGCAGTAGTATACACAACACCCAACAGAAGTAGTCCAGCACAGTACGGGTGCACCAACAAAGTGATGCTGCGCTCATGCAAGGGTGGGGAATTGCACACATCCATATTTCCAGGAACGTAATACTCTATAGGATATACGTGTATGATGGGCTGTGTTTATTTCAAATAAACATCTACGTTATTACGGTGTGCGCTGCGGGAGGTTTCGATTGCAACATGAAAACCGCATCACGGAAAATGTCGAGGTATTGGTACACATCCCTCAAAATGTCACGACTCGTGCACCTCCACTGAGAAGCACCAATGCGCTTAGTCAGCCATCGCTTGCTGTGCGGGAGCCCATAGAGGAGGCCCATGCAGAGCCCATGCAACCCGGGAGCCCATGCAGGGCCCAAACGTCCGGCCAGTGGCAGCACACGCGGGTCTCGCCTGATGCGGCAATGGGCGCCACGCATACGGCAACAAAAGGAATACATGGACGATCCAAATGTCACTGGAGAATTACTATAACGTCACTAAGCCACGCCATATCCACGCCATCGCCCTATCATTCACCTACACTGGCGGATAGTGTTCTCTAGAGACTACGTACAGTACCGCTAACCACAGCGAACACACCAGCTCTCCGGAGCCACACCATCGCTCGCTCGCCAATACACAGAGGTGCACCGCACAATCCATCTCGACGCGCGGTAGGAACTAGCAGCGTGTGCGGCCGCTCAGCATCAGCTGACGTCGGCGGCGCTGATGACGTCTTGAATCCACTGCACGTACACCGCCACGCGGGTGTACACGCCCGGGAAATCGTTCTTGCCGCAGCCCTGGCCCCAGCTGGTGATGCCCATGATGACCCGGACGCCGGCCAGGTCGCAGGCCAGCGGGCCGCCCGAGTCGCCGTCGCACGTGTCCACCTCGAACCGGTCGTCGCCGGCGCACACCATGCCCAGCGTGATGTTGCGCCGGCCGTAGAAGCGCTCGCACTGGTGGCGCGTAAAGAACGCCACGCGGCCCACCTGCAGCTGCTCGGGCAGCGCGCCGAACAGGCCCGGCGCCAGCTTGCCGAGGCCGGCCACCGAGCAGCGCAGGTGCGGCGCGTAGCGCGCCGTCGGCGGCGGCAGGCAGGCCGGCCGCACGCCCTCCGAGAACGCCAGCCGGCCGTCCAGCTGCAGCAGCGCGATGTCGTTGTGGTAGATGTTGATAGCGCGGTGCGCCGGGTGGCGGAACGCGCGCCGCACGCCCAGCCGCCGCTGGTGCGGGTCGATCACCGCCGAGCCCGAGTCGCCCACCACCACCGACAGCCGGGCGAGCGCGAACAGCCGGCGCGAGAACACCAGCTGGTCGCCGCCCAGGTCGGTGTCGACGTCCGTGCGGTACAGACAGTGGGCGGCCGTCAGCACGAAGCGCGCCGACACGACCGTGGCGCCGCACTTGAGCTTGCGCTGGCCCAGCTGGTCGGCGTCCAGGTGCGCGAACCACGGGTGGTCGGCGATGTCGCCGGCCGCGCCGCCCAGGATGCGGCTCAGGTCGGCCCGGCCGCCGGCACACTCGACCGTCACCTGCGGCGAGGCGGGCGGCTCCTCCGGCCGCTGCACGTCGCAGCGCACGTACACCTCGCCGCTGCCGTTGCACGCCTGGCGGCAGGACAGGCCGTGTGCCGTCAGAGCCGAACGTTCGTCCAGTGCGACGCCTCACTGCGCGGGCAGACCGCCACACAGGCCTGTCGGCTCATCAGGGGGCGGCTGCCAGGAGACTAGGCAATCGGATCGCGAGCGGTGAAACAAAAGTGGTCGGGGGAGGAGAATGACAAGAACGTTCACGGTTGTCAGGAGAGTGCACGGACTCTGCCGCTGGCAATAAAGGGTACATCCCCAATGTTTTTAAATTCAGTATCAGGGTTGCGGTCGTTGCATGCCAATAATAGGCACAACATTCCGGTCCCGCTATTTTCCGTGGTGGAGCCCTGGGGGCTAATGCAACAGTGGGGCCGTCCACACGACGTTACAGCCGGCAGAAGCAGTTTGCTTTCAGCTATTTCAGCCTCAGCTGATCCGTCACCAGGGCAGGGAGCACTGATAATCACAGCCATACCGACATCTGACTGGACAACACAATCAGCTTCAGCAACAATATGCTCAGGCGAGTGATGAGAAACCCGCCTAATTGTCCCAGGGCTGGCGGGAGGCAGAACAGCACGCGACAGTACCGTTTGTACTACTCCATGGTTGGCAAGTTATTGTCAAGTAGCTTCCTTGCGTGTGACGCCAATAGGGTTCATGCTAATGTAAGACGGCTTACATTTTTCAACATGGCGCTTCATGCGGTCGCGATGCGGCCCGAACCGCGAGACATCCAGCCGCCGCGACCGGAAACGCGCACACCCTGCTGCCAACAGCAGCCACTTGGTGCCGCTGGCAAAGCAAGCAAATACTTCCGCCTGGGTATCAGCCTGACCCAGTAGCCTAGAAGCAGCCACCTCTGGACAGCCGAAACCGCCAACCGCCAATCAGCGGTCAGCAGTCACCAGTCACCAGTCGCCATCGTCACCAGCCGGCACCATCAGCCACCAGCCAGGCCACGGGGCACAAAGAAAGACGGCGTGCGTTGCTTGGCGCCTGTGGGCCGGCCGCTCCCAGGGGCGGCGCCATTTATAAGCGCCACCCCGAGGGAGTCGGGACACACCACCCAAGAGAGTCGTCGGGAACACACTACCCAAGAGAGTGGTCGGAAGCGCACCGCCCTAGAGAGCAGTCGGAGGTACACCACTCAGAAGACGGAGTCGAGAAGTCTTGAAGTGCAGTGACTGAACAATGATGAGCTAAACTGTGAACTTCGCTAGCGTGCGGGTCGACTGGGCCACCCCTGCCAGACAGCGGAAACCAAGCTGACAACGCGAAATGTGAGTGAATCAGGCCAGGAAGTGGCGATGTACCCTTCACCCATCATGCCCACCATGTGGCCCGTCCGCCACCGGTTTTGTGTACGTGATGGCCTCAAACAGCGGAGGTATTGGTAGCCGTTAGCCCTGGGAAGGGTAAAGGAGAGGAGCGAATTGTGGCGGGCAGGGGTATAGGGGTATATAGGGGTAACCATGGAACATGGTTATTAAGGATTAATGGATGGAATTAATTGGATGAATGGTCCGGATGATACATGAATGTTTATGGTTTAGAAAGGCATGGTAGAAATGAATACATACACACTCACGCGCATTACTGAGGAGAGTTTAGATGACGGGAGAACCACCTGGTTTTGAAAAGACGTCAATGAAGATGGCAGGTCTGGCTCACCACATGCTAAATACCCCCCTGTTTTCGGGAGGGTTTTTAAAATAAAGTATTTAATCTGGAATTAAAGAAACTTAGGAGATCTGCTGGGGCCCCACGTCACTCAGCGGATAAGATGTGCAAACGGTCAAGGTGGGAATAGCCCCGGTCTCTCTTCCCAATTGTCGTTCTGTTTCTCTGTCTCTCTCTGTCTCTCTCTCTCTCTCTCTCTCTCTCTGTCTCTCTCTCTCTCTCTCTGTCTCTCTCTCTGTCTCTTATAGAGAGAGAGAGAGAGAGAGATCTCAAAGCAAACGCCAAACATCTGTTTTCCCATCAAACATGCCACCCGGCCGAAGGCGCCGAGTCAAGGATTCTTGACCTTTGGGAAAGGATACGGCGATAACCGCTAGCCTGGGTAAACTCGTGAATGCTCCCCGGTCACTGGGTCACTAATCCATAGTCCGACGCGTCTACGATACTTCTTCTTGCTTAAATGGTACCGGGTAATAATACCGCGCAACTGAACTCAGGAAGTTTATTAATCTATGAAACCGGGGATAACGCTCCATCCTGAAAGGAAATGGACTTGTGCTGCTACCGGACGGCTGTTCAGAAAGAGTTGAAGGTATGTCTCGTGGAGAAAATATACCCAGCAATTCGTGAATTCCACAGCTAGCATAAAAGAAACCCCGGCATTTTAGGTGTGAAATCTCCAAATCTTTGTATACGTCAGGAATATGCAAAGTTGAATAGCATTGGGATGCGTCAAAATGCAGTCGGAAATCGTGTACGTTGTGACCAGATTTGCGTCGATTGGCATGCGTATGCGCGGGCGATGACGTCCCTGTGGAATATCCAGACTTAACCCCATGCGGAAAGCCTTTGAGCTGTCAGATTCAAGGAAGGCACTCGTGCGCACAAACGGAACATCCCAGGCTCACCGTGGATTGACCCAAGCTGACCTTCATGATAGAACAGGAAGCTAGGGTGAATCGGTGATGAAAAAAACCAACGTCACACTCTCAAGTCAGGCTCAGCTAATGCAAATTGGTCCGTAACACCTAAGTACGAATAAGTAAATTAGGATTATCCCCCTTCCTGCTCACTCTCCATGTATCCCACTACAAAGCAAGTTCATAGCCACACGTAATATGGTGCTTAATTTGCTGTCAAAAACGATTGCATGCACGAATGAGCTACTACATGTGAAATATTTCCCGCTGGAAGCATTAGCTGAAAGTGAATATTGGTGGCGAAAATCTCGCACTTGCTGAGGATCGAACCACGTCCAGAAGGTGAAATTTCGTACATGTCTGTATTTGTGCTCAAAACATTGCCAAACGTGAGCGATAGCTGCTTAAAATCGACTTCAATTTGAAGAGGAATACAGTGGCGAACATTTTAACGTGAGGTCTGGTGTGGGTCACTACAATAATATGGCTAAGGGGAGCCCTGAAAGTAATCAGATGTCATACTCCATGCTAAATTCCCAGGCAAAGGTCACTAACATACAGCTCCTTACTTGAAAAAGGGAAACCGCCCGCGCTTCAGACCTAGTGATGCGAAATATTGCTTCCTCCACAAGGACGATAATCAGTGCAATTCTTCCGATACCATCTAGGGATATCCACATAATGGTTCATGCAGCACAATTCAGTCACATGCTAAATCAATGTGGGAGCGCTGGAATCCTCTTATGGGAGCGCTGGAATCCGCCGACCACAAATGATACATGAGAAAACAAAACCTGGCCACTACGATCTATTAACAAAAAATTGTAGCTCTAACCGTTTGAAACAACGACGCACACGCGAAACACATGGACTCGCGGAGTTATTCTCGCACATATTTACCAAAATTAAGTGAAACCTGCATGTCTCTCTCCAAGTGCCTGCACTAAACTTTAACCGTCTGGACTACTGTGTTAAAATTTTGGCCGATTGTCCGTGTTCGAACTTGCGATACGCACGTTGCATAGCTTATTAACACTCAGGATCATAGGAGGATGCCTCTAACTGATCCAAGTGTCTCCCCATGTCCTGAACCCGTCCGTACGGATTGTTACACACAATGCTGAATGGCGGAAACGAACATTTGGCGGCAGAAAACAAACGTATGCCCATAAAGAAGAGAAGTTCAGGCCTTTGTACGCTCTTTGTCAATGCTTAACTTCGTTCATCCTTAATATTCTTGTACGGGACAAGCTGCATTCCACGCACGTGACGTTCGGTTGCTCGGTACATTAAGTCTAGGAACAAGTTAGCAACACAGACGTTCTTTTGCAGACAGAGAGGTAAACAAGCTGCAATACGATTCGCTAGAGTCTGGATCTATGTTGATGCAGAACATGAATCACACGAAAAGGAGAAAGTTACTCCAGGTGTATAACTTTAAATGTTTGGGATAATTCGCTAAACATTGATGGATATATGGGAACTCCTTTTCACGGCAAAAATGGTCAGTGAACATTACCATGCTTCCACAATGGGAAAACAACGTTTACCGTGCAATCCTGGGAAACTCGTCCTCAGGCTTTGTACCGGTCAGTACATGTTTTGCCCATGAATGCTGAGGGTCGGGTAAACATTCGGAGGTGTAAAACCCCAAGTTGGTGCCGTTAAGGAACGGCCAGTGCGCTGACCATTACGTCGTCAAACGTACTAGGTGCGATTAGGGATTTGACAGTGGAGAAATTCCGGGTTCATCCATTACTAAATGTAAAGCTAGCCGGCAAGACATGACAGGACGGTTCCGATTACCGACTGTGACGAATAACATGAGACAAGTTACGCATTTTAGCGAGGAGACGGTTTGAAAGCCGCCCTTCCACGGCCGATAAATTTCATGGGCCCAAACGCGAACTACGAATAGCCTCCGCCCCCTTCTCTTCGGAGGAGACGGAGGATGGCTGATAGAAGATTGGAAATGACGAAACACTGTTGGTTGAACCCTTGGGAAAGCGTGCCGGAAAGACTGGACATTTCACAGGGCAGCTGGATAACTTGAGCAATTCTGGGACGCAAGTCCCTCCGGCCTGGTGATCACAGAGCGCGGAAGGGCATCCCGACGGTGGTAAGACCCGACGGGGTCGATGGGTAAGCTCGCAGGCAGTGGCACCAAATTTTGGTTCGGGATGAACGCTGTGCGCACAGCTTAGGTAGCATAGCCTAAAACGGCCAGGTTGGTTTTCCTTCCACGTCTCAGCTATTCCAGTAGGCCTGGGCCTCTTGATTTTAGCACAGGCAGGGAAGATGAAGTTTGGCGTTCCGTAAGCCCCTAAGGATAGGACAGGCAGGGGATTTGTGGGTCTCCCTATATGACTCAGGGCAGGATAGGTTAGAAAGACGATTGGGGGACCATCCCGACCGATTTATGGCCCAGGACCACCTGTGGGGGTGGCTGCCGATCGCAAGTTCCAGCGTACAAGTTCCGGCAGGGCGTCGACTGATTTAAGGTTAGGTAGGCCGGCCATTATTACCCAAGCCCAGACATGAGACCCACTCAGAAACTAACGGAATGTCGCAGCCCAGTGTTATCGAGCCTTGAAGGCAGTAACGGAAATAGTAGTATATCATACACAACCAACAGTGTCGCGTCATCCAGTCACAGTTGTGGACCAAAGCATAGGTAATTAACATTTAACTTTGGGCTAGAAAGCCCTAAGCAACGGTCTGAGAGAGTAAGACTCGCTGAATGCGCACGTACCACTAGAAGGGAAAATATCGGGCCAACACGTTTTAGTAGAGAGCGAATGTTCGGAATGGAAGATGGAAATGAATGGATTACGTGGGAGCGTGCATGAAGTAGCTATGGGTAGTTAAGGACCAGTGGGAGGTGTTGGAACTCGGCGTACGCATCTTGCTGTCAGAATCCATCGTTGCCAAAATTTGACCCAGGATAATTACCTTGGCCCTCAATTTGCAAGTCCGGTGACCCGTGGACGCATTGCTGGTGGAGGACATGGAGGGAAATAAAAGGGATTACAGTACATTAGAGGGCCCCGAAGCTGGACGAGGGCCGGTGACGGACGCATTTCCAACTCCAATGTCCACCCATTACTCTTATGACCCCTCCCCCTAAGTATCTCCAACCACGCGGTTCCTCTAGCCTTCCCTAGAGCCACGACCAAGCTAGGTTCACTCACGAATGGAAATGGTGACAGTGGAAAACTTGGACTCGCTATATAAACTTGTGTCAGGATGGACTAGCTACGGGGCGCCGACAAGATGACTATACGACGACATGATGATATGACATGATGACAGCTCATACAACAGAGTGGATTCGCGGGTCACCGCTCGCTGTGGGCCGCACCGGCTGGGGAGCCGGCCCACCGAAACGAGATCGGCACGGGTCAGAGAAAACCCACCCAGCGCCCGTGAGCGTAGCAAACATGGCCGCCGGGCGGCGGCCGTGCGGAAACATCTGGCTCAAGGGCGCGCCGTAGTACGCGTTCAACGTCACCACCACCGAAATGGAGCAAGACAGTCCCAAAACCACTCCAAGACCATTGCGACCAGCGACTCCTAGACAACCCCTATGACCCCCCCCCCACCTACCACGCCCCTTCCAGACATAACCAGACAACCCCCTACCCCACCACTTCCCACTTCCCAACTTCCAGACAAACCCCCTACCAACCCCTCCGCTACCACCTCCCACTTCACCCTTCCAGAATCAACCAGACATCCCCTACCCTCAGAACCCCCCCCTACCAGATAAACACCCAAACATAAAAATCTTAAATACCCCCCGCCCCAGCACTTCTTTCCCCCACTTCCAGACATAACCAGACAATTCCCCCAATACCAGACATCTATACCCCATACAAGACCCCCCACCCTTTCAGACCGACCCCGCCCCCGATCTCGCCGCCCTACACTAAACTCATCTTAAATTAGCTGGTGGGGGTGCAACAGCTGAATTCGTCCCCAATACCAATTCTACTGAATTGAGTGGAGGGTTCCCAATGATGGTGGTGTTACGAATGCTGGTGAATTATGCAAATTGGAAGAATGTCAGCGGTACCAATTATGCGAAGCAATTCATATTACTGAAAAGTTGACGTTGCTGCTGCAGAAGTTCTGCTGCAGCCGTCATGCCAATCACCAACCTGTACTGCCAATCGTCAAACTGTCGCGCCTGCCTACTTCTTTATACTGAGCCCTCGGCCCGCCCAACACTGCATCGCTAATGCTAACCTGCCTAATTCTTATACTGAGTCCTCAGCCCACACAACACCGCATCGCTGACGCCACGAGAGAGGAGGGCAGCTCAAGTTTAGTACAGGTTCGCATCGCCAGTGAACGACCGGCGGCCGCCTCTCTCACCTGCGAGCCGGTCTCATTGATCCAGGCGGGCAGGACACAGTCGGCGATGGATGCCTCGTCCCCCAGACAGTCCATGGCCTTCAGCGCGGCCGGCTGGGACGGCTGGCGGGGCAGCACTTCGAACTGGGCGTCTCCGGGGAAACCCAGCTGGCGACACACCACCTGTGGCGGCCACACTCGCTGTCATACACTGGCGACACACCACCTGTGGCGGCCACACTCGCTGTCATACACTGGCGACACACCACCTGTGGCGGTCACACTCGCTGTCATACACTGGCGACACACCCACCTGTGGCGGCCACACTCGCTGTCATACACTGGCGACACACCACCTGTGGCGGCCACACTCGCTGTCATACACTGGCGACACACCACCTGTGGCGGTCACACTCGCTGTCATACACTACCACACGCCACCTGTGGCGGTCACACTCGCTGTCATACACTGGCGACACACCCACCTGTGGCGGCCACACTCCTGTCATACACTGGCGACACACCCACCTGTAGCGGCCACACTCGCTGTCATACACTGGCGACACACCCACCTGTGGCGGTCACGCTCGCTGTCATACACTGGCGACACACCCACCTGTGGCGGTCACACTCGCTGTCATACACTGGCGACACACCACCTGTGGCGGTCACACTCGCTGTCATACACTACCACACGCCACCTGTGGCGGTCACGCTCGCTGTCATACACTGGCGACACACCCACCTGTGGCGGCCACACTCCCTGTCATACACTGGCGACACACCCACCTGTAGCGGCCACACTCGCTGTCATACACTGGCGACACACCCACCTGTGGCGGTCACGCTCGCTGTCATACACTGGCGACACACCCACCTGTGGCGGTCACACTCGCTGTCATACACTACCACACACCACCTGTGGCGGCCACACTCGCTGTCATACACTGGCGACACACCCACCTGTGGCGGCCACACTCGATGTCATACACTGGCGACACACCCACCTGTGGCGGCCACACTCGCTGTCATACACTGGCGACACACCCACCTGTGGCGGTCACGCTCGCTGTCATACACTGGCGACACACCCACCTGTGGCGGTCACACTCGCTGTCATACACTGGCGACACACCACCTGTGGCGGTCACACTCGCTGTCATACACTACCACACGCCACCTGTGGCGGTCACACTCGCTGTCATACACTGGCGACACACCCACCTGTGGCGGCCACACTCCCTGTCATACACTGGCGACACACCCACCTGTAGCGGCCACACTCGCTGTCATACACTGGCGACACACCCACCTGTGGCGGTCACGCTCGCTGTCATACACTGGCGACACACCCACCTGTGGCGGTCACACTCGCTGTCATACACTACCACACACCACCTGTGGCGGCCACACTCGCTGTCATACACTGGCGACACACCCACCTGTGGCGGCCACACTCGATGTCATACACTGGCGACACACCCACCTGTGGCGGCCACACTCGCTGTCATACACTGGCGACACACCCACCTGTGGCGGTCACGCTCGCTGTCATACACTGGCGACACACCCACCTGTGGCGGTCACACTCGCTGTCATACACTGGCGACACACCCACCTGTGGCGGCCACACTCGCTGTCATACACTACCACACACCACCTGTGGCGGTCACACTCGCTGTCATACACTACCACACGCCACCTGTGGCGGCCACACTCGCTGTCATACACTGGCGACACACCCACCTGTGGCGGCCACACTCGCTGTCATACACTGGCGACACACCCACCTGTGGCGGCCACACTCGCTGTCATACACTGGCGACACACCACCTGTGGCGGTCACGCTCGCTGTCATACCCTGGCGACACACCACCTGTGGCGGCCACACTCGCTGTCATACACTGGCGACACACCACCTGTGGCGGTCACACTCGCTGTCATACACTGGCGACACACCCACCTGTGGCGGCCACACTCGCTCTCATACCCTGGCGACACACCACCTGTGGCGGTCACACTCGCTGTCATACACTGGCGACACGCCACCTGTGGCGGTCACACTCGCTGTCATACACTGGCGACACACCCACCTGTGGCGGCCACACTCGCTCTCATACCCTGGCGACACACCACCTGTGGCGGTCACACTCGCTGTCATACACTGGCGACACACCACCTGTGGCGGCCACACTCGCTGTCATACACTACCACACGCCACCTGTGGCGGCCACACTCGCTGTCATACACTGGCGACACACCACCTGTGGCGGCCACACTCGCTGTCATACACTGGCGACACACCCACCTGTGGCGGTCACACTCGCTGTCATACACTGGCGACACACCCACCTGTGGCGGTCACACTCGCTGTCATACACTACCACACGCCACCTGTGGCGGCCACACTCGCTGTCATACACTGGCGACACACCCACCTGTGGCGGCCACACTCGCTGTCATACACTGGCGACACACCACCTGTGGCGGTCACACTCGCTGTCATACACTACCACACGCCACCTGTGGCGGCCACACTCGCTGTCATACACTACCACACGACACCTGTGGCGGTCACGCTCGCTGTCATACACTGGCGACACACCACCTGTGGCGGCCACACTCGCTGTCATGCACTGGCGACACACCCACCTGTGGCGGCCACACTCGCTGTCATACACTGGCGACACACCCACCTGTGGCGGTCACACTCGCTGTCATACACTGGCGACACACCACCTGTGGCGGCCACACTCGCTGTCATACACTGGCGACACACCCACCTGTGGCGGCCACACTCGCTGTCATACACTGGCGACACACCCACCTGTGGCGGCCACACTCGCTGTCATACACTGGCGACACACCACCTGTGGCGGTCACACTCGCTGTCATACACTACCACACGCCACCTGTGGCGGTCACGCTCGCTCTCATACACTGGCGACACACCACCTGTGGCGGCCACACTCGCTGTCATACACTGGCGACACACCCACCTGTGGCGGTCACACTCGCTGTCATACACTACCACACGCCACCTGTGGCGGTCACGCTCGCTCTCATACACTGGCGACACACCACCTGTGGCGGTCACACTCGCTGTCATACACTGGCGACACACCCACCTGTGGCGGTCACACTCGCTGTCATACACTACCACACACCACCTGTGGCGGCCACACTCGCTGTCATACACTACCACACGCCACCTGTGGCGGCCACACTCGCTGTCATACACTGGCGACACACCCACCTGTGGCGGTCACACTCGCTGTCATACACTACCACACACCACCTGTGGCGGCCACACTCGCTGTCATACACTGGCGACACACCCACCTGTGGCGGTCACACTCGCTGTCATACACTGGCGACAAACCACCTGTGGCGGTCACACTCGCTGTCATACACTGGCGACACACCCACCTGTGGCGGTCACACTCGCTGTCATACACTACCACACGCCACCTGTGGCGGTCACGCTCGCTCTCATACACTGGCGACACACCACCTGTGGCGGTCACACTCGCTGTCATACACTACCACACGCCACCTGTGGCGGCCACACTCGCTGTCATACACTGGCGACACACCACCTGTGGCGGCCACACTCGCTGTCATACACTGGCGACACACCACCTGTGGCGGCCACACTCGCTGTCATACACTGGCGACACACCACCTGTGGCGGCCACACTCGCTGTCATACACTACCACACACCCACCTGTGGCGGTCACACTCGCTGTCATACACTACCACACGCCACCTGTGGCGGCCACACTCGCTGTCATACACTGGCGACACACCCACCTGTGGCGGTCACACTCGCTGTCATACACTACCACACACCCACCTGTGGCGGTCACACTCGCTGTCATACACTACCACACGCCACCTGTGGCGGCCACACTCGCTGTCATACACTGGCGACACACCCACCTGTGGCGGTCACACTCGCTGTCATACACTGGCGACACACCCACCTGTGGCGGTCACACTCGCTGTCATACACTACCACACGACACCTGTGGCGGCCACACTCGATGTCATACACTGGCGACACACCCACCTGTGGCGGCCACACTCGCTGTCATACACTGGCGACACACCCACCTGTGGCGGTCACGCTCGCTGTCATACACTGGCGACACAACCACCTGTGGCGGTCACGCTCGCTCTCATACACTGGCGACACACCCACCTGTGGCGGCCACACTCGCTGTCATACACTACCACACACCACCTGTGGCGGTCACACTCGCTGTCATACACTGGCGACACACCACCTGTGGCGGTCACACTCGCTGTCATACACTGGCGACACACCACCTGTGGCGGCCACACTCGCTGTCATACACTACCACACGCCACCTGTGGCGGTCACACTCGCTGTCATGCACTGGCGACACACCACCTGTGGCGGTCACACTCGCTGTCATACACTGGCGACACACCACCTGTGGCGGTCACGCTCGCTCTCATACACTGGCGACACACCCACCTGTGGCGGCCACACTCGCTGTCATACACTGGCGACACACCCACCTGTAGCGGCTACACTCGTTGTCATACACTGGCGACACACCACCTGTGGCGGCCACACTCGCTGTCATACACTGGCGACAAACCACCTGTGGCGGTCACACTCGCTCTCATACACTGGCGACACACCCACCTGTAGCGGCTACACTCGCTCTCATACACTGGCGACACACCCACCTGTAGCGGCTACACTCGCTGTCATACACTGGCGACACACCCACCTGTGGCGGTCACACTCGCTGTCATACACTGGCGACAAACCACCTGTGGCGGTCACGCTCGCTCTCATACACTGGCGACACACCACCTGTGGCGGCCACACTCGCTGTCATACACTGGCGACACAACCACCTGTAGCGGCTACACTCGCTGTCATACACTGGCGACACACCCACCTGTGGCGGTCACACTCGCTGTCATACACTGGCGACACACCCACCTGTAGCGGCTACACTCGTTGTCATACACTGGCGACACACCACCTGTGGCGGCCACACTCGCTGTCATACACTACCACACACCACCTGTGGCGGTCACACTCGCTGTCATACACTGGCGACACACCACCTGTGGCGGCCACACTCGCTGTCATACACTGGCGACACACCCACCTGTGGCGGCCACATGCGCTGTCATACACTGGCGACACACCCACCTGTGGCGGTCACGCTCGCTCTCATACACTGGCGACACACCACCTGTGGCGGTCACACTCGCTGTCATACACTACCACACGCCACCTGTGGCGGTCACGCTCGCTCTCATACACTGGCGACACACCACCTGTGGCGGTCACACTCGCTGTCATACACTACCACACGCCACCTGTGGCGGTCACGCTCGCTGTCATACACTACCACACGACACCTGTGGCGGTCACACTCGCTGTCATACACTGGCGACACACCACCTGTGGCGGCCACATGCGCTGTCATACACTGGCGACACACCCACCTGTGGCGGTCACACTCGCTGTCATACACTACCACACGCCACCTGTGGCGGCCACACTCGCTGTCATACACTGGCGACACAACCACCTGTGGCGATCACGCTCGCTCTCATACACTGGCGACACACCACCTGTGGCGGTCACACTCGCTGTCATACACTGGCGACACACCACCTGTGGCGGTCACACTCGCTGTCATACACTGGCGACACAACCACCTGTAGCGGCCACACTCGCTGTCATACACTGGCGACACAACCACCTGTGGCGGTCACACTCGCTGTCATACACTGGCGACACACCACCTGTAGCGGCTACATACGCTGTCAAACACGATCGTCAAATGCTGGCTACCTGTCTGTATCCAGTCACGTTCACCTTCACTGGGCTAGTTTGTGCAAATGGTTCCATAGTGCGGCGGACTGCGCACTCGCAGGCGCCACTGTGTCCGAGGAAGCAACAGCGGAAGCTCAGACTCGTCTGCGTTTTGGCCGCTGGCCGCCTGCCGTCTGCCGGGGGCCCGCGGGGCTGCCCCGCCCAGAACGGCGCTCACCTCGGCCTGCTGCACGTTGAAGGAGAGCGAGCAGACGCGGCCCCAGTCGCCGAGTGGCGGGCGCGCCTCCAGCCGGCCCTCGGAGTCGCACCGGCCGTCCAGCAGGCGCAGCTGCGGCGGCGGCGGCGGCCGGCGCAGACACAACAGACGCGTGCCGCGCCGCGGCAGCAGCGAGTTGTGCGCCTCGACACGGCAGCTGTCGGCCGCCGAGCACGACAGCACGGCCATCTGCACGGCGTCCGGCACGGCGGCGCCCTCGTACGGCAGGCCGTGGTCGCCCAGGCCCAGGCGGCGGCACACGTACTGCGGCACAGAGCGCTCACCTCACAGCAACTGCACAGACCCTCCGACGGCAAACGGAGGTGAACCGTGGGGAAATCGAGCCAGTCCTCTCGCGGGACAGGAAGTAAAGAGGGGTGGCATAGGGGAGGCACGGGTGCGCCCCTTGGAGCAACCGTTCCTGTCCTCTCGTGGTGCAGGGACACTCTTTGGAACAGCAGTTCCTGTCCTCCCGCAATACAGGGAGCGAGGCAATGGACATACAAAACGGAAGAGTCCCGATTGACATCATAAACGGACAGTGAAAGGTAGCTTAGTAACAGCGAATGGTGTTCGAGTCCTTTTGGTAGCTACTGAACACTGGCAGTGATTGTTAGGTGACTACCAAACATAACTACCAATGTGACAATTAACGACTGCCAATACTCTTAACCACTATTCGATGACCATAATTAAGCAGTGGCCTGTTAGCATTTTGAAGAAATTGCATGTTTTCTTTGCTTCAGAAATTTTACATACCTTCGTGAATATTTCAGACTTCAAATTCACATGGATATTAAAGCATGGAAATTAAAGTGAAGTAAATTAATATTAAAATCAAGGTAACAAAGTTGTTTTTTGGAGCGTCTTAATCCCATAAATTCAGCCCCCTCCCCACAGTTCGACTGGCGCGGTTGTAACAATGTTAGATGTAACTATACCGTTCGGCACTCGTTCGAGAATGCGCCATTGTATAACGCCGGGTGACGTCGTCTTAATTCATGCCACCACTGTCGACGGCCGGCTGGACGCGTCTTAATGCATGTTATGACTTACGGCCGATAACTGAGCCACCGCGACGACTCTGCATCCTGACTAGGTTGCTCACGTGTCGACGCCAGGCCGACGCGGGCCTGGACGAAAGTGTTGAGACAGCACCCGTTCCCACGCGAGATCAGTCTCTGGATGTTACCAGAGTCTGCTCTGAGCTGACATTGTCTGTCTCTGAGATAGATGTCGCGCCCGCCTGCAGTAGTCTGCTATTGTTCTCGACTCGGGGCCGACGTCCTGGCCATGCGGCGCAGTAGTGACGTGGACTAAGTCACGTGAACAGTGACGTGTCGTTGTCTGCGAGTATCTAGCGACGGTACCGCGAGGCAGGGGGCTCTCTCTTAGAGGAACGGTCGTCGTGGGCGGTCGCCCCTCAGGCGGCTCGCCGCCGCCTGGCCAGCCCTGGCCCCACACTGAGGTGCGTCGGACTCTGCCTGAGAGTCGCTGCGTCTGTTGAGATGTAGTTCTCTGATATAAAATAGTTGCACCTGTCTGTCAAAATGAAGCTATATAATTCACGTCTATATCACGCTGCGCCACTAATGTCTGATCTTCGTTGCATTTGTCTGTTGACTAATTCGCACAATATAAAAGTGCTGGCTTTGGAGGTGCGTGTCAAGAGATGTGAGATCAAAGCTCGGAGATGAAGGATTCGAACCATTGAATTTATAACCGGGGTTTTAAATATCGCAAACACTGAGGTACCCTAGTTCTATCAACGTGCCAGAAGAGGTTTTCCCCATCAGAGAGGAGGAGAAAAGCCTTCTCTACATCAATATGAAAGTAGTTTAAATTAAAATGTGGAATTAAAGGATAGATTATCAAGCATATAAATATTGCGCAGGGTGCACGCGTAATTTAGCTCACAAATTCCGCCCTATCCACTTTCCTTACGTCAGTCACACCCTGAACAATGGTTTACATTTGCCTCGATGGAATTGAAGCCGTAGCTGGTGACGTTCCTGAAGAAGCGTCTACGGAGGTTTGACAAGCAGCAGGCGCGGCCCGTCACCGTCGCCCTGCAGTCGGTACTGCGGCTGCTCACATACGTCGGCACTCTCGTCGCTGCCGTCGTCGCACGAGTTCTGGCCGCTGCAACAGACGGAGAAGGCCTGACGCAGCAGTTCTGGTCGCTGCAACAGACGGAGAATGGCTGACGCAGCAGTTCTGGCCGCTGCAACAGACGGAGAATTGCTGACGCAGCAGTTCTGGCCGCTGCAACAAACGGAGAATGTCTGACGCAGCAGATCTGCCCGGCGGAACAATCAGTCGGCCTCAGACAACAGTTCTGACTGGTGCAACGGGTAGTCGGCCACAGACTCGGGACCTCTTGATGCTGAAAAGAAATATTGGACGGCATAAGCTCACGAACATGAGCCGTAAAACCGAGTTTTGGCGTGTGATGAAGTCCACTCGGGCCGGAATGTAGCAGTGTAAAAATAGGTGGAGATCTGAATTTGAAGCCGATCTCGTACACATTATGTCGTTGCTAATTGGATGGATTGCAGTACCTGATTCCATAGGCGTAGGGGCGGTCCAGTGGGGAGGGAGATGGGGGTAGCAAGCCGATTTTCAATCCAACTCTTTCAAGTTAACGCCCTATAATTAATGGATATAATCTGAGAAAATTATGGAGGGCCATGCAACCCCAACTCCTCAGATATTACACCTATGCCTGGTTCCACGTACAAACATAACATGTGCAGCCATTGGTTCTTGCAGATGGCAAGTAAGGTAGCATGACACTGTCATGGAAACAAATTCCACAAAGAATTAAACTCTGCAGCGTTGTTGGCATCAAGAGGGAGAAAATAAAAATGTCATCACCATGAGGCGTTTTGAGCGTTCTCTCAAACCGACCTACCTGTACATGTACTGTTGTGCGACGCAGCCCTCTCGAGACCTCCTCACCTGCACATGTACTGTTGTGTCACGCAGCCGGCTCGAGACGCCTCACCTGCACATGCACTGGTGTGTGACGCAGCCCGTTCGAGACGCCTCACCTGCACATGTACTGTTGTGTGACGCAGCCCGCTCGAGACGCCTCACCTGCACATGCACTGTTGTGTGACGCAGCCCGCTCGAGACGCCTCACCTGCACATGTACTGTTGCGTGACGCAGCCCGCTCGAGACGCCTCACCTGCACATGCACTGTTGTGTGACGCAACCCGTTCGAGACGCCTCACCTGCACATGTACTGTTGTGTGACGCAGCCCGCTCGAGACGCCTCACCTGTACATGCACTGTTGTGTGACGCAGCCCGTTCGAGACGCCTCACCTGCACATGTACTGTTGTGTGACGCAGCCCGACCCGTCGGGACACTGGAACGAGTTGACCGTGGACGAGCAGAGCGACGCCTCGTCGGTGCACTCGAGCGCCACCGTCTCTCCGGGGACGCAGCGGCCCGGGGTCTGCAGCAGAGTGCACTGCGCCAGAGACGTCTCGTTGCCCACGCACAGCGCGCCGTTCAGGGCGTACCGGACGTCGTCCGGCGCCGGGTACCGCCGCCCGTTCAGGAAGAACCGGCGCGCACGCAGGAAGCCCAGCTCGCGGCACGCGATGTGGGCCGAGTCGATGTCGAACAGGTCGTCGCACACGGGCCCCCAGTGGCCGCGGATGCGCGTCTCCAGCCGGCCGGTGGCGTTGCTGCTGCCATCTTGCAGGCGCAGTTCGAAGCCGTAGTCTTCGCTGCAGCCGCTCTCGTCGCTGAGGTCGTCGCAGTCGGTGACGCTATCGCAGCGCGCGTCGCGCTTGTCGAGGCACTGGAAGCTGTCGCAGCGGTAGCCGGCGCACGGCTGGTACAGCGACAGCACCACGTACAGGCTGTGGCCGGGCGCGCGCGTCGGCCACGCCGAGCCGAGCGGCGTGGCCGTCGAGATGCACAGGCTCTCGTCCTCGAAGTAGACGAACATGCGACACTCGGCGTTGAGCAGGCACAGGTACTGGCAGTTGCGCAGCGTGCGCGACGTGTAGCGCACCAGACCGGTGAAGTCGCCGATCACGCGCAGGTCGTTGTTGGGGAACACCTGGGAGGAGCAGGTATGTCAGATACAGACACCTGTGGTGGCAGACTGAGTAGGCGCACCTAGCCTTGAGTGATGACATCGGTTTACGTTAAGCTAGCATTCCGTCACCTAACTTGCGAAATCCATCATGATGAACATCGAAAATCTTGAAAGAAGCCATTTACGTTCATGCCGCATTTTCATCTACATGCCGCAAATGAAGACACGGAATTTCTCTCCCTCCTTCCCCGCCTCCTTTGCCACTGGGACACATCCAACTTCCTGGAATATAACAAGTTGCACAACACTCAACCCAAGCAAGTCTTTTGTTGAGCCAGAGGTCACTGCCCTACCAGCTGGTGGTTAGTTGCCGATTAGTGGTCCCTGAATTGAGGTCAGTGACCTGGCAACTGCCAGGTCACTGACCTCAATTCGGCTTCCAGTGGCAGACTCGTGGTGACTAACATGAGATCACTGACTTGGCAGTTGGTTTCAAATGGCATAACTCGTGGTCATTAACATGAGATCACTCACCTGGTAGTTGGCTTCTGGCGACTGAAGAACTGAACTGAAGAACCCAAGGTAAACTGACTCGTGGTCACTAACATGAGATCACTGACCTGGTAGTTGGCTGCCAACGCGTTGCAGACAGTCTCGTCGCGGCCATTGTCACAGTCCTCCTCTCCGTCGCAGACGAACTCGTTGTGCACGCAGTCGTCGGGTCCGCACTGGAAGCTGGAGGCGCTGCACACCTCCCTGCTCTTGGTGTCTGGGGCACAAGGTGACAGGGTTGGAATGGGTTCCTGTGGAGGTCCACGACGGGCAAACAGCACGCAGGGCATCAGATCAGGGAGCGCCAGGCGAAAACGTGACCCATTTTTCTAGAACGTGAGTTTCTGTAATAAAATGTTCTCTCTGAAACACGTAAAAACCTTTTCGTTTCTTGACAGCTGTGCAGTGCCTGCAGTAAGATTGTCAAATTCATATATCTGACGCACGTGCATGCAGACTGCTGCTTGGTCCACACACGAATAGCGAGCCACACGTCATCACACAGCCGCAGGGGCATTGCGCACTCAGCTGACACGAGGCTCACGAGCCCATCAGGACCAGTCCACAAGGCAATCAGGTTTTTAGCACCAAACGGATCGAAAATCGCCCCGATCTAATCAGTCCCCTCCTCATCGGATATCTTCCTGGTGTGAAGAGGACGTGGCGGGGCATAACCTCACTTTTCCTGGAACTAGGCATAAGCTCACCGGCCTGGGCAGACAGGATGTGGTAGGATCTCATCTTCCCTGTGATGGAGTGTGGTCCGGCCTTCCCTGGACTCCAGAGGACGGGGAATAAATATGTTAATTTTCTGAGACAGAATTCGTCCTCACCTTTCCTGGGCATAAGTGGATGGGGCGGGGACTTCACATCCCTGGACAGATGAAGCCACTGAACCTCATCTTCCCGGGACGGAGTGTGCTCTCACCCTCGCTGGGGCGGGCCACTCACCTTGCTTACTTATTGGGTGGTCTTCGACGCACTTTATGCACGATCACGGCTAATGGCGCCGCCCGCACTGTTTCGCCGGTGGGCGGCGGGATTGAGAAATGTCCCGAGAGGTGCGAGGGCCGCTCACCTTCCCTGGGCAGGAACGGCGGGCAGGCGGGGATGTCGCAATACTCGAACTGGTCGACGCTGGTGAAGCACCAGGGCCGCAGGTCGCCGTCCGGGTTGCGGCAGAAGTTGGCGGTCAGCGTGGCACTGGTGAGGCCGGCGTACTGCGACACGGCCGTCCACGCTATGCACGGCCGGTCCGACTCGGCCGTGCTCGCGTTGCCCGCGTACTTGGCGCCGTTGGCCGACACGCACTCTGGCGGCACACGTCCAACCAGTGGTAGGCAGGTGGCGCTGCTGCGGCTCCGCGGGTTGCGCTGGCCGTAAATGGGCTGGCTGCCGCCGGTGCTTTGCCGGCCCCATGGCTGACCCCATAAAGTCGTTCTCAAAATGTTCAGCGGACCGGAATCATGTTGAGGTGGCTTTGTTTGCAATGAACGCCGTGGAGAGCTGCTCCGTGGCTGTATAGAACTAACGCCAAAACCGCAGGCAAATCCTGTGGCTATTCTGAAAGCTCCGGAGGACATGGTCGCCGGAGTTAGAGAGTGGCACTCCTGATCAGAGTTGCCAACTGGGTGCAGTGGCACGGAAACTGTCTCAAAGTCGGGGGAGGGGCAAGAGGTATTTTGAAGTCGACTCTGTCATGCAGCACACATAGGGCCAATACTAAACACGTTCTGTGTTGGGGAAGTGGAGGCTCGACGCCCTCCCCCCCCAGGTCCCCGCGCAATTGGGTAGCACATGGACGGTGCGTCACGTGGAGGGAGCACGGCAGGCGGCGGCTAACTGCTATGCGCAGCATGTCGCATGCACCTGATGAGCTAAACTGATTGAACAGAAGCCCTTGTGCTCACCATGTCCCTGCTGTGAGTGGACGGCGGTGCCAATGCGGGATAAACATAATGAGCCCTTCCAGGGCGCATGAGTACAAGGAAACCATTTGACTACACGAATTTGCATCAGGTCAAATGATTGTGGATGGCGATCTTGCAGTGGAAGGGTGTCATTGTATCTAATCGGTGTCATTTCCCGTGAGAGACCAGACACTACCCGCAGAGCGCTGCAGTCCTCACACACGAGCATCTGGCCACGGTAATGCACACCGCGGTGGAACTTTCTCCGGCATGATTCGGAGTGTGCATGGAGTGTGCATGCCATTCTCCGGCACATGGAGTGTGCATGCCAGTCTTTTCAACGGCCCATAGGCCCCATGTTAAACCTGAACAAACATTTGGGAGGGGACAAGTAAGGCTCCAAAGTATGGAAAGTTCCATCCCTGATGGACACTAATGGAAACCGCAGTGGCGACTGCAATGGGTGGTGTTGTCGCATTAACTAACGGCATGGGCGGATCAAGGAATTCCCATCGGGGAGGGGGCACATTTCCTCGGAGCGTTTTCAGTGGAAAAATTGTATTGGAGGGGGGGAACTCAAACCTTCTTGATGGAGGGCGCCTTTCCCAGCCACAGGGGCGCCATCGTTCCATCGGGGAAGGGAGGCACATTCCCCGAGTCGTCCCTGTGCATTCCTCTGACAGATGGTACAACGAACACTCCAGCTGGTATTGCATTACGTCATCCTGGCGGCACCTCTGCCAGCTAGTTGACGAACACTCAGCAGTGCCGACGTGAATAATGGCGTTGCAACATCGGACGGCGTTGATTAACGCTCCAACTGAGTGATGATGAAAACTTGTGAAGAAACTCACCTATTCAAATGTCACGAGGGCAACTTCCCCTCCTGCTCCTGCCAGCCTCCCCCCCGTAATCGCCGCCTCTGGGACTGGCTATTGTTCAAATAAGGGCATTAGCATACATGGGTAGCACTTCAAAACAGGTGACCATGCCTAACACACACGGGCAGACGGACCTGACTGGCCGTGAATGGTCTTTCTCTTGAATAATTGCGTTCCCTTTTTCTAAATCACTTGTTTTTGTGGACGGTTTTCACTAGATTTTTTGCCCGGTTTTGTGACCTCCTTACATAACAAACACTGCGTACGTCACTGCACTCACGGACTCAGTTCTAGTCGTCACATTCTTTCGCAGTTCGCATCCCGCATTCGCCAGACAAATCGCCGCCAGCACTTCGACGTTCGCTCAGAGGCCATCGGCTATTCCAACAGACCATCGGCCATCCGTCACGTACCAGTGCCGAGCTCGGCGGAGCGCCACCTACCGGTCCAGGGCTTGGAAGACTGGCAGACGTACTGGAGCCGGGTACCGCACGGCACCGCGTGCCAGAAGGCGTACTGGGCGCCGTCCTCCACGGCAGTGGGGCGCAGCGCCAGACAGCGCGGCTCGAACGCGTTGCCCGGGGCGTCGGCCGACTGCTGCCGCTCTGTGACGTCACCGGGTGTCAGCAGAGGTGGCGTCAACACCACGGGTGCTGCTTGGTAAATTTTTCGGGGGCAAGTGCCCCCTCAATGTTGGCTTTGCCTCCCGATAATAACAACTTTTAACATGGAGGGTGCTATGGAGTGCTTTAGGGTGCCCCAATCCATTTGGGTTCGCCCATTGCTCAATGCGATTTGAAAAAGTGCAGAAATGAAGTTCGATATCTTATCTTTCAAAGCAAACAAAAGAAAAGAAATGGTTTTGCCCCTCAACATCTACATATCCGTTCAAAATTAGGCATGCATGGCTGTTTTTGCGCTAGTTTATCGTGGCCAGTTTTAATATTTGCTTCGAACAGTATATTACTGAAATATAAGCCTTTTGATGTTCATGGCACGTGATGTGATGATAATGTTAGTTATCTGATCTTGAGTGTTGTGTTGCACAAGTGTTCTAACTCGTTGTGAGGTCAAGGGTTAAACAAATGGCAGAAATGCCTCCAAATTGTGGTAGGTGGCCCATTCCACGACAAATCGACAGGTGAAGGGGCCAAATTACAATCTATATCTTGATGAAAGTAATTGTATAAGGTGAGTTTGTCTCTATATTCCAGCTGTGAAATTTTGGGAAAGAGCGGAGCGACGGTTAGGTAGTTATAGTAGTCATCGGACATTTTTGAGAGGTCACCTAAGTTTCTGGAGACCTGGAACTCAATGAAGAGCAACACGAATTGCGCGAAGCTATATATCGCTGAGCTCATCATGATCCACTGCATCTTGTGTCAAAGTCAAAATTTTTCTTCACACGTTTTTTTTTGTTATCGTGAGCTTGTGACCTAATATAACGCAACCTAGTTTGACCTTCGAGACAGCCACAATGCTATTTTGGAAATGCAGAAGCGACGAAGGGTGAGTTGTGAAATCGTAGATCGTCACTTGTAAGGAGAAAAGCAATATAAATGTGCTCACCTTATGCAATATATTTCTGCCTCAATGCCAGCGTATAAAAAGTGTACGATCATATTTCACCGACAACACTGAAGGGTTTTTATCACCGCCAATTACTGTAATATCAACCTTCTGGCGTTTCAAACACCCACATTCTGGAAACGAAAAGATGAACACATTGACTGAGTAATCGCATTCATCTTGAACTGCTTGAAAACAAATTTGGCGCGGACGAATCCATTGTGACATGCTGAGCCTGAAATTAATCGCATTGGATCATGAGCCGTCTACATCAGTGCAATCAAATATAGTAACATAATTACACAATGCAATGCAATACAATAATTGCTGCAGTACAATATTATAATGCAATGCAATGTAATGATCTGCAGATCTGCAGATCATCCCATACCTTGTCAGAATCCCAGTTCAGATTGATGATATGTCACTGCGATAATATTAATCAACACAATCTGTATCAGCGCGCACACTAACACGTCTCACTTCACCCAACTACCATTAGCACAGGCCTCGCATCGGTAACCAGTTCATAAGTGAGGAGGTCATCAGGAAGCTTTACTGTGCATATGTCAGGCCACATTTGGAATACTGTGTCCAAGCTTGGTCCCCTAGTTATGAGAAAGATTGTTGGCTTTTAGAGAGAGTACAAAAGAGGGCAACAAAAATGGTTAATGGTATAGGCAACCTGGAATATGAGGAAAGACTGAAGAAATTGAACATGTTTTCATTTAGATATAGAAGGCTGAGAGGAGATCTCATCGAGGTTTTTAAATTTGTTCATGGTCAGGAACAGGGATATCTCAGGGAAATGTTTGAATTTAACAGAAATGATGCAATTAGAGGTCATCAATTCAAAATTAAAGTTAATCACAGCAGGACAAGGTTAAGACAGTCTTTCTTCACCAACAGGGTAGTAGAACACTGGAACCAGCTGCCAGGAACCATTGTCAGTAGCAACACACTGAACATCTTTAAAACCGGCATAGACAATCATTATCAGAATAGGGGGATTGTTTTTCTGTATTCCAGGGAAGGTTGATCGACAGGGAGGAGTGGGAGTTGGGAGGAGTTTGTAATTGTTGACTGTGTTATGAAATAGCAAGTGAGTCTCTTATTAAGTCTAAATGCTTTATAACTTTATATAGGGTGTACCTAGCAGTGGATTCAGCACCTTCCTTCGGGATGTGATACTGATGAGATTGTCTATGGTAGCACAATGTGTATGATGGGAGGAGTTTGTAATTGTTGAGTGTATTATGCAATAGCACGTGAGTCTCTTATTAAGTCTGAACGCTTTATGAATTTCTGTGGGATGTGCCTAGCAGTGGATTCGGCACCTTCCTTCGGGATGTGATGCTGATGAGGGTTGTCTATGGTGGCACGATGGGTGTGATGGGAGGAGCTTGTGATTATTGAGGGTGTTAGGCGGTAGCAAGTGAGTGGTGTTAGATGGGCTGGGATATATAGCTTCCTAGGAACTTGGGATAAGGGATTGATTGGGGTGGGAGTATGTACATTCTAGTACCTTTTCTAGATAGGCTTAACCCAGATGGGCCCCTGTGGCTCTTATTAAGCCTTAATACTTTATGACTTTATGACTTTATAAACTATTACGGTCACTGGTGCGAACTTTTGGTACACCTGTGTACCCTTCACCGTGATGGCTTTCGAGAAGCGCTCGATGGGGTGGGTCGTGACGTCCATTGCCTCCCGCTTTGATACAAATATGAATTTGATGCAGCTGGCTAGCTTATGCGACAGATACTCAAGCATGTCTCCGCCGTCCGTATCTGGTTGCTAAGCGGGTGCTTGAGGCTCTCTTGAGCCGCGGCACGCTTGGCTGTGCCCCCGATGCCGTCGCAAGCGCCCTTGCCATGAAATGTGACAAATAAAAACACTCACAGGATACCACAAAATCTTCCTGATGGTGACACACATTGACGAAGTCATGCTTATTCGTATACTGCCGCCTGTGAAATAAATATTTTTTAGGTCAGGTACCGCGGTCCGAATTTCTGGGATAAACCGTTGCAGGAACGCATGCACCATGTCGGTGTTGTACTTTGTGCCGTTAGAGATACAGCAGTAGCTCTGATGGCACAGTACCTCGTCTTCACGCCAGTACACTACAAACGGGTGCTCGGTACACTGGGACGAATTCCAGTGGAAGCCTTGAGCTGCATCCGGCACCACAAATGAATAACTTTCAGCAAAATCGTATTAGACAATCACTTCGCCCTCCTTGGCAGTAGTCTTTGCGTAGGTGAAGTGCTGACCTTGTTTGTCACCCACAAAGTGGTGTCTGGTCAGGTGTCACGGTTTGCTGGCTCAAATATCGCATGCTTTCTTTCCTCTTTGATCTATACTATTTCTGCCAGTGTACAGCGATGCGTGCTCATCCACTGTTTGTACCTAATCTCATTATCAATGTCATCATCCGGGACTAAATCACCTTCACTCTCTTCTCCTGATTTGTCCGCGAGGATAATCCTCAGAAAGTTCATCACTCCGTCTTCACCAGAGCAGTCCACAGTTGTAGATCATGCAATCACGGTTTTTAGTACCATATACAGCGTGATCGATGAGGTATTTGAGACCGGGAAGGCCGAAAGCGGATATGAACAGTTTTTGGTTTTGATGATAAGTGCACATGCACACCGAGTTCGTCCCACTGCTGCCTGCCAAGACGCAATGCTTTGGACGAAGGGCAGCAAAGGCTAAGAAGCCTGTGCGAGGGTTTTCAGCGTTCTGTTCGTATAGATCATATATCTCACACAAAATTCCAAAAGCAAGCCTTTTCTGAACTCTACTTTTGGTTCCATCAACATGTCGCACCGTGAGATGGTCAGTCTTGCCGAGACACATTCGGCTGATCTAATCCGACTCATAAAATAGCTATACTTTCACCTTGACTGCGTCCGACACCATCAGAAATTTCCTCGCTTCACAGGCAGCACGTTCAGCGAGTGTGAGCAGTGATCACTGGGTACCTAAACACGGTACCACCCCTGGTGTGTGCCCTTCCTGACATTTCACAATATTCGGAGATTTTTAATTCGCGATGAAATTAATGGTTGTGCGAATGGTTTCTCGGTTATCGGAATGTGATTGCTGTATTGTGGATGCTTCCCTCTCCGTATAATTCATGGCAAGGTATAACTCAAATCATCTACTACCACAATTTGGAGACATTTCTGCCATCTTGTTAAACCCTTGACCTAACGAGTTAGAACACCTGTGCAACACAACATTCAAGATCAGATGACTAACATTATCATCCCATTACGTGCCTCGAACGTCAGAAGCCTTGTACTTCAGAAATATACCGTCTAGATACATATTCATACAGGCCACGATAAACTAGCGCAAAAACAACCATGCATGCCTAATTTTGAACGGATATGTAGAGTTTTAGGAACAAAACCCATTTTTTGGCTTCGAATTATAAGATATCGAACTTCATTTCTGCACTTTTTCAAATCGCATTGTGACTGTCCCAAAAGGTAAAATATGTCACGTGACCGTAGGTCACGACGTCATGATTTCAATTATCCCTTAAACGAAAATTTCGAAATGGCTAAAAGATGCAGTGCGTCATTGTGAGTTCAGCGATATATACTTTTGCACAATTCAGATTGTTCTTCATTTAGTTAATTACCTCAAAAGACACCCTTGTTAGGTGACATCTAAAAAATTCCCGAGGCAATAACTCCTTGACCGTTGACCTGATCTTTCTCAAAATGGCACAGCTGGATTCGGCGCATCAGATAACTTCACACAAATATTTTACCGGAAGTTACCGGAACCGGGCCGCCCGCCCGACTGCTCCGTCGGGCAGCTCGGCGCAATCGGCTTCGCGAAGAATGGAGTGAAGTACATGAATAAAGTATGGAAACGCTTAGGTACACAATGACGAACAGTAGTTTTCAGAATGTGTAGGGAGTAACATGAAAAGCGACATCAATCGCATGACAGACATTTGCATTTATGACAACATTCCAGTTGACCAGTTCGTTCCATTAACCTGTCATGAACTTGACCTGACTTGACCTCGGTGACCTAACATGACCTTGAAACTATATAGTATAACAATATACATCAAACAAGTCGCTAGTGTTGCCAAGAACACTTCCCTTTTGCCAATATACGGGAAGCGCATCAGCGCCGATTTTTCTGGTCTGACGCTACGAAATGTTTTGACTTTAACGGCCCCTAACTCGAAAAAAAGGTCGGTCCATTTCCGTTTTTCTTCCTTTAAACGACGCGCCGGACACTTCTAAGCAGGTACACAAAGAAATGGCGTATATCGACCGGTAAAATCTGGATTTATGTACGAAAAACCGGATGGGATTTCGCCCACCCTCCCCTCCAGTGCGCGTGTTAAGTTGTGAAAACGTACCCGCGAGTGAACCGCCCATTCAAAAGGGGCGCCCATTCTAACACGAAACGTTCTGGAAGCTAAACAATTGGTCAAGAAGACCCCATGGAGCCTCTGACACCCATACTGTATAACTTCATCAGTATACCGTGACGCCATGTCGTGTCACGAACGGATATGCAGAGTTTTAAGAGCAAAACCCTATTTTTTTTACTTTTTTGCTTCGAAAGATTCTATCGAACTTCATTTCTGCACTTCCATAAATCGAATTGTGACTGTCTCAGAAGGTAAAATAGGTCACGTGACCTAAGGTCACGATGTCACGATTTCAAATAACCCGTAAACGATAATTTTGAAATAGCCAAAAGATACAGTGGGTCATTGTGAGTTCACCGAAATATACTTTTGCACAATTCAGATTGTTCTTCATTGAATTATATACCTGAAAAGACACCCTTGTTAGGTGACATCTAAAAAATTCCCGAGGAAATAACTCCTTGACCATTTACCTGATCTTTCTAAAAATGACACAACTGGATTCGGCGCATCAGATAACCTCACACAAATATTTTTATTAAAATATAAAATATTGGGCACTTTCACTTGTCGATTTGTTGTGGAATGGGCCAACTTGTAATCTTGTGGGAAAATCCGGCTACTGCATTGAAGGCTGACGCAGTTTCATCTGGAAACAATGCGCTCCTTACGCGACAAGTGCTCCTAAAGGCGAGAGAGAAGCCAGTTGCGGACTTGACCCTAATCCCCTCATCACGACTTTGCTGGGTGCCATAGCTCAAACTGGTGGCTTCAGATGCTCACAGTTCGCACGTACATATGTGTCAAGGCTTCACTGTCTGACGAATTCCTGACTACATCCCCCGGCGGGTGAAATTGTTCGCGGGAATCGTGTGGACGCACCCAGCTACTGTCTGACTCATCCACCCGCCGGGTGGTATTGCTCGTGGGAATGGTGGGGGTCCACCCGGCTTACCTGGCGTCCAGTTGGTGTAGAGGAACTGCTTGGTGGAGTGTTTCCACGACCAGACTCTGGTGTCCTCGCTCAGAGCCTCGCCGTATCCGGCTGTGTGGAACCCCAGCAGGCCACGAGCCGTCAGCACCCCGCTCAGAAAGTCGTTCTTCACCTGACGAGAATCGCTCGCGATGGAATCCGTATCGCACGGCGTGCAAAACCATCCAGGAGTATGCGACACCGCATGGGCTTACACATTTTTTTTTTCCTCCCATCTTTAGCAGAGGCCGAGTGCCATCCGCTAGAGATATGCTACGTTAAGGAAAGGGTTACGTTAATCCGGCTTATGTGGCATCCGGTTAGATCAATTAAGAAAGAGAGGAAAGATGAGACGCCGACAAGCAAGGAACGTGGCGTAAAGTCCGACACACATACATGGGTGAAACATACACAGACACACGTACATACACAACGCATAGAAGTACACTTGGAGGGTGGGCAGCATCGGGTGGGCTTACACAGACACAGATGGATGCATTCAACACGAAGTCCACAGATGTCGCTTTTCCCAACTGATCTATCGGAAAAAGGAGAAAGCCAAGCTGTGGAAGGTGTAATACACCAGCTCGGGATAAATACAACACTGATCTAATTGCACTAGCCTAAAATGACTTGAACCAAGTTCTGTGGTAAGCGAAGACCATCAACACCTTGCGATTAACCGGATGAGAGGACATCGATGTTCAGTTCGGCTTCTGTTCAGAAGGTGAGTTTTCAACTGCAGGCAGAGCATCTGGATACGCCGATGCGGTGTATGGACGGATTCAGAGGGCACAGAGACCATGTCCGCAGGATATCGCAATTTCATGGAAAATTGTACTTTTCTGCAATTCCTATCATTATGGACGCACGTTAAAAGCGAAATATTCGTTTAAGCCCATATGCCTTATTCTAGGATCGTTCAAAATCCGAAACGTTTTCGGAATTGAGCGTGGACTGTGATGCGATCACAATTCACGTGGTACTTCGTACCCAGTACAAACTTGGTGATACTCCTATCCAGGGGTGGAGGCTTGTATATTTTCGGTAATGCCGGCGCAACACAAATCAGAATATTGACGTTGCATGAGAATGCCAATATTTTGATTGCCTTTTTAATGGAACCTAACATCATTGCACTATTAACTCTATGAATTTGCAAGGCAAGCTTCAAGCTTTGAAGCTCCTTTGAAGGAAAGAGGAATGTGGCCGAATATTTCTGAGTAGGTATATCAAGTCTCAGTGGCATTGAAACCGTCTCGAAGTTGGGCGGAAGGTGCAAGAGCCAGCTTGAAGCCAACTCTTCCCATGCAGTGCCCATAACGTCAGTTCTAAACTCGTTCAAAGTTCACATCCAGCCGCTTCCAAAGGGCCAAAAAGGGTCGGGCTTCTCCGATCGTTTTTCATCAATAGCAAAATGCTGTACCACTGCAGGTAGCCTTTTGACTATGATTTCGGCGCTTTACTCCGGTTAGCATAAATGCACAGCGTAGGGACGGGGAAGGGAAGAAAAGGACTGCATATCCAGCTTGCAGCGTGTATGCACTCAAGCCCATCGGTGCCATTTTGCGACGTTACTAGGCCTGAGGGATCTGCGTCAAGGGCGGATCCAGAAGCCTGATTGGTGGTAGGGGGCGCAATGTAAAAAAATATTCAATTTTGATACTCGTCGGATATAGACAGCTGACATTCGTCTGGTCTAATTAAAACAATATCAGATAAACTGTTGTTATATTTCGAGAAAATACCATTTTAGTGCAAAATATCCCCAAACATCTGCCTCTGTAGGAGGGGGGGGGGGGGGCATGGCCCCTTTTCTCCTGGGTCCGCCCATGACCCGCGTGATTGCTATGCGTGAGCTGCGTGAGCTGCGTGAGCGTAAATAAGATTGTCCCACTGGCTTCGCGCAAATAAGATAGGATCAATTTCCTCCAAGACCCGGACGATTGTTTTCGGAACGCGAGCCATGTTGGGCAATGCCCCGAACATTTATGAAGCGAAACGGTTGTTAATCGGTGCACTGGGCCGCACGCCGATGATCAACAGGTCCTGAGGTGTTCCCATCAACTCCATTGTTTGCTCTACAAACGTAGCTACGGACCACATCCGACAAAATCTACGCCCGGTATTTCAGACTGTCCGTTGCGCACACCCTATCAGTTACGGGTTCTAGTGCGTCGCCACAAGCCTAATCTCACCACCTGCCAACCTCCCTCGGGTTCAGCTTGCTGCGTGCTCCCCTTCCCGTAAGTCGGGCCGGGTTGTTGCCTTCTGGGTGAAGCTGGTGGCTGGCTGGCGAGAAGGTGTGCTGGCTATAAGAGGTGTTAGGCAGGTCTTCTCGGTCGGTCCAGCCGGCGAGGAGGTCTGAGGTAGAGGCAGGGAGGTCTGAGGTAGAGGCAGGGAAGCGCGGCCATGACCGCTGCCGACGGCACTCACATGGCCGACGGCACTCACATGGCCAGCGGCACTCACATGGCCGACGGCACTCACATGGCCGACGGCACTCACATGGCCGACGGCACTCACATGGCCGACGGCACTCACATGGCCGACGGCACTCACATGGCCGACGGCACTCACATGGCCGACGGCACTCACATGGCCGACGGCACTCACATGGCCGACGGCACTCACATGGCCGACGGCACTCACATGGCCAGCGGCACTCACATGGCCGACGGCACTCACATGGCCGACGGCACTCACATGGCCGACGGCACTCACATGACCGACGGCACTCACATGGCCAGCGGCACTCACATGGCCGACGGCACTTACATGGCCAGCGGCTTTGGCGGGCAGGCGTCGCTGCTCGTACCGGCCGCCCCTGTCCGTCGGTGTGTATCGACCTCTAGTCGTCAGTCACCCTCCACGCTAGTGGCCGAGTCACCTCCCACTCCTCCTCCGCGACTCGATCTCCGTGACCGACCCTCCTTTGTTGCTTTCCATGGCAGACCCTGTAATCGACCCTCCATGGCCCACTCCCTAGCAAACTATGCAGTCGACCCTCCATGGCCGTCTCACTGGCAGTCTATGCAGTCGACCCTCCTTGGCCCACTCCCTGGCAGACTATGCAGTCGACCCTCCATGATCCACTCCCTAGCAAGCTATGCAGTCGACCCTCCTTGGCCTGCTCCCCCTGGCCGACCCTGCTCCCTGCCTTCTCCAGCTGGCTCCTCCATCCGTCGTGTTCGCCGTCTACTCCACGACTCACATTGGCCGACTCTGTTCCAACATGCCCCCGTAGTGCCGTTCTGGTTCTCGTTCCCCTCTCGACTTTCTAGCCTGCGGCGTTCGACGTGGCGTTTCCTTGTTTACGTCTTCCGCTCACTGGCCAATTGGACATCTGTTGGCTCGTTCCGGCCGTCGGGTGCGGTGTGGATCGCTGCCGCTGCGTCTGATTGATGCTAAGGATCCCCCAGCCTGATAGCAAGGGGGAGGAGTGTCTCGGTCGTTCCCACGGGTGTTCTGAGCCACGTGTTGACCTTGAATGGTGACCACGACATTGAATGGCGACCCGTCTGCTTGCACCAGATAGCGCGAACCAGGTACCTACCATTAATGCGCGGAACTGAGCATCTATCATTCCTTGCTGGCTGGGTCGTGTGTTTGCTCCGGACCAGACCCTGGCGAGACTGTGATGCTGCTTTGAAGTTAGGCCAAGCCGTCTGTGGCGGTCACTAGGACTCAATATCCAACATTCCTGGGTCGGTTCAGCTCCGCCGAACTACGCTGGGTGCAGTTGGCCATATTTTCGCTCTATGTTTCCCTCTGTTTTCGTCATTTCGGTATGTTGGCGGCAGGCAGAACCGATCGAAAAATGCCACCCCGCCTAGAGACTATGGGTGCGTTCTTTGTTACATTACGTGCGCAGATTCCGCCGACTCTGACGGCATTTGTCGTTCTTTCTTCATTCCTCACGAAAAGCGCGCCTATTTTGTGCATTCCGGATTTCGCGGGTTCCGAGAGGAACGTGCGGACTGTAATAGGCTGTCCACGCCCTGTCTTGTGTAGTTTCGTGCAAGATGGCGATGCTCATGGAACATCCTGATCAGACCACAATTAATATCGAAAGTTCGTGGCTAGTTTTGTGAATGCAATGCGATTGGACTGAGTTCTGGAATTGCAAATCGCGACGCAAATGGCTCACGTAATTCATGTAAGGCGCGAGACTCGCCAAAAAGGTCCGCAGCTGGACCACACGGAACATGCCACGTCACACATAGCGGGTGTCGCCAAACAATTGCGACAGAGAACGCACCCTATGTAGACCTAGCAAAAGAATGTAAGCCTGCTTGCAGTGGTGGGCGAGCACGTGATCACGTCCGGACCAGCCAGTCGTGTTTCAGATAACGGACGCAGGGCAGTTGGTGTTATATCTGACACCACGTGTCTCTAAATAAGACACGTGCTAACTGCCTCTGTAGTGCGCATAGTCAGCCGGGGTAACGCGCATAATCAGCCGGTGTAAAGCGCATAATCAGCCGGAACCTGATACGGACATCTACACGTGTATTCCTGGCTAATTGACCATTCCAGAACACCGCCGCAATCAAGTTGGCCAAAAGGTCGGTAAACGCCGTTTGCGATGGAAGGTCGCAGCCACTAATTATGCTGTGCACTAGCATGTATGTCCTAGGGATCCAAGAGGTGGGGAAGATAATGAACGTTTCGACTTAGTGTATTACTTCATTGAATTGTTTGCTGATGGGCTTCATGAGAATACGGCTCCCCGTATCCGTTGTCGCCTCGCAATCCAGTAAGCTTCCGCATGCCGGCCTACTTTCTCAATCGAATTTGGAAAGAAATATGCAACTTTGAAAGGAGAGTGAAGTAAATGTGTCATCAATTTTCCTATGCTCAAGGTACTTAATATGTTGCTTAATTGGTGCAGGAAAAGGAAAAATATGCCCATACGTATGCGGAAAAATGATGCTTTTTACAGCACCCATTCAGCTGAATTTCGATTTCCATGTTTTCAGAACAAAAATAATCTATGCCTTTCTGACGCCTCACAATGTTCCTTCAAGCACTCAAAAATCCTTGTACGGTTTCCGATATAATTTTCAGGAGTTCTGAGTAATTTATAAGGCGACATAATGTAAACGTAGAATGAAGAGGGAGAACATGGTCATTCCCATCTGTGGATCTTGCGCATTATCAACCTTTCAGCTTCCACGGATAATTATCGACTATGAGGTTAGCTGTAACTGGCCCATAATAAAAAAAAAACACCTGTGAACTTCTCGTGACATTCCTGTTCCGACCAAAGGGATGAATACCTAGCAAGATATAAATATAGTAGATGAGCTCCTAGATGAAATCCAAGCATGTTTCTAAAATCCTCCAGAACATCATATTATGCTCCGGAGCATATTCAAGCATAGCGTGAAGCATCAGTACATATGAAACTTTCATCGTCCTTACCATGTCTTATCTCGTTTCTTTTTCGCTGGTTGTGAGCGTCTTCTTTTGTCATAATACTGTCCAAGAAAAACCTATTTCATATCATTGTTTCCTACTTGAAATCCTATTCGAAATCATTCTTATGGCATATTCAAACATACTGCCCCACCATTTCAGGGATGGGCGCGAATGATCAACTCTGGTCGAAGCGCCCTAAAGCCAAAATAACTAACTAATTAACCATTTCAGGGAACGTAGATATATCGTTGCGCAACACACAAATTAAGAATTCGTTGTGACAGCCACCATTCGACCACGGCTTTGTTTCCACGCCACTGTATCCCTATCGGCTATGGCCATGCAATCAAGCCACCCCAGACGAATTTGCTCGGACGAAAACCGCCACCGATCCAGCCGTGGGCCAGCCGTGGGCCAGCCGGCCGCCACTGACCTGCGAGGTGACCTCCACCAGGCGGGCGCCGGCCTGCTGGCAGCGTATCTCGGCCTTGAGCCGCGTCACCCGCTCGCCGCCGACCAGGTAGCAGTTGTCGCCGAAGGGCAGGTGGCCGGGCGCGCAGCGGCCCGTCAGGTCGGCCGGCTGGTAGCACGACACGCTCACGTCGCGCTCGTCGGCGGCCGGCGCGCGCGCGCAGTCCAGCAGCGAGTGCCGCTTGTCGGAGCACTTGTCCAGGTGCAGCGGCTCGGCGAGGTTGGTGCGGCCGGCCGGCTTGTCCCGCTGCGTGGCCGGGTATTTGGAGAAGAAGCTGGAGGCGGTGTGTGGTGTGGTGAACCGGCAACCACACATGCATATGTACATATGTAGGGAAATTGTGGCACTTCCGAACGTTTCTATTGGTTCAGATGTATTGAGAAAGATATATGCAACCGATTTCCACTGGAAAATCGACCGGCTCAAATTGAGATGACCTGGAAGGGGAAATAGGGAGGAAACGACCAAACGTAATACGCATGCCTTCACATCTATCTCAGCTATCAGCTGGTATGCTGTTCTTCCTTTCTATCCTACCTTGCTTCAGAACATCTTAACTATTAGTATATTTTATTTGAAAAACACTAGTTTTACCATTGTGGTTTCATTACAGTGACCGCACAAATCAAAGTTTGACCCAAGGCCTAAGCCGGGTATCATCGTGTTAACAGAGAAACTTGTCTTATAGTTCTATATTTTCGCACACTTGTCTTATAGTTTGTCGTTTTTGAACACCAGGTTTCGAATGTTCAGCAAGCCAGCGGCCGCACTGTCTCGATGTCGTTGCCCATCCGCCATGCCTATGCCATATGCCGTGCGAGGTGGCGAACCATCTGGTGGCGGACCACCTGGTGGTTGACCACCTGGTGGCGGACCACCAGTGGAGGACCACCTGGTGGAGGACCACCTGGTGGCGGACCACCTGCTCCCGGTGAGAGTTAACGCCTGCCTGTCGAGCTCTCGTCGTCAGCCTCCTACCAAACGGCACCTCGTCCTCGGATCTTCTCATCCCAGGCGACGGGTGGCCGCCAGTCTTCACCATTTCACCCCTAATTGGGATAGAGTTGCGGAACAAAAGCCAGTCCGGTGCCTGGTCCAAAGGCAATCTATCGGTACGAAATGTCTATTTCTTCCTTTCCATTCAGCCAACAGCCCCAAGGAAGGGGAAATGCTAAAGCTTCCCGAGAAATCAAAGCATGAGGAACCTCAAATATATATATATATATATATATATATATATATATATATATATATATATATATATATATATATATATATATGAACAGGGATGTAGTCAGGGGAATGGAGGCGATCCCCCCCACCCCCACCCCCCACCCCACCCCCTCTCGACTCCAATGGGTCCCTGGTGCAGCCATTCGAACCGGGGCAGGGTATCGAACCGAACCGGTACATAATTGTCTTCGCGATCGCCATGGCGAAGATAGAAAGACTACAACACTTTTTATGGCTGACAAGGATGTTGGCAAGCCCGAAGAACGTTTACTGACGCCTATGAACGTCTACGGGCCACTGCGAACGTCTACTGGCCCTTCCGAACATCTACGGGACTTTACGGGACACACGGACCCTTACGAGCGTGTACGGAATCTTACTAGCATGCACGGATCCTTATGAACGTTCAGAGGCCCTTACAAACCTCTGCGGGCCCCTACGAAAGCCCGCGGATCATTACTATCGTCTACGGATCTGTACTAATACTTACGGACAATTACGAACGTGGGCGGGCCCTTACGAACGTGGACAGGCCCTTACGAACGTGGGCGGGCCCTTACGAACGTGGGTGGGCCCTTACGAACGTGGGCGGGCCCTAGCGAACGTGGGCGGGCCCTAACGAACGTGGGCGGGCCCTTACGAACGTGGACGGGCCTTACGAACGTGGGCGGGCTCTTACGAACGTGGCCGGGCCCTTACGAACGTGGGCGGGCCCTTACAAACGTGGACGGGCCTTACGAACGTGGACGGGCCTTACAAACGTGGGCGGTCCCTTACGAAGGAGTGCCGGTCCTTGTGAGTGCGCGCGTTCCATACGAAAGTCTTCGACTCTTACAAACGTTATTTACCCCATACCAAACAACGAATAGACGTCCTTTCTAATAAGTTTTGATATCCTGCACCTAAACGTATGTCTAGGCGGTTCACAGCAGAGTATATTAAAGAACGGGTACACCCAAGTTTAGTATATTCTCAGATCTAGTATATAGCGTGCCTTGGTGACGTCACAGCTAGAATATGCGATATTATACTGGAATGTGGTGGACATCTGGCAGATTATAGAATCCTATAGTAGAATATTCCAAATCTAGCAGATTCCTGGCAATTGGTGATAAAGTGCCACAACCGCGGCAAAAACTTCACGTGCTTCATTTTACTTACTATTCTATAAATTTTCATTAGAAAAGAGCATATGGTACTATGGCATGCTTTACTTTCTCCTGTATTCAGCTGACACGAGAAAGCAAAGGATGACATGAAAAAGAGTACAAAGAATGAGAAAGAACGTTCAATTTCATTTAACAGCAGCTTCCTTTTCTGCCGAAACTCGACGTACGACTGGCCTTGAGGGCCAGCCGGTCGTCATGGCAACGACTTAGGCTCCGCCCTCCGGGAGTCGGCCGGCCGGTTTTGTGTAGTGTCCTCGTTTACCGGCAAGGAAACATACTTTTTCGGTGCGATACAAGTAAAAACGATCCGGATTCGTGTGTAGAATTCTTCAGGCATTCGCATGGCATCAAATTTTCTCATGTACAATTAAAATTTCCTGCGTAAAGCCGCGGCAAATATTGGCCATTTTGGCTTGAGATGCACGCAAAGTGCTCCCGAGTATCGCCTTGGCTACGTCACAGGCCCGGAACAACTTGGACCCCCCCCCGGTTCACAGTGCTTACTTATAACAGTGCCATGCTAACTTGCAATTTGTTGAGAGAGGGGATCCGACGATTCGTCATCCCAAGAAGGATTTGAGAAAAAAACACATACGAACCATATTTTTCTTTAAAAAAACGGCTCATTTCGAAATAATGTGTTTAACATCCGGTGACATTTAATTTGTGAGGGTTGTCCGAGCCCCTTCACAAAACCCTCCTTGGACCCTCCTTGGACAATTCCTGGCAACGCCCCTCAATGCAACCGCAAGATACTAAAATAAACACTCATCGAACTGTCAAAGCATAGAATTGACAATTGTCGTTCAAATAAGGTTCATGTATTGCCCGGCTATTGAGATAAAAAGCAGCCAGTAATCTCGTGAATGACCTTCGGCAAAGTTCCACTGTCCGGACCTCCGGTTAGGTATCTCACCAGTTATGTGATGTCTGTGACCCCGAAACATAAAATATTTCCATCAACCCGCCTGCCAGGGCCAGCGTTGCTGGACTCCATCTAAATCAGCTCAACGCATTGGTTGGTTGCTGAAGGAAACAGGGGGGGGAATTCGCGACTTCAGCGAAGCCGCCATGTCATTTCAGTTGACATTCTTTGCGGCGCCATTGATGATCCAAAAATACAAGAATATTTTACTCCCGAGCGTACACGATACACAGCTATTGACCGCCGTTTGGGTCAGCTGGGTTCATCAGTTGGCTACTGAGATAGGCGTTATTGGGGACGCTATGCACCCCAGCCCCGCGGCTCCTGCCAGCTGCATTCGCCCAATACCCCAGTCAACGCCGGGCTAAACGCAGCAGGGGCGGGTTCAGGCGTCCGAAATGGGTGTGTTCCACGATATTCTTTGCTCTGTTGGAATGCCAGCTTAATGACGCATTTCAAAATTAAGTTTGCTCTTGATGTATGCTTGCTGCAATGTTCTTGCTCTTTTGAGCTTGTTACAAATGTTTCAGAATGAACAGCGGAACGGGAAATGTGGCACCAAAGCTGTACATTTTGTATTCGCCAAAAAATGAAATACTCGTTGCCAGATTGCCTATTACCAACACTAGCATGTTCGCAAAAAAGTTTTCGTTTCTTTTCCATAGCGTATCCAGGCTCTGATAATTTGAAGGCATAGTTCTTGAAAAAGTGTTGATGCCCTTCGGGGTTAGCTGCATTTACGTCCGGTGTACTTAAATGTCCGACTGTGCAACCATGGAACCGCCACTCATCATAGTTGTGGACTAGAACGTCAGTTGAACACGCCTCCTCCACATATGTGACGAAGGAGTGTATTCAGGCACCATCTGTGACGATCGCAGCAAAAAAGAGTGCCCAAAAATATGCCTTCTAGAACAGCCATTGGTCCTTAAATTGGTTCTAAATCGAAATCGAAAGCTCTCTGATCCTGATTCGGCCTCAATACATCTATGTATGCCGATGTATATACCTTATTCCTTAAGCCCCCACCCCCACCCTCCACCCTCTACCCTCAGCAGTGTTGGCTCGCGATCCCCAATGCTTCCATAATTTCACATGGAATTCTAAGCCGGGATCCACATTCCCTGATGGTCTTTCCCCATGATCCAATCAATTTCTTCAACCTTCAACTGATCTGATCACATCCCGAAGACACATGGGCGCTACATGACCAATGGAGTCGGTGCGCCGCAAAGCTCAAATAATTAACTAACCCTGAAGGCACCTTTATGCCCTCGCAACGCGAAGAATTTGCCCTTAATACCCCCGCAATGAGGAATAATTTTGTACCCAACGCAGTGCGGGAGGTACAACTGATCCATCCAGAACTTTTGTTCTAAGCAAGACAGAGAAATGTAGTAAACGACATGGCGTAGGTGCATTCATGAACTTTAATAATTCCTGGAAACATTTTTATCTATCTCTGTTGGTTGCCCTTCCAGATCAGGTCAAGCAAATCAATGTCGTGGTGTAGTCAATCACCAGTCTTCGCCGTGGTTTCCGGACCCTGGCAGTAAATAAAATGCAATTTCGTACTTCAATATTGATGATATGCAAGCTGAATGCTGAATACTTAGTCTAGTACAGATGATACGTGCAAATGTCAAGACCACGATCCCGTCGAGATAAAACACCTGGAAATATGTGATGAACTGTTAAGGATGATGATTTTCGAAACAGTTTGCATTGAGAGAAAGGTAAGGAGTCCCATGAAATCCAAACCATGTATTTCACCCTTTTTCACTCTTTGTATTTTTTTTTGTTGGAATTAAAATAGAAAAAAGTATTATTTAATTTTAAAAAAAATAGTTAAAAATTGAATGCTTTGGAACCAAGTTCGAGGACCCCAGTCAGATGAGAACTCGGCGTGCAAATTTACCCCAGCATAGGCATTATTTACTTCGCAACGGTCTAAATTTTAGCCTCTGGAGCGTCTGGAATACATGTACCATGACGTTTCAGGTCACGTCTCAGTGCCCTGACCTGATAATGACTTGAAATCTGGCATGCTTTTAGAGAACATAGTTTGCCGCCTAGTAATTCCAAGTAGTAAAATATTGATTAATAGCGAAGTTATGTGGAATGAAGCATCTTTCCTAGTCTAACCATCAACATTTCATCTAAGGACTTAAACTGATACTACATTTGTATTTCTACATTTTTATTTGATCATTGTTGAACGCACCCATGTTTCACTTTTGACTGTATCTTGCATAGCTTGTCTACGATAAATATTTAACGTACATCTAACAACTGCATTGAGAAGAGGTTGTCGCCGGACTGGCCCGCCCTAGCCTCTGTACCGCAAGAGCCCAGAACGCCATGTTTCGTACAATATGTGCAAATGTCGTTGCGGAAGATAGTCAAATTGCATTGCGATCGCCTCCACGGATCAGGCGTTGCCTCATAAAAATAGCATCGGGAGCCAAGTTAACTCCCGCACTGCGAGGGCTAAGGCAGCAAATCTTCGAAATTCACACTGATCTTAACTCCCTAGAAATGCAAATGGTTTCTTACATCTTATATAAACGGACACAAGGCGTTAAAAGAACGAAATCAACAACCGCCTGTTGCAAATGGCCTTTCGGCTTAACACAATACTGGACAAATCATGCATTACTTGATTTTAACGGAACTAATAAAGTTGACAGAACATGCCTACCTAAATCTCTCTCAGGATCTACCCTAGTATGACTGGAATTTATTCCTTTTGACAGCATAAAATATGGTAAACGTAAAGTAAGTCATCAAATTTCACAGTTCAACAGCAAAAACGGTTCACAAATGACACGCAAAGAACCTCAGGGTGGACGGAATCCACCCCGCACAACAATAGGTCTAACGTCACGAAAAGCATCAGATGCGCTCTGCAATTTTCGTGTTTGCTATCGATGTCGAACACTTCTCTCGGTAGCTTATTCCATTACTAAAACTGCATGAGACACAATCATGTAAAGGAATTGGCCACCATGCGGCTCCATCATCTCACTGGTCCCAGCCCCACCCGATGAACGACCCACCGCACTGACCTGACCTGCTCCGACCGTCGGTAGGCGGGGGGGGGGGGGACTGACCTGACGAAGCCGAGCTGTCGGCACACCAGCCGCGTCTCGTGCTCGGACCAGCGGTTAGCCCGGACCCGGCGCCACTGGCCCGCCTGGAACACCTCGACAGCCCCCTCCCACGGTCCAGCGCCGCCCACCAGCCGAACCTGCTGCCCGCTGACGGACAGGTCGGCTGGAACAGATCACCCGTACAGCCGCGGTCACTAGACAGGTCAGCCGGAACAAGTCACCGGGACACTCGGTGTCAATCGTCAGGTCAACTGAAACAGGCCACCGGGACACCCGGGGTCAATGGTCAGCTCAGCTGAAACAGATCACCCGTACAGCCGCGGTCACTAGACAGTTCAGCGGGAACAGGTCACCGGAGCACCCGGGGTCAATGGTCAGGTCAACTGAAACAGGCCACCGGGACACCCGGGGTCAATGGTCAGCTCAGCTGAAGCAGATCACCCGTACAGCCGCGGTCACTAGACAGGTCAGCCCGAACAGGTCAGCCGGGACAGATCACCCGTACAGCCGCGGTCACTAGACAGGTCAGCCGGAACAGGTCACCGGGACACTCGGTGTCAATCGTCAGGTCAGCCGAAACAGGTCACCGAGGCACTCGGGGCAATGGTGAGCTCAGCTGAAACAGATCACCCGTACAGCCGCGGTCACTAGACAGTTCAGCGGGAACAGGTCACCGGAGCACCCGGGGTCAATGGTCAGGTCAACTGAAACAGGCCACCGGGACACCCGGGGTCAATGGTCAGCTCAGCTGAAGCAGATCACCCGTACAGCCGCGGTCACTAGACAGGTCAGCCGGAACAGGTCACCGGGGCACCCGGGATCAATGGTCAGGTCAACTGAAATGAATCACCGGGACACCCGGGGTCACTGGACAAGTCAGATGAAACAGGTCACCGACACACCCGGGGTCACAGAACGGATCAGCCGAAACAGGCCACCGGGGCATCCGAGGTTACCGCACAGGGCGATGGATATCTGGCGTGATTAGAGAGGTCAGTGAAAGGGTCACTGGGATGTCAAAGGTGAGTGACAAGGTCAGTCGAAGATCACGGTCCAGTGGGAATGCACGGGGCACCACCGGGCCAATGAGCTGGTCACAAAGGGAGACAGCATGAGGAAGAGCGATGAATAGTTCGATGAATTCCAGCGGCGCTGACCTTGACCTCTCACACCGCAGGTAAGTGTACGGAGCATGCCACCTAGCGAGGCCGGAGGGCAGGCCACAGACGCCACGTCGGATAGTGGTCGGAAGAGTGGCACAACGTCACGCAGTACTGCTTAGCCAGTCACAGCCACGTAAATCAAACGCATGGCCTCGCGGTCACCCTGGGCAAGCCAACAGATCACATCTACAGCAACGGTCGTTGGCGTTTTCGTCATCGCCGGGAAGAAGTTAACAGACCACAACTGTACCGATGGTTAGCGGCAGCACCGGCATGGCCCTGGACTAGGTAAACAGGTGGCGGAAGAAGATGGCAGACCACAGCTGCGCCGATGTCTAACAGCAGTATCACCATGACCCTGGAGCAGGCAAGCAGGTGGCTGATGGACGGAGCCGTCGGCGAAGGGCACGTGGCGACACGAATCGATTGGGCCGGGCCATCGATCACCCGAGATCACGTCGACGCCGAACAATCGCCGCCCGCCGTCGGTCAACAGTGGCGACCACACACCACACCCATCAGTCAGCCAGCCGCTCTGACGTCAGACAACGTGACGTCACGTGTGGTGGCCACGCGCCGGGTCTGCTGCACCAGCAGAGCAACAGGCGGCCCACGGCCAGCTGAGCTGCTCCAGCTCCTGCCACACACAGATCAGTCAGCCAAACGCTCTGACGTCAGACAACGTGACGTCACGTGTGGTGGCCATGCGCCGGGTCTGCTGCACCAGCAGAGCAACAGGCGGCCCACGGCCAGCTGAGCTGCTCCAGCTCCTGCCACGCACCCATCAGTCAGCCAGCCGCTCTGACGTCAGACAACGTGACGTCACGTGTGGTGGCCACGCGCCGGGTCTGCTGCACCAGCAGTGCAATAGGCGGCCCACGGCCAGCTGAGCTGCTCCAGCTCCTGCCACACACCCATCAGTCAGCCAGCCGCTCTGACGTCAGACAACGTGACGTCACGTGTGGTGGCCACGCGCCGGGTCTGCTGCACCAGCAGAGCAACAGGCGGCCCACGGCCAGCTGAGCTGCTCCAGCTCCTGCCACACACAGATCAGTCAGCCAGCCGCTCTGACGTCAGACAACGTGACGTCACGTGTGGTGGCCATGCGCCGGGTCTGCTGCACCAGCAGAGCAACAGGCGGCCCACGGCCAGCTGAGCTGCTCCAGCTCCTGCCACACACCCATCAGTCAGCCAGCCGCTCTGACGTCAGACAACGTGACGTCATGTGTGGTGGCCAGGCGCCGGGTCTGCTGCACCAGCAGTGCAATAGGCGGCCCACGGCCAGCTGAGCTGCTCCAGCTCCTGCCACGCGCCCATCAGTCCGCCAGTCGCTCTGACGTCGTACAACTGACGCCTGGGCAGCTGGCGACCAAGCCTGGCAGTGAGCACTGTTGTGCCCACTGCCAGGGTCGACTACCAGCGCGCCTCTGACGCCTGGGCAGCTGATGCCTGGGCAGCTGGCGACCAAGCCTGGCAGTGGCGCCCACTGCCAGGGTGCACTCTGACGCCTGGGCAGCTGATGCCTGGGCAGCTGGCGACCAAGCCTGGCAGTGAGCACTGTTGTGCCCACTGCCAGGGTCGACTACCAGCGCGCCTCTGACGCCTGGGCAGCTGGCAACCGAGCCCACACGCACGCACGCAGCAAACGCGGAGAAGTTCGCCAGACAAAGCCGACAGTCTCACTGGCTTCGGCTCACGCCGATGGATTGGAAAATTGATGCACCGAATCGAAAGTCATTCGGTGCGCTTCCGCTCCAACGTTTTGGACCACTTCTGTAGCGCTGTTGGCTGCTTTTGAATGCCGAATAGATGACAAATACAGATGTCTCATTTGTTCGGTACTATTTTTGAGTTCACGCACTTTCCAGTGCAACATCATCCAGCAGACGATCCAACAACAAAGATTTCGTAAAGAAATATCATCGTTGTTAATAATAATAAGCGGTCGAACTTCAACTACGATGGCCGAAGTACAACTAAAGAAACAGCCAACTAACCGCATTCATGGAATTAAAATGCAGCTATTTTCGATGTTGATTCAGCATGCCTTCAAAAACTCACCGAAATTCCCGCGATTCCGAGCCAACAGTCGAAGTGGTCAACGATTTGGTCGAAAAGCCATTGGTGTCTATATGTCATAGGCGCAATATGCGATACATACTGTCCAATTTCAACAACTAATGCGGATAGTGGGCAGACAACAAGATATGTGATCAGACTTCCGAACAAGATCCGACGTCAAGCATGGTGTGTCACGTAATCGTGCCAATACTTCGTGGACCAATTCATTGTTCATCCAATTTCTTTCATTCATGAATTCATTGTTTGTGTTGCTTGAACACTTCGTTCTTGTGCTGCTCACGTGGCGAATATCGCCAGATAAAGCGTGGTTCGAGGGAAATGGGTGAGAAATACTGCATCTGCCAACAGCGCTCAAAGAAGGACTTTCAGGAAATGGTGACCGTTTGTTTGCTTGTTTGTTTATTGGGTGGTTCTCGACGCACTTTATGCACGATCACAGCTAATGGCGTCACCCACACTGTTTCGCCGGTGGGTCGCGGGATTGGGAAATGTCCCGAGTGGTGCGAGTGTTGAACCCGGAACCTTCGGTACCCAGAGCTCAATACCTTAACCACTCGGCCATCCCCGACCCAGGAAATGATGATCGGATTCAGTAAATGCTTGGCCCGTCATCAACGGGCGAGGTTGAGTTTCAGTTTCACACCTCTAATGTCAGAGTCGAGATTCACGACGAGGTAATTCAGTTCGGGACAAGCGAGAACTACCTCGACTCTGATCGGAGAGGACTAGCTTAAGCGAAGCTGGGCAGGCACGTCATGGTTTCCTCACTGCATAGTTCGAGCTGGGCAGGCACATTGTGATCCCCAGAGCCAGATCCAGCATAGAACCAGGCCGGGCCGGACTGTTGGACCCGCCTAGAGCCAGGCCGGGCCGGACTGTTGGGACCGCCTAGAACCAGGCCGGCCGCCTAGAGCCAGGCCGGGCCGGACTGTTGGGCCCGCCTAGAGCCAGGCCGGGCTGGATTGTTGGGACCGCCTAGAACCAGGCCGGGCCGGACTGTTGGGCCCGCCTAGAACCCGGCTGGGCTGGATTGTTGGGCCCGCCTACAGTCATGTCAGTTCACCTGGTTTTGGTAGGACGGTCTCGAGCTGCCGGAAGCCACCGGGAACAGCTGCCAGTCGACTGCTGAGCTGGCGGTGTCGCTCCACCTGCTGCTTCCGCCGCAGCGCCTGGCTCAGCAGCAGGTCGGAGCTGGCAGCTGGCACGCACACCGACAGCTGCAACACAGAAAACCAGAGCTGCAGCGTGCAAACCAACAGAAGCGACAAAGAAAGATAACTGTAGCGTACTAACCAACAGAAGCGACAAAAAAAAACAGAACTGTAGCACACAAACCAACAGAAGCGACAAGGAAAACGAGACAGACCTGTAGAGCACAAACCAACAGCTGCAACACAGAAAACGAGAGCTGCAGCGCGCAAACCGACAGCTGCAACACAGAAAATGAGAACTACAGTGCGCAAACCGACGGCTGCAACACGGAAACAAGAGCTGCAGTGCGCAAACCGACGGCTGCAACACAGAAAACGAGAATTGTAGCGCACGAATCGGCAGCTGCGACACATACAGTAGAGATAAAACACCTATAAATAACTGTTCCACGTCAGGCTCACGGATATTCTCATGGGAACTTGACTGGATAGATGATAGTAACATAGCGATGATTGCACAGCCCACGAACAGTGGCAGTGCCACTGTAGTGGCGCAGGGCGGAGCAGATGGCCAGGTATACTATTTCCGGCAATCTCATCGGCTGGATATTCCCGTCCCATCCTCCCCCCTGGCTGGTCGCTCACGTCCCCCTTCCTGGCTAACTACATGTGTTCCTTCAACAGCCAGTTACTGCAGATACCCTCACCAGCTGGCTACCCGGGTTTCCTAACGAACCGGCCACTCCAGGCCCTATTACCAGCTGGTTACTCGCGGTTCCTTCACCAACCGGCTACCGCAGGTTCCTTCACCAACCGGATACCGCAGGTTCCCTCACCAGCCGGTTACTGCAGGTTCCTCACCAGCCGTTTACCGCAGGTTCCCTCACCAGCCGGTTACCGGCCGTGTACTCACCAGCTGGTTACCGCAGGTTCCCGCACCAGCCGGGTTACCGGCCATGTACTCACCAGCTGGTTATCGGCCATGTACTCACCAGCAGCGCAGCGGTCAGCAGGCAGCTGGCCACCAGCTGTAGCCGCTCGGCCGCCGCCATGGCGTGCCGGCAGCTGGCGAAAACAGAGACAACATTTTGTCACACACCATGTCATGGAAAGAGACAACACAGCAAAGCAACAGTCCATTGACCATTCATTGCCAATGAAGATCCGGATCAAGCGCCAGCACCAACAGACCGCGACATCTTAGGTCACCACCATAGCCAGCTGATTGTTACTTTATCTGTTTTTTTTTAAAGGATCTGCCAGGACAAGACATTCAGCAAAATGTATAAGGTGTTGGTTCACCATTTCGAACTCCTCTTGCAGCATACACACAGAAAGAGGCATCGCTCTTCTTAATGCAACTCATGTGTCAAGTTGACATTTTTTCTCGCTTTATCCAGCTTATCCGCTTTATCCAGCTTTTTCTCGCTTCATGCAGAGATGCAAAATTGCACAAGATACGATATTTTCATCCGTTTCATCCGCTTTGAGCGGATACAGTAGAGGTGGGGCACTGGAGGATGCTACCCCATTGAAAGGTGGTGTCCCTTTGACCGGGGAAAGGCGCCCTTACGAGGAGGCCTGAGCTCCTCCCCCCCCAGTACGCTCGAGTGTATCCCTGCCCTCGCTCAACGGATTTTCAGCCGAAGGTGCCCCTCCAGGGACGTTCGCAATGGCGCCCCTCCAGGGACGTTCGCAATGGCGCCCCTCCAGACAAGTGCCCTAATTACTATTTCTGGATGCGCCGGGCTCGGCAATCCTCACTTGAACTAGCCTGACAGAGAAGGTCCGGTGAATTATTGATCTGAGATTAAACTGGGGACGATCTCAGAGGGGGACGGATATATTTATCACGCAACGACGCATGAAAGACACAAGTGCTTATATCCAGACGTGCACAAATTGTTCACACTGCACGCCAACCAGGCGTTCAAACTGTCCACACTGTCTCCTGCACGCCAACCAGGCGTTCAAACTGTCCACACTGTCTCCTGCACGCCAACCAGGCGTTCAAACTGTCCACGCTGTCTCCTGCACGCCAACCAGGCGTTCAAACTGTCCACACTGTCTCCTGCACGCCAACCAGTCGTTCAAACTGTCCACGCTGTCTCCTGCACGCCAACCAGGCGTTCAAACTGTCCACACTGTCTCCTGCACGCCAACCAGGCGTTCAAACTGTACTGCGTGCAATTCCCAGCATTCGCCGGCAATTTACGTGATAAACATGGCGCGTTACGATCGAAACATGCCTTCCGGCTTTGCCGTTGTACTCCCTACACACCGTCCACAGGCCTGTCTCGTGCGACAAGGGAGACCCGATGGAGCAGTCTCGCTACACACCGTCCACAGGTCTGTCTCGTGAGACAAGGGAGACCCAATGGAGCAGTCTCGCTACACACCGTCCACAGGCCTGTCTCGTGAGACAAGGGAGACTCGATGGAGCAGTCTCGCTACACACCGTCCACAGGCCTGTCTCGTGAGACAAGGGAGACCCGATGGAGCAGTCTCGCTACACACCGTCCACAGGCCTGTCTCGTGAGACAAGGGAGACCCGATGGAGCAGTCTCGCTACACACCGTCCACAGGCCTGTCTCGTGAGACAAGGGAGACCCAATGGAGCAGTCTCGCTACACACCGTCCACAGGCCTGTCTCGTGAGACAAGGGAGACCCGATGGAGCAGTCTCGCTACACGCCGTCCGCAGGCCTGTCTCGTGAGACAAGGGAGACCCGATGGAGCAGTCTCGCTACACACCGTCCACAGGCCTGTCTCGTGAGACAAGGGAGACCCGATGGAGCAGTCTCGCTACACACCGTCCACAGGCCTGTCTCGTGAGACAAGGGAGACCCGATGGAGCAGTCTCGCTACACACCGTCCACAGGCCTGTCTCGTGAGACAAGGGAGACCCAATGGAGCAGTCTCGCTACATACCGTCCACAGGCCTGTCTCGTGAGACAAGGGAGACCCAATGGAGCAGTCTCGCTACACACCGTCCACAGGCCTGTCTCGTGAGACAAGGGAGACCCGATGGAGCAGTCTCGCTACACGCCGTCCGCAGGCCTGTCTCGTGAGACAAGGGAGACCCGATGGAGCAGTCTCGCTACACACCGTCCACAGGCCTGTCTCGTGAGACAAGGGAGACCCGATGGAGCAGTCTGGCTACACACCGTCCACAGGCCTGTCTCGTGAGACAAGGGAGACCCGATGGAGCAGTCTCGCTACACACCGTCCACAGGCCTGTCTCGTGAGACAAGGGAGACCCGATGGAGCAGTCTGGCTGGACAGCCTGTGTGGGCAGCCGAAGGTCAGAATGTGCAGCGCGGACTGTGAGGCTTAATAGAAAGAAGAAGATTAGGCTGGTGCTAATACAATAAATGGTGCATGTACCTGGTGCATGTGCAATGAATGAACGAATCCGACAGAAATGCTATGAATGCTGTAACTTGCACCCATTGATGTTTGCGGAGCTGTTTTGTTATTAACCCTCGTACGAACGAAGCCCATCTCCTGAGGACCTGACTTCTGTCGCTTACATTGTAGGTAGGTAGGCAACTTTGTCCGCCTCTGCATACAGCATCCTAGTGTAAGAACCAAAAGCGCCGTACGGTTAGCACACCTAGCGTCGCATTTTTCGAAACTATAGCACCGTAGTGCTATTATTCGTGAAATCGTGACGTAATTACATTCCTAGCGGATAAGTGACAGTACCTCTGGCATCGTAATGACCGAATCTCAGAGTGATAGTATTAACAGACCAAGCATGATAGTGTCAGCATCCATAAGTTCCATAGTGTCAAAATACCAGCAATCGTAGGGCCGCCGTGTCACTGCATTAGCGTCGTACCGTCAGCGTAGTCAGACTTGGGGATCTTCAGTGCTCGACCTGGAAGAGTTTCAGTGCTCGACTTGGGGAATTTCAGTGCTCGACTTGAGGAGTTTCAGCACTCCACTTGGAGAGTTTCAGTTATCGCATTCACACAAAGGCGATATGAAAGACGCAGGCTTTATACACCTACGAAACCCCACCCAACCATTATCGCAAAGGAACATATAAAAATGTGCAGTAGGCGGTAGAAGGAATGTGCGCAGTGAACGAACAGCTAACGTAAGCAGTAGTACAGCATTGACTAAAGAAAACATGCAGCCTTTCTAAACTGTCAGACTTAGGGACAAATTAACAACCATTCTTTGTTTTTGAATTTATTTATTAAGTATTTATTCAGAGTAACACTGCAATTGAAAAAAATGAAACGGAAGCCAAGTGATTCCCAAAATATCAAAATGGAAAACGCAACTGCTGCGCAGGGAAACAAACTGCATCCATT
>JAOTOM010004208.1:197500-241591 GCA_034440615.1 Ashinkailepas kermadecensis
ACAACCATACCAATGGCTGGACAGACCACGCAATACCAGGAGCTGAGCTACACACAATCATGTCAGTGGTAGGACCACGCGGACGAAACCATACCAGCGATGCAGCATACCATGCACACTGAGTCGCCCATGGCCACGCCGGATACTCGCCATACCATGCACACTGAGTCGCCCATGGCCACGCCGGATACTCGCCATACCATGCCCACTGAGTCGCCCATAGCACCACGAGAGAGACACGCCACACAGTACACGTTAAGTCGCCCAGAGCACCGCCAGAGACTCGCCATACAGTACACACTGGGTCACCCAGAGCCCCATTGGTAGCGATCACTCCTTGGGCAAGGCAAGTGGATTGCAGAGGCCTAAACGTTACCCAAGCGGCCGGGCGTGAATGTGACGGTGGCACAGAGGCCAGGTCAGGTCAGGTCAGGTCACACAAGCCGTACGGATCTCACGGGTCGCGCGGAGCGCAGTCATCACGTGGGTCACACAGCTACGCAGGTCACATGGCCACACATGTCACGGGTCACAGATCACATGGCTACAGGTCACATGAGCCGCAGACCACACAGCTTACAGGGTCACACAGGTTCGAGGCTTACAGGGGCACATATGTTACACAGTCGTACGGGTCACGCGGGTCAAAGAGGTCACACAGCTATCCCAGCCAGCAGCCATAGCTACATAGCTACACAGACATACCACACGAGTTGGACCATGAACGTCACAGAAAAGTGTTGGTCCAGAACAAACGTACAGGTTCGCACAATCAACAATTGTCGCAGAGCACTGTGAACATCGGTCCAAAGACATGTATTTTGGCGCCAAATGGCAGGTCAACAGATTATTGGGTGTCATCATGCCTATGAGCTGGCGGAACTGTCCGAGTCATCGCCCCTGAATGCATGCGATTTGCGATCCAAGTGACTTGATGTTAAGAGGCTTGGTGTTAATTGTAAGCTACGGAGCATAAAACTTAAATGATTATTAATTAATGGAGGCATTTATAGCAATAACAACCATGAAACATCATCATACATCGAATAAATTAATGACAACCAAGCCCTACCACCATAATTAGTTTCTATTAATTAGTGCTATCAACATTCATGGTTTGCTTAAAGGCAATTCGGTGCTTGAACAATAGGTAGCAATCTTATATCATTTTTCTTCTTTCTTCTAACCCATCGCATGCAGCGTGTGCAGAGTGCAGACGGGTGACGTGCTTACTTATCATGTCAACTATTAGTCATAATGTAATTTTATCGAAGGCATATGTATGAAAATGTTTAGCAATATGGTTTCAATGAAAGAGAGCTATTCATGCTCGATTCGGCCCTCGTTTCAGAGACCACTTCTTGGCTGCTGGACATTCTGACGCTTGGACATTCTGACCTTGGGCTACTTAAATTCCTTCCACGATTTGCCATCAGTGCGCCACGAATCGTAAATGGCATCTCATGTTTTCATCACGGTATGTGATGTCAATCAGTACGTGCCGTCATGGGACAGGAAAGGTAAGTTCGCAAAGTTGAACGTATCCTGGCAGAATTATGCTTTCAAATATAGACATACTCAAATCATGCCTAAACAATTTAATTCATGCACAAAAGAACCGCATCCAACAGCAAAATGGACCACAAGATTCACCATTCATAATTATCATGTACAGCTATAAAATCAAGAAGCACCAGATATTGATATTAATGTCACCTGACACCTAATGTGCCTAGCCATGACAAAAATTAAAGAGCATCACATCAAGGATCAACAAGAATGATGGAAAATAAGTAGCATGGCAACAGCTCGAAGAGAAAATCAGCTGGTGACGTGTTGCAATTATACATGGTTATCTGATTCGTTGGTAAAGTCAGACAGCTCACAGTCGCAACGAAATAGTCTTAGAATGGAAGAGGCAGGCTACGAACGCGACGCAACAAACTATGATAATGCGGTACATTTAGTTGGGTATATCGCTTTTATGGTAGGCTAGCATAACCGTTCAAGGCGAAAAAAATGATGACAAATTGGATATCTGAATCTGGTTGTGCTATAATGTTCTTATTAAATGCATGGTGCAGCATTTTATAGATTATTGAATGCTAAACAAATGAAAGCTTAGTACTCTTACTTTGCTGCTTCTTTATATACTAGATTAAGGATGGTAGGTGATAGGAACGCCTAAGTGTTGTATGAAATATTTTGTTACCATCATGTCATTTTTATGAATAGCTACCTGCCAATACAAAAAGGAAGTATTGATAAGATATTTATATGAAATCTAAATTTTAGGAGTCAACGATGGTTTCCAAGGTGATGTGAACTGCTTAATTCACCTTAATTGAACAGAAAATACCAATGGAACTGATGGTAAAAATCCTGCGACTCCGCTCCTGGCCAGTAGGACCAGGCTACCAGGTCATTTAACCAATACACATCATCGTAAGAAATTCAACTGCTCACAAGCAAACCCCGGAGACTTCAATTGCTCACAAGCAATCCCCAAAGACTTCAACTGCTCACAAGCGAACTTTAGAGACTGCAACGCCAACAGCAGAGTATCCACAGCATATATCAGTCCAGGCGCTCGCCGGTGAGACATCGGCTACTCATTCAATTTGATACAGCAAAAACAAGTTTGAGCCAAAGGAAAACAACCATGGCAGAAGGCCTCAGTAAAGACGAAGAACAGTAGGCTTATCAAGCTCATCAAATACAACAGCCATAGTATCAGGCACTTCATGTCCGTAGAAATCGATGGCTTTCCGAGCTATGCGGGGAAAAGTATCGCAATGATCGTGGAGCACCTGTGCCCACAAGTTTGCAACATTTCCACATCAGCCCCATGCGGCACTGCATGGAAAAACGACCCATGCGCATCTTTCAGTCCGCAACTATGAACACGTTTCATTGAGTAGAGCAATGGTAGTAATAAAACAAGTCACACTTCTCACGCAGACATAGTCCGGAAGCTTATCTTCCCACGGTGGATATATGGCTCAATTATTTTAATTTGAAGTAAATACTCCACCCTCATGTCCAACCTTTTCCGAGCGGGTGTTGTGTTTCGAAGACACAGCATTACATGGTGATACAGCATTACATGCGTTGCATTGTGACATTACATGTCACGGCTGGGGCCATAAATATCGTGCGCTTTCATCTATATCTCGAACATAGCCACTGATTGCGCTACAACGTGCAATCGGCGTCTCAGTGCATACGTGCTATTTACACTTCAAGAGATATTGATATCGTTGGTGCAACGATGCCGAACACGCATGTATCCCGCACAAACGGTTCAACAGTGTGGCTGTCTGCGTAACTGCGTGCTTTTCGGGCCTCATACGTTACCAAACAAATCGTAAATCGGACTGCGTCGTGTTTTACAAGCACGAACTTGCCTTGAGACGCTCCACTTGCCGACTCATTTGCATGAAGAACGTAAACGAGCAGCGGCTGGGCGGCGATGCATTGACTGGCCGCGCCGCCGCCGAAGAGGGCTGCGCGCGCCGGCCGCGCGCCGGGTCGCCGGCCACTTTTACTTTCGAGCCGGCGCGCGAGCCGCGCCCGCTGCCGGCGCGCGTTATCTGATGTTACGCGGCCAGGTGGCCGAGTCGGCGCGGCTCGCGCGCGATCGGGGCGCGCCGGCGCGAGATGGATCGTGGGCGGCGCCATTGTGGACGCCACAATGGCGCCGCGCCGGCGTCTGCCGCGCCAGACGAGGCGCCTCGTCTGCCGCGCCAGACGAGGCGCCTCGACGCGCCGCTCGCCGCTCAGAGTGCACGCCACGCGCTCCAATTAACCGACTGATTTTGGGGGCTTTAGCAGGGTCCTGTCTAACATACTAGGTGACAGGGACCTCCCTTGTGATGGCCGTGACCCACTCCCCCAGTGAGTGAACGTTCACAATTGCAAGGGGCGGATCCATGAGGGGAGCAAATGGGCTCCCCTCTATCCCACCAAGAGGCTGATTCTCGGCCAATACTTTGCATAAAAAGAGCATTTTCTTGAAATCTAAGAACATTTTGTGAGGGAAATATTCTTAAACAGACCCCACGATTGTTAGTTGTTCAAATCTGAGAAGTTTTCGAAATCTGATTTTTCAAAGTGCCCCAGGCCAGGCTTCTGGATTCCCCTCGGTCAATTGTGTTGGCATTACGGAGGGACGCTGGTCGACTCGGATAATGGCTTCGCAGTCGCCGACGGGCCCAACCCCACCGATCAAAATATATTAGAAGGGGATGTGGCTACAGGACTGACCTTGATGAACCCTCACACTGCCCTTTCTCCGCACATTAGCATCCACAAACAACCATCTCCACACTCATATGCACCCACATTCAAATAAGTTCACCGGCCGTCGCCAACTCAACTCAAAGGGTCCTCCAAAAATCATCTATATCATATATATATATATATATATATATATATATATATATATATATATCGTTCATTATTGTACCATGAATTACATAATTTGACTGAAAAAAACAAGTTTATGGTGATTGCACAATGATAACATGGCCATTTGATATTTGATCTTATACATCGTTATTTTATATCGAAAATAACTTTGAACTTCCACATGCTACATGCACATACTGCATGGTGTCAAGATGCTATACATGGTTATGTATTCGCTGAGCAGCGAAGTTGAAATGTTCTGCCGTGTACGGAACGTTCCGACCTTCCCCGTTACAGTGGAGGTTATTGCGGTCCCTGGCGCTTCCAAACGAGGCCAGCGAGATGAAACTAAATCGAGCATGTTGCTCGGGATGATATGTGGCGATAGATACTTCTTACTTCTCACTGTGTTTCTTCTTTGTGTCAGTGGTTAACCTTTATGGTCACGCAAAACTCAAATGCTGTGAAAAAGGAGACATTTTCCAATTTAGTCGTGAACTCAACCACAACTTTAGCTTAAGGGACAATTGAAGCGAGAAGCAAAAACGTTTCATTTTGACATCGCGTTTATATGAACCGAATTGAATGGCATCATCTACGAGCATTTCCCTCGATGAAATGAACTCCAAAGGGGACGTTCTCGTCGCAAAACAATCCAGAATTGACAATTGCGCTGCCGCCAACATTGTCAGAAATGGAAGCAGTGTACGTCTGACAAAAATGTTCGCATATGCCTGAGGAAATACTTCCACATAGTCGACTTGCGAAGACATCATCTTTGATTAAGTCAGTGACCCAGGTCCCCACAGAAAATAATAATAAAGCGCACACATATGCAATGCAAGACAAAGATTGTAGGATAGATATTGCACAATATATGCCCTTCTGTTGGAATAATACGGAATTGCTATTTTGAAGCATCTTCGCGCCGGTATCTACGCTAGCTGAATATCATATTTCAGTGCAGGTCGGTTGTCTACAGTTGCCGTATCACACACATCATTGACCTTGCAAGTAAGTACGGTCCAACGGCCGTCTACGCTCATTTATCATTACATAAACAAAAATATGTATTCAATTTGTACCTCATACGCGCTACCGTTTGGTAGATACTTCGATGCATCTCACCAGGAAATGTCGCCACGTGGCATGCCCATACGGAGTGACCTTAAATGGCGACCGGACGTGCTGTCAGTCCTCGCACGTGTTCATACCACGTGTAGGACCGCTATTTTCTGCTACCGAAATCAATTCACACCGTGGTTTCGTCAATCGGCCACGAATCAGCTGGCGCTCGGTAGCCGAGCGTTGCTCAATGCAAACGCAAGCCATGGCAGCGACAGGCACCGCCTCCGTCTTCTGGCCGCCCTGCATTCAGCACAGAGATGGACCACAATTACAATGGGGATTGTTCACACCGTGTGAGAGTGGCGTGACCCTCCGATTGCGGCACGGCCGTGCTGGCTCGGTCGGTTCGTGATGGCACGGAGGAGAGGGGAGCGAGCTCGATCGCATCACTGCTTGGCGGCACGATTGCATCCACGCGGGGAAAAAGCGCGCCAATTAGCGGCCGTCTTAACAGCTGAGCTGAGCCGCGTGGTCACAGCTGAGGGACACGTGGTCACAGCTGAGAGATACGTGGTCACAGCTGAGGGACACGTGGTCACAGCTGAGGGACACGTGGTCACAGCTGAGAGATACGTGGTCACAGCTGAGGGACACGTGGTCACAGCTGAGGGCCGCGTGGTCACAGCTGAGGGACACGTGGTCACAGCTGAGGGACACGTGGTCACAGCTGAGGGACACGTGGTCACAGCTGAGGGACACGTGGTCACAGCTGAGGGACACGTGGTCACAGCTGAGAGATACGTGGTCACAGCTGAGGGCCGCGTGGTCACAGCTGAGGGCCGCGTGGTCACAGCTGAGGGACACGTGGTCACAGCTGAGGGAAACGTGGTCACAGCTGAGGGACACGTGGTCACAGCTGAGGGACACGTGGTCACAGCTGAGGGAAACGTGGTCACAGCTGAGGGACACGTGGTCACAGCTGAGGGACACGTGGTCACAGCTGAGGGACACGTGGTCACAGCTGAGGGACACGTGGTCACAGCTGAGGGAAACGTGGTCACAGCTGAGGGACACGTGGTCACAGCTGAGGGCCGCGTGGTCACAGCTGAGGGACACGTGGTCACAGCTGAGGGAAACGTGGTCACAGCTGAGGGACACGTGGTCACAGCTGATGTAGGCGTCGCTACAGCTCAGGTAGACGTCGTCACAGCTGAGACAGACGTCGCCACAGCTGAGACAGACGTCATCACAGCTGATGCAGACGTCGTCACAGCTGAGACAGACGTCGTCACAGCTGAGACAGACGTCGCCACAGCTGATGCAGACGTCGTCACAGCTGAGACAGACGTCGCCACAGCTGATGCAGACGTCGTCACAGCTGAGACAGACGTCGTCACAGCTGAGACAGACGTCATCACAGCTGATGCAGACGTCGTCACAGCTGAGACAGACGTCATCACAGCTGATGCAGACGTCGTCACAGCTGAGACAGACGTCGCCACAGCTGAGACAGACGTCGCCACAGCTGAGACAGACGTCGCCACAGCTGAGACAGACGTCGCCACAGCTGATGCAGACGTCGTCACAGCTGAGACAGACGTCGCCACAGCTGAGGTAGACGTGATGGCAGTTGAGGTAGGCGTCGTCACAGTCGAGGTAGTCGAGTCTTGCATGCAAGCATTGCAGTCTGAGCATGCATGCAAATGCCCGTCGACATTTGCGGTGGAGAACATTACGACATGTATGCCAAGTTGGGCCACACACGATCGGAGCAAATGCTTGCCCGTAACATCCTTTTAATCGCATTTGTTTTCTTAATGGGAACTGAGGACATGAAACAACAGCATGTCAGGAAGCGTCACTTATTTGCCCTATGAAATACCATGAGGGTGCGGTTAACCGTACCATTTAAGCCCGATATGGCGGGTGGGGGTGGGGGGACACTCCTTTGTTCTCCACAGCTGATTGATCTCCGTCCATACGGTTCTGCCAGTCTCAGTGGTATCGGATTTCGCCAACTTCGTGAACATGAATGACCGTTTGAAATGTTCCAGTCTTTCACAAAGTCCAATAGGGCAACTGCTAATGTGGCCGAAGTATTTTGCGGCAAATGATCACATGACATCATGACATGTTCCATGAGAAGGTAACTCATGCCTGTGCAATATGACAAGAATGTTATGCTATAAATAAATAACTTACCTCTTGTCCGCACATTTTCCAGGGTGATTTCATTGAATCCTCGCTTTCCCCATGAGCTTACTGTCCACGAATCGGTCCTAAGCGATGACTTATTTTAAAGCATATAAAGCATAAAGCATAAAGCATTAAGCATATTCACAGGTGCACTGCAAGCTCCATGACCTTGCCCGGATATGTCGCGTAGCTACGACCTTTAACAACGACCTCATGTAATCCTGGGATAGATCAGCATCAGTAATCATGGTCATAATAATACAATCATAATCATAATCATGGCCCGCCATTGTAAAGTACACGACCTCTTCAACAGTCTTTAGACGATGTTCCCAAAGATCAAACCTACGGATAAATCTTCTTTTGTATTATGGTTGAAGGACGGTTGCTTGGTAGTGTTGCCTGTATCGGGACCAACTTCAGTCAGCCTGATGACAACTTCAGTCTTCCATGAGACCGGCTGAATAATTAGCTTCTCAGAGAAAGCATACCACCGTTTCCAGAAACACGCAGTCGAACAAGACCATGTAGACTTGATGTGAAACCATCTGGAGGGACTGAAAGTTACAATTGGAATGCTACTGTTAGAAGGTGGTGTTTGGTCACCACCTTCACTCACTTATGCATGGCCTAGACTTTGAAAGGCAAGAATTGTCAATGTTAAAAGCGTCACCTGGAGAACACTGTCACTGCAAAACACTCACAATTGAAAACCTCGCAAAACTCCATAGTGAAAACTAGCATCCGCATAGATGCATAACTATAAGCTATGGTGAACATGTCTGAGTAGGATGTAAACAAGGCCCACCATTGAGGCACCATAAATTGAGGTGGCTTATGTCGCAGATTTGCTTTTCATGCCGAGTGCACTAATCCATATCAGGTGTCGTTCGGTCCTTGTATTAAGTCTGGGATATACGCGATAAGGATGTTCGGAAGATATCTTTCCAATATCTAAATCATTGCTCATTTTGCGCCAGAGGAGTAGCTAAGGGGGCCCGGAGCCCTGTCCCTTAACAAAAGAACAAACTACACCAGATCAAACAAGACTTTTGGAATTTCCACCACGTCAAACCAGAAATTTTCGGTGCGCGTCGAGCGCCGAAAGTAGTCTCCTGACCATGATGTATTTTCAGGTCGGGTCTCCTCCTTAAGAAAATCTTGGCTGCGCCCTTGTTTGCGGCCGAATGTTAGGCCATCAATACTCCTTGCCTTTTGCAGGCGGAGCAACGACTATTTTCCTATAGTTCACTAGGTTCTCTTGCAATTCCGACTGATGCGGAGCATGAAATGCAACTCTGGATCTACTTGAAGCCAGACACTTCTTTAAGTACTGTAACTCGAGTACCTTTCCTGCTGTTCAAAAGGTTGAAACATGTATGGATAGGTGACCAAAACTCCAATAGATGCCAACCTAACTATTTTTGGTGATTAATTTCCTAGCTGAAATGGAAGAGCTCACCGAAGAGGCCGATGCGCATCCCCGGCCTCCCCTTGCCATCACGAGCTTGCGGAAGTAAATTACAAACACCAAGGGATCGTAACCTGTGAACAATCTTAGTAGCAATGAATGCTTTCGAAGACACATACAATGTGCATATATATATATATATATATATATACACACACACACACACATATGTATATATATATATATACACATACATCCCAGCTCGTCTGGTAAGTTGTCGTATAATAAAGCGATTAGTACATTTCGGTTGCGGACCACGGCATGCCACGTGACGCTGCCTGCGGACCAGCAGTCCAGTTTGCATATCCGACTTCACAGACACACACTCGCCTTTCCTGTGAGGATAAAGCCAGATGACGAGCTCATATATAGCACTGTGAATCTAAAATCAGCACGTCAGTACATACTCAAGCATAATTTAACTCCCGAAGTAAATCCTCTGAGGTCTCTTGTCAAGGGCACCAACAGCGAAATTCCTGTTACCTGCTGGTTGTCACCTGCACTTCCCTCAATGAACTTCACGCACGTGTGTTGTATTCACCGATACACACAGCCCACGCCAAACATGCATGCACAACCTAGGCTGCCGCCTCCCACTCAGCAGTTTCGATTCCCCTCCCCCTTCGCTGTCAACTAGGTCAACTTGGTGGTCAAAGGCAAGCTTTGAAGTCCTTCTGACCTCTGGAATCTGTGACCCTTGGGTGACGTTCTTTGGGTTCAGCTTTGCAACACCAACTTTGGTTCTTGGTGCACCAACTTTCTCCAAATTTTACACTGTTTAACTCAATATGTAACAGGAGCGCTTCTGGCCCTTCGCGAGTGGGCAGACTAGTCTTGCCCAGTCTCGCCTTCTATAACGCATGCTACTAATTAATGTTAACACGCGGCAGCCGGCTTGAGAGTTGGTGTGAGCAATTACCGCATTGCCTGCACGTTAAAGAACCCTTGGGGCTCTGGAATATTGTTTACTGTTCATGAGCTACCTCAGAAATCCTTAGGCGTGGTCAAAATGCTCCCCCAACCCTATGTACTGCGAGAGTTAACTCACCCTTCTCTTCCGTATTTGTTTCCTGCAGGCTGGATATTTCCGATTTTCAGTGAAGCCATTTGATCTCTGCCCATGTGTTCAATGCTGGGAGGCAGACTTGTGTTTGGCGCGCTCTGAATCACAAGTACCCCGAGCACGCTCGACCCAGGCTGGTGGAAATAGCATGCGCTGATTTTGAGATAAGCAATAAGGCGACGTGACGGACGTCATAACACGTCAGACAGTGCGACGTAAGTGACGGCGACAGCTCGTGGTATGATACCACCACCTGACATCACAACATGGAACCGTAATACATTGCTGTCATGTCAGTGTCGGCTAATGCAGAGCCTGATACGTCACGGTGGGAGGATGATAGCTGGAATGGTACTTCAGGGTGGTATGCTCGCTCAGCCGGCGTCCTGCTTGTCCCGTCCCACGCAGTGGCCACCAGCCGTTGGTGGAAGGTCGCAGATCCGCCACAAAGAAATGCCTCAATAGGTATTAACGGGCCAGTGCAGTTCGCAACAATGTACTACAAGCGGTAATCCCGAGCGATTCCACGGCTCACGAGCATTCCCATGGCTCGCCAACAATCGCTCCAACTCGAGGTCAAACCCGAGCCACCTTCACAGCACAGCTCAGCAACCGTCTGCAAAATCTGAGCTATCTGTCATGTTCATCTGCAGGTGATGCGGTGGCTTAGCAATGTAGTGACCTCACTTGCATTAATAACGATGACGACATTTGCTTTTCAGCCGGAACATTGCGGTTCAACCGTGACATCCGTGAAAGCAGATGAAGAGCATCTGAACGTTTGCTACAACTATGACACAAGCATACTTGCCACCAGAATGTACAAGTGAGAAGCGTGAAATGCACACACGTAAGTACTCACCCGCACAGCCGGACTGCGCCGTTCAGATGAACTTGGTACCCCGTACAAGGGCGTAGACTCGCTCGAATTTCGCACTCGCTCGTAGCAAAAGTTCATCGGAGCGACCTACCACGACCGTCATGCTTTTGGAACTTTACGACCTTTTTGAATCGTTACGACCTTTTTTGTTGCAGCGTTTCAAGTCCTGATTCCTTCACTCGGGATGAGATTTGGTCCTTTAATTGTGATTCATTGGGTTTTACGTATTTCCGAAATGCCTACACTTCCGCGCAAACTGGACGAAATAAGCTCCATGTCTTCACCGGCTACTAATAGAGCACAGTTCCAGTCGGTTAAAGTGACTCTCCTAATTGTGGACGAATTTTCTAGAAATATTGTTTAACTTTCTGGAAAAAAACACATTCATAGGCGTATTTCACAGCAGGAACAATTCTTGACGGCAATAGAATGCACAGTTGGGGTCTTCAAAATCAGTAATCCACATGTCTGTATTCATCGTTAGTCCGTCTTGTATCGATACTGGAACAGACGGTGGTTCAGCACTGGACCAGACCGGAGATCCAGCCGTACAGCTGACGGAAGGTTATGCCATAATCAACGCAGCAGAGACAAATGGCAAAAAGGCCGTAGCGGTCGAGAACCTATCTCACTGGTATCTCACGTGTGTTAATACTTGAAATACATACCTATCAAAATCAATAAATATTCACAGGCCGACCGAAGACCGCGCCTTGTTCCGAAACAACAAAGAGACCCCGGTGCTGTTCGATATGCAGCATCAACATGGTCGACGCTGCTGGACGCCATGTTCGCGCGCTGCTGTCGTTGCTGCCGTATCGGGAACACGCAAGCTGATTGGCTGACTCTGACAGTGTTGGCGAACGATATTAGTACTGAGAAAGTAAACTGGGGTAACCTGACAGGAATCTTGCTGCCATCCAGTGTAACTGAGGTAAGCAAATTGCGCCGAAACGGAAACGAGTTGGCAAAAATATGCCTACCGTTCGAAGGAGTGCATCTTCCTCTATATAGTTCCACGTATTCAGTTCAAATTAAACTATGCAATTGGAACAATTCCTTTAACAAGTTTCCTGCCGTGGTAAGATGCCTTGTCCTGTGCCTGGAGGATGGATAAATCACAGTTCTGCACCTGCCCTCGCTCGCCTCTAGTACGCCTCTAGTAGTGCCTTATACTGTTAATACAACTATTTAAAAGACTATGGGCTCAAGGGCAAGGATTACCTTCAAACATCCTCCAGTAAGCATAGTGATTCAGCGTGGGAAAAGATGTGATGCCCTCGGAGAATGCTACCAGCCAGTAGGCTCTGTTTGGCTGCAAGGCCCGTGACCAAAGGTAGCTCTGCAATGGTCTAACCTAACGCTCTCGGCAGCGGTGATGCAGTGGTCTAACCTAACACTCTCGGCAGCGATGATGCGGTGGTCTAACCTAACGCTCTCGGCAGCGGTGATGCAGTGGTCTAACCTAACGCTCTCGGCAGCGGTGATGCAGTGGTCTAACCTAACACTCTCGGCAGCGATGATGCGGTGGTCTAACCTAACGCTCTCGGCAGCGGTGATGCGTGGTTAACCTAACTCTCGGCAGCGGTGATGCAGTGGTCTAACCTAACACTCTCGGCAGCGATGATGCGGTGGTCTAACCTAACGCTCTCGGCAGCGGTGATGCAGTGGTCTAACCTAATGCTCTCGGCAGCGGTGATGCAGTGGTCTAACCTAACACTCTCGGCAGCGATGATGCGGTGGTCTAACCTAACGCTCTCGGCAGCGGTGATGCAGTGGTCTAACCTAACACTCTCGGCAGCGGTGATGCAGTGGTCTAACCTAACACTCTCGGCAGCGATGATGCGGTGGTCTAACCTAACGCTCTCGGCAGCGGTGATGCAGTGGTCTAACCTAATGCTCTCGGCAGCGGTGATGCAGTGGTCTAACCTAACGCTCTCGACAGCGGTGATGCAGTGGTCTAACCTAACGCTCTCGACAGCGGTGATGCGGTGGTCTAAGCAAACGCTCTCGGCAGCGGTCTGTAGGCGTCAATTCCGCGATTCGGCGAACAATCTCTGACTTCTGCCAGCTTCTAGACTGAAGCCAGCCGATGAGTCCGAAGCCGAGCCGAATCCGAGGCCGAAGTCGAAGCCGAAACCGAGATCAGGTTTGAAGCAGAAATGCATGAAGTTCAGAGAAAATGCAACTGATATCTGCAGGATGGATGTGATGGCTTCCTGGGCTGAGGCTGATGGCTATGTTTGGCTGAGGCTTAATGTAAGACCTTGATTCACGTGTTAAAACAACGTCCATGGTCTTCAATTTGAGGAAATGGCTTACTCGTACTCCAAGCCCTCGGTCCAGAAGACTTCCAAGAAAACCGATGTTCCCGAGTACCCATTCTGGTTCTGATGCAGCTTGGTATAAATTTGGTTCTGTCAAATATGCAAAATAATGCACAAGTCATGCAAATTTGGTGCTGCCAAGCATGTCACTTCCTGTTGCATCTGCGACACTCACCATGAGTGCCTATTATAATCGACAGCTGTGCCAGGACTATTTCTTGCGCCGCATTCCAGATGAACATCCATGGAGAGATGCAGGACAAGTGCGATGTGTTTCCACTAGACCGAAGTTTTTCTAGGTAGCTATTGAAATGTCTCGCCAGGAAAGGAGCCACGTCGAGTCCACAGCCTGACATGTTCCAAAATTCAAAACAAATCATTGTCTGGATGCAAGAGCATAGCCACTCAGGGTGGGGAGGGGGAGGGCATCAGGGGATATCAATCTGAACTAAACCTGGGCAATATGCACGCATACGTTATGTGTTTAACAGAAGCGGATTAACGCGCGAAGGAGAGAATCGGAATGTGTTTGCATGAAACCCAAATCAAGCACCGGAGCGCTGATCGAGATGTCATTCAGTGAAATCCAAATTGAGAACGTTCATTTGACGTGGATTTGAGCCGTGCACTAGTGGCACCAGAACCGAACTATTTCCACTGAGCACAGTAGCCTGCTACCGCTGTGTCACTGGTCATTCTGATAGGAACACCTTCCTGCAACCGTGGCAGAAGCCATGTGCCGAGCAGGGTAGCCTCCTACTCCAGTGACAGTAGTCATGCTGGCAACAGCAGTCGGCTAGTTATCGTCGTGGCAGCAGTCATGCTGATCAGAGCTCCCGTGGTAGCAGCTATACTAACTATAGCAGCATATCAACTGCTTCCCTGACAATCCACAACGGTGAACTTGTTGCGGTCAGGCAGGCAAAGCATTACGCCTGGCACTTTCGGGAATGGGACTTTCAGACATGACGGTCGATTCAATCTCACGCTGTTTAAATTTTATGGCAACATTATACCGGTTCCGCCACCATAAAATGTCGCCTGTATTTTTACATCCGGACGTCTAAATCAATTGGAGATGCTTGAGACAGATGAAGCCAAACACGTCGAAGTACCCATATCTTTTACCGTAATGTAAATTCATGCAAAGATAAGCCTTAGAATTACGTGCTGACTCGCACATCGCGTAGAATGCCCCAGCATTTCTGACGGTACCATGTCAAATAAGTCATTCGGTCACATTATCAAGACAAATGTTATCTTTCATGGACATGCAATTTTTAAGCGTCGTCAGCGCCTAAAATGTCATGTGGCAATACTTCGCACTTTGTCGATCAGTAGCCGGATGAATACGATACTAAAGAGCAAATTTGCATCTGCTAAGGGCCGGGGAATCTCCGGTATAACCCTTCTGCACCATCTATTTCGTACCCAGGGGCAAAACGTTTCCAAAATGTGGTTTTCATTTCATTCATTCCCAGGGGCGGGGACAAGTTGTCCTTTTCTCATGTCATTATTTCCAACCAACGCACATAGGTCCCATGTCAATCCTCAGGAACGTGTGGTGAAATTGCCTTCCCATAGTATGAGAAGTCCCCCCCCCCTGTTTGCATCTACGTAAAATAGACTCCATTTGCCCAGACGAGCAAAAGCGGAGCTTTCAGGACACTATTGGCAAGGACCAGCAATGCTGGAGCTGACGAATTCAAAGCGCATTGCAGGTGCTAGTCCGCAGCGTGATATATCGAAATCTTGAATTACTTTACCCATCGCAAGAGGGGTGTGTGGCTCGGATATTGGACGGGGGTCTGGCCCGAATATTGGATGAGGGAGTCTGACCAGATATTGGACGGGGGAGTCTGGCTCGGATATCGGACGGACTCAAGCACCCCCAGAGAGATAAAGAGCTCTGCCTAAGCAGATGTGGGACATGGTGGGACCAAGGTGATTAACTCTGGATTATGCAACTCGGAGTTGGAATTTCGTCAATAATGTAAAGTTTCCGGATCCATCTGCGACCAGTCGATCTACAAAGTTAGTGACGCCATATGTCCGCACCTTGGTATATGTTGAAAAGGCACAAGACGTTCAATTCCTTCAATTGGTCCAGACGCCTGGTACAACATCCTCACCATCAGTCAGAAGCGAACAAATTCAAACATATAAAATCGGGAACGATGCCTGTGCTGAGCACCAAAGATACAGGATAGCATCTACATCCAATGAATGGGATAATACCTGTACCGAGCACCCGATGACGGGGCATGACACCAGCTCTCAGCTGTGGGGAGAGTCGGCGGGCCCCCCCTGGGGGGGGTGGGGGGGGGGGGGGGGGGGGGGGGGGGGGGGGCGGACCCCACTGTGGGCAGTGTCGGCGGGACCCGCACTGTGGGCAGTGTCGACGGAACCCGCACTCACCAGCGCAGTGTAGTGTATTCACGTCGTGGCGTCACGCCATGCCGTCAGCGGCGCCGACGGCAGCGCGCTCTGGTCAGATCAGGTCGGGTCACGCTCTGGTCAGATCAGGTCAGGTCACGCTCCGATCAGCTGCGGCCTGCGCAGATCACACGGCACCCGGTCGCCGCGGCCCGACCGCACCGCTCGCCGTCGCGCCGAGTACTGACACGACGCCACACTGCCGCACTGCCGCGCCGGCCGCGCCAGTCGCGCACCCAGCCGCCGGCACGGCGCCGCGCCCTCTCCACAGCGGCTCGGCCGGAGCCACCGCCACACCCTCTCCACGGCCGGAGCCACCGCCACACCTCCTCCACAGCGGCTGGGCAGGAGTCACCGCCACACCTCCTCCACAGCGGCTCGGCAGGAGTCACCGCCACACCTCCTCCACAGCGGCTCGGCAGGAGTCACCGCCACACATCCTCCACAGCGGCTCGGCAGGAGTCACCGCCACACCTCCTCCACAGCGGCTGGGCAGGAGTCACCGCCACACCTCCTCCACAGCGGCTCGGCAGGAGTCACCGCCACACCTCCTCCACAGCGGCTCGGCAGGAGTCACCGCCACACCTCCTCCACAGCGGCTCGGCAGGAGTCACCGCCACACCTCCTCCACAGCGGCTCGGCAGGAGTCACCGCCACACACCCTCCACAGTGGATAGGTCCAAGCCGGGGAACCTCCAGGTCTCGCCAGAGCACCTCCACGCAGCGGGTTTGCAGCACTAGAACAGCTGCTTCCTACCGAGCCAAGGTAGCTGCTCTGTCAGGGGATTAGTCCAAGCCGTGGTAGTTTCTCTGCTTGACGAACATATCGCACAGGGACAGCGAGGTCCCTATCATTCTATCAGGGTACTGACCTACACCGTGGTAGCTTCTCCGTCCAACTCACATAGAGACAGCCACTCTATCAGAGGATCAGCCAAGAACGTGGCAACTACTCTATCCGATGACTAGTGCATGCGGGCAGCTGCTCTATCGGGGGATCAGCCCGCACCGTGGCAGCTCCTCTATCCCAGGCCATGCGGGCAGCCGCTCTATCAGAGGACCAGTCTGGACCGTGGCAGCTCCCTCTGTCCGAGGCCACACGGGCAGCCGCCGCTCTATCGGAGGACCAGTCCGCACCGTGGCAGCTCCTCGGTCCCAGGAGCGGGCCGCAGCCGGCCGCCCGCTCCGCCAGCGGGCCCACCCTCACCGGGTCACTTCCGCACGGCCTTGGGCCGGATTCGGTAATGGTCTGTCCTCGGGGAGAGGAGCCGGCGCCGGCGCCAGCTGGCGTTGCCTCACTGTCGCCGGCACGGGCGTGCGCCGCCCGGCGACCACCCGACCCCGCCTGTCGCTGCGCTGGCCGCTGGCCACGTGACCGATCGCCGAGCCGGCAGCGGCGGCCGCCGCCCTGGCCGCGGGCGTCCGACCCGGCCGCCGCCTGTTTGTGCCCGCCGCACCACACGCCACGTCGATAAAATGCGATTTAGTACTGCGAGCGGGCCGCGCGGTGTTCGGGGTTCAGTCCGATCGTCGGCCGGTCCGTCGGCCGGTCCGACGGCCGGTCCGACGGTCGGTTCGACGGCCGGTCCGATCTGGTACTGCGGGCGGGTCGAGCGGTGTTCGGGGTTTAATGGCGTCGTCGGCCGGTGCGACGGCCGGTCAGCGCCGACTTCTGTTGGCCGTTAATAGCTGGCGAGCGGCCGGCGGCCGGCGCCGATTTACGATGTTGTTATCAGCTGGCTGAGAGAACGTCGACCGACCGGCAGCTGGGCAACAACGCGAGGTCGGCAGCGGCGCTACGCCGCTGCGCCGGCACCCCTCCCACTGTCGCCGACAGTGGCGCAGCGGCACTGCGCCAGCTCCTACAGCGGTACTGCAGCACCACCCACTGCTGCATCAGCTTCGGCTGCAGTACTCCAGCAAGTGCGATGGCTCTGACCTGCGGCAGATCTGACAGCAGTAGTGCAGCAGCTCCCATAGTGGGAGCACAGCAACGTCGCCTATTGCACCGCTCCGACAGCAGTACTGCAGCAGGTCTGACCGCGGTGCTGCAGCACCTCCAACTACTGTAGCGGCTCCGTCGGCAGCACTGCAGCAGACCTGACTACTGTAGCCGCTCCGTCGGCAGCACTGCAGCAGCTCCGCCAATGGCATGGGTGTCACTTCATGAAGTTGGTTGGAGGGGAGGGGGAGGGGCAAACGACCTTTTGATGGCCAAAGCTGCCCCCAAAACCATTGTATCTAGTGTACACCCATAGGCCCAATGGTTAAGCTTCCGCCTGGTAGGAGGGGGGGGGGGAGTGAAATCAATGATTGAGGGGGCTAGTGGCCCCCATTATTATCACAACGTGAAACCTCCGGTCAGTGATACTGCAGCCAGAAGCCAGTACTACCAGTATAAGGCACCATCATGGAAACTGGACGGGCGAGTGTAAGCGCTGGCAAAGCATAACGTAGCCGACCGTAGCTCCATGCACCAAGAATGGTGACATCGCCTTCCGTGCGCTATGGCCGCACGGCTTCAAACACGCGTGAAGAGTAAGGGTAACCTCAGATGCAATATATTCACAACATTGCACGACTATAAGCAATGAGAAGAATACGTCTATCTTCATTGGGCTGAAAAACAAAGCTTCCGGCCTTGGATCGCTTTCATCGTTCGCATTTTGAAGAGCGAGGACAAAGTCCGATCGAGTCGGCTCCCGTACCTTTCGGCAGAGGTCCATCTTTGCGACTCACATGGACCCGACAGTCATACTTTTCAAACGCTAATAACCTGTTTGTTAGTGCGCTTCAACTCTAAAGTTTCTCACTCAGAACTGCACCTCGTTTTTTTATTTTGATGCATAATAATTTCCCCCAGAATATTTTCTTTGAAGTGCGGCCAATTTTGATTCAAAGGAAAGGGTCCATGTGAAGGTCAGTCGGTGGCGGCCCGCCCAGCTTCGGCTGCGTGCCGACCGGCCAGATGCCGGCTACGTGTTATGAGGTCATGACACGTGACCTTCGCGTCCCCAGGTCGGGTGATCGCTTGACCAATCTGGATGGATGGAGTCGCACTGCACGGTTAGATGCGGTGCAAATTGAGCCAGAAACCTGTGAAACAACAACGACGGTGGCAAATGGTGGCGCATATTTTCATTGAACACAATGCTTGCATATTATTGCTGGCATAGAGTTTTAGATATGTTAACCATATCGACTGATGAAATCAATTTCTGCACCACTATAGCGAATTTCGACTCAATTAGATTCCTTTCGATGCATATATGCAAAAATTGCAGGCACTATTTTCACAATCTGGCTCCTCTGCCTAACATGGAATAGGTACTCATGCACAATTTGAATGAACTAGGCCGAGTTGTCGAAATAGATTCTACTGATTTCCGAAATTCGTGCTTTCCCACAAAAACTGACAGCAGTAAAATGCCTGTTACCAAAGGGTGCCAAGAGAACACAGTTGCGGTCGGCACACAAGCCCCCTGGCGCGGCATATACAATATATACACGGTCGGTACACAAGCTCCCTGGCGAGGCATATACAATATATACACGGTCGGTACACAAGCTCCCTGGCGAGGCATATACAATATATACACGGTCGGCACACAAGCTCCCTGGCGCGGCATATACAATATATACACGGTCGGTACACAAGCTCCCTGGCGCGGCATATACAATATATACACGGTCGGTACACAAGCTCCCTGGCGCGGCATATACAATATATACACGGTCGGTACACAAGCTCCCTGGCGCGGCATATACAATATATACACGGTCGGTACACAAGCTCCCTGGCGAGGCATATACAATATGTACACGGTCGGTACACAAGCTCCCTGGCGCGGCATATACAATATATACACGGTCGGTACACAAGCTCCCTGGCGCGGCATATACAATATATACACGGTCGGTACACAAGCTCCCTGGCGAGGCATATACAATATATACACGGTCGGTACACAAGCTTCCTATCGCCGTCCGGTGTCTCATCTTGCGCCTGGAGCATGGCAGAACCACAGCCCGCCTCCTGCCCTCGCTGGTTCAGCTGATGGGCCGTATACTGGCTCACATGTACACGACAGCAGTCTCGCTCCGACTCTGCTCTCGCTGGTTCAGCTGATGGGCCGTATACTGGCTCACAAGTACACGACAGCAGTCTCGCTTCGACTCTGCCCTCGCTGGTTCAGCTGATGGGCCGTATACTGGCTCACATATACACGACAGCAGTTTCGCTTCGACTCTGCCCTCGCTGGTTCAGCTAATGGGCCGTATACTGGCTCACATATACACGACAGCAGTCTCGCTCCGACTCTGCCTTCGCTCGCAGCTAAAGGCTTAGGACAGGTGAACTCAATAGGGCGCACGGATTAACAGGAAACTGCGGAACCACGCAAACTGCAACTCTGCATACTGCTCTGCTGTCAAGGAGGTCCTACGGCAGCGACGGACAGAACAGGGGTGCCGGGGTCTCACCCCTCTCCGATCCGAAATCCGGTTCTGATGAGATGGTGACGATTGCTCCACCTCGCGCACGCTTCTTTATTTTGTTCTGCTTAGAAGCAGGAGCAGGAAATCCCTGCCAGCATTTGCTGTCTCTCCGTGCCTTCTTGTCTCGTGTCTGCTTCTTACGATAGAGGGTGAAAGAGAAGTTGCAGAAGAGAAGAACATCGACGGGGACGATCTTGCCAGACTATTCACATTCGGTCGCGTGTTGTAGTCAGTAGTCTACCATGATCGCGGTGAAATAACGCGACGCCTGAATGTATGGGTTCAGGTCCAGGTCTGGACCCTGGCTGCGCCCTCGACTACTTGACAGCATGCTACTGCGGAGACCCACCCAGCAGCACTATGGGCATGCGCCGCTGGTGTCGGACGCTGCCGCAGCACCAGCTACGGTGGCCTGGTCCCGGTGACCTCCCACCCACCGTGTCAGCCGGGGCGCCCTCCCGTGCCGGCCAGCACAAGGTCGGCGGCTCGACACAAGTCCTCAGCGGAGAAGGGCGTGGCTGCCCGCCCCGGCCCCAGCCCCGCAGTTGGGACAGACCGCTCTCCAAAGGTCAGCTATTTAGCCGGGCTGTTGTTTACCACGCAGGCAGCCTGCAGTCCAGGACACGCCGGCGGGTACTGGAGCCCGGGCCTTTGGTCGTGCATACCGCGGACAGACGGCTGGGTAAAAGTAGCCCGACTGTTACTGTAGTCTGTCTGCTGTAGCTTAGGTGCAGAGAACACATGGCAAGTCAAGGAGCGTTTCACACAAGGCACCGCAGATTGTGGAATGACATTGGGAATTGTGATGCTGACCTGGTAGTGTTACTACTACAGACATCACCGACATCTGAGGAATCATGAGGCTGACATCCAACCCATGTCAACATGTCAACCTCAACTTGTGCGCTGCGGAGATGACCTCCAGGGTAATTTGACATTGATCTCGGGGGTCTGTGGCCTTGATCATCGATTTCACATCGAAGATGGGCTCGCGGCGCTTGCCTCTATGTCTGTGATTCTGACCTTGGGAACCTGTGACGCTCACCTCCAGGTGCTGTGATGCTAACCTCTGGAACTACAGCACTGACCTCTGGATACTTGGATTCTAGCCTCCAAGACAACCTCGTATAGCCTTCGATCTACGGGTTTATATCAGCGGTTTATATGAGCCTTCGATCACCGGGGTATTATGACGCTGATCTCGAGGTGCCACAACGCTGACCTCGGAAACTGTGGTGCCGAACTATAGTTGCTGTGGCGCTGACCTATAGGTGCTGTAACGCTGATCTATAGGTGCTGTAACGCTGACCTATAGGTGCTGTGGCGCCGACCTATAGGTGCTGTGGCGCCGACCTATAGGTGCTGTGACACTGACCTTTAGGTGCTGTGGCGCTGACCTAAAGGTGTTGTGGCGCTGACCTATAGGTGCTGTGGCGCTGAACTATAGTTGCTGTGGCGCTGACCTATAGGTGCTGTGGCGCTGACCTATAGGTGCTGTGGCGCTGAATTATAGGTGCTGTGACACTGACCTATAGTTGCTGTGGCGCTGACCTATAGGTGCTGTGGCGCTGACCTATAGGTGCTGTGACACTGACCTATATAGGTTATATGTCGCTGGCCTATAGGTGCTGTGACGCTGACCTATAGGTGCTGTGACGTTGACCTATAGGTGCTGTGGCGCTGACCTATAGGTGCTGTGACACTGACCTATATAGATTATGTGACGCTGACCTATAGGTGCTATGTCAATGACCTATAGGTGCTGTGGCTCTGATCTTATGGTGCTGTGGCGCTGATCTATAGGTGCTGCGGTGCTGACTTCAAGGATAACCTCGTGATGCTGACTTCCCACATCCGGATTTGTAGCGTTGACCTCGGAGCACTGTTGCGGTCATCCGTGGGATGAACTCGTGATGCTGACCTCAACAAACTGCTTCACTGACCTCAGACCACTGTCGCGGTCATCCGCGGGATGACCTCGTGGTGCTGACCTCAACAAACTGTGCCGCTGACCTCGGGGTACCATGACGTTCATCTCAAGGACGATCTCATAGCACTGGCCGTGACGACGCACCTTCGCCCCTGTTTATGTAGTCGAACATAAGGTCGCCATATTGATCTGACCTTTCTTCTTAATTATGCATGCAGATGCATCATCCTGAACATGAAAAAACCCATGCGAAACTCTGGACCACAATAATATGCCATAAGGACACAGAAAAGTGGTCTTACACTAGTGTACAACTGCAATGTTCTTGCAATAGTTGCACCTATGCAATTAGGGGTGTTGTTTGATGTGCTTTTTGGGTAGGGAAAGTACCCCATCAATGTTGGCTTCCCCAATTTTCAACCTTTACATGGGACTCTATGAAGTGTGCCTGCCTAATCCATTTGGGCCAGCCGATTGCTTTCATGCATTGCGCCCCCAATCATTTTCATAAATCAACGCCCGTGCATGCAATAATGAATAATGAACAGAAATTATCTACCAATACTCCACAGAGCAGGAACATGCCCCGATTGATGCAAACATCTGACTCGTGACCTGACCTGGCGTACCCCTGAATTGACCTACCTGAAATAATCGTATGCCAATAAGGTGATGTCGTCGGTCTCGATACGCCAGTTTCTTCTTCTACGACACTACGATCTATGGTTTAGAAACGCCAGGGGTTGCACCCGCACCCCCATACGGCCGGCAAAATACTAATAACGGCGAGGGTTAAGCATTACTGGGGGGGGGAGCCTGGAGGCTCGGAGTTGACTCCATCCGAGTCAATGGTGACGGTCCCCAGCCAAATCTCGCTAGACGCTAGGCCAGTGCGTGTTCCCCCAGCCCAGGGGCTCAAGCAGAACTTTGTTCTGAACTTCAACGTTCCACGTGATGATTTCTGCTAACGACCTTTTAAATACCTTAAAATGCAATGAAATAAATGCAAGGCTACATTCAACAAAAAATATAGTGGGACAATTTAACATATTACTCTTACATAATTATGCTGGGACTCAGATTATGTTGGAAGCAAACACGTGCCCAAAAGATATGAAGGTAACTGATTAAATTAACCCACCCATAACCATCAAAAGGGATGTATTTCCGACTCAATTTTGCTTCGCTCTCAGCTGCAACGAGACAAAATAAATCGCACCACCCCAAACGCCGAAAGAACACGGATTACTATATTTACATACACATTTACATAATTCCGCCTGATGCATTCGACATATTATGGTCACCGAAGCAATGTTTGTCATTCTCTTGGTGATGTCTGCATATATATCACACATACAGGTTTGGACTTTTTCTTAAATACATTTAATCCGAGTTCTTGCTGGGGTGGCTTTATGAACCAGGGTCCTATTGCTAAGCAGAGCTTGTTGGGTGAACCCTGGCCCCATCACCCGATCCATGAATTCCAGTTCAACAGCAGAATTTTGACCGACAGTTTAACGTGCCGTCAATGCACCGACACGGCCGCCCGGTAGCTCGTCACCGGCCTTATCGGGCCAGCCACTGACCCTCCCAGCCGGGGGCTAAATGCGAGCGCGCGTAGCGACTCGAACCCTGTGTTGCCAGGACAGGGGAGACCAGTGCAGGCCAGCGCTCTAACCAACTGAGCTACCTCTTATAACGTTTATAACGCGAGCCTCTGATTTCGAGAAGGACAATTTTAAAACCATTGCAAACCGAGAGCATACTTTTCATTTCTTTAAATGAGGCTATGTGCTACATATGCCCAGTATGCGTAGCATGATTTCTAACGAAAGCTATCAGGAAAAAGTAAATACAAAATGAAGGTACTCGAAATGCAGCCAGAGGTGCAGCTAAGGGATACTGATCAGTGGCGCAGCCCGGATTTTCTTAAGGGGAAGCGACCAAAAGCAATACGAAACAGAATGCTTTCGGCTAATTCCGAATTCGAATTATTTCCGAATTCGAAATTGTTTTTAAAATTTAGTTTTTATCTCGTCTATTTTTGGTTGCTGAGGGAGAAGGCGCGCGCGCCCGGTCCCCCTGACTGCCCCCTGATACTAATACCTTTCTGATACGAAAACGCCTGCCACAAATCAACACACACCACCTGGCCGACTCTTGACACCTGCCGGAGAGTCGGCGAATTAACTATGGCTGTAAGTGCGATCTGACCGCAGTTTTTGACGCCCGCGTTTTGCAAGCGTCTTTCAAACGTGTCAACAGTGTGCTGACCACCGGGAGGGTTTATTGTCCGCTCCCCCTTTTCACTCTGACTCGACCCGAATATGGCGACTGCTGAAAATAGGTCCAAGTCTTCATCATCTCCTACCTCTACATCTTGGTCTGCATCTGCTGGTATGGCATGATGCACCTACTATCTCATCACAGTCCTCTTCTTTACATGTTAGGGCGATTGAAACTCTGCATAAAAATGAATTGTGGCTAAATATATTATAACTTGAAGTTGATGACACCGTAAGACTAGAAATACTATTAATATATGCACACACATTACAATTTGTTTGCATACGACATTTATAAATATCGTTGTAATTGTATTGTAAGGTGCTTAGAACACTTCCGTAGGCTAACATTAAGTATAGGCATACGTATGCAGTATGCATATTCTTCTTCTTTAAATAAAAAAAAGGAAGCATAACATAATAACGGCACATTTAAGGTTCTAATCAACCCAACTGTTCAAATCCGATGAACTGACCTCAAGCTATAAATGTTGGTGGGACAATCTCAGAATTGGAAGAACATTCCTCCTTAAGCGAGGTAGCATTCAGGGGCGCGGCCAGGGGGGGGGCACCCCACCCCTTAGGAATACAAAATACGCTAGATCAAACAAGACATGTTGAGATTTTTAGAACGGAAAACCAAACATTTTCGGCGCACCGAAAGCGTTCTTTTTTCATGACAATTTTTTTTCGCCAGGCCCCCTTAAACAAATATTGACTGCGCCACTGGTAACATTCTTTACCGTTATGCGATAATGTGGCCCAACCAGAATGTAGCCGGACGATGATTGCAGCGCAACGATTGGGCCAGTACAGGTTTCTACTGACCGAAACAGACGTGCCAACCTAACAGAGGCGAACACAGGCGTGGGTGGGGTGGGGGGGGGGGGCACTGAGGGCATGTGCTCCCTCCCCTCTAACCAGGAAAAGGCGCCGCTCCAAGAAGGCTCGAGTGCACTCTCCCCATCCGCTCAACATATTTTGTTCAGCCAAACGTTTCCCTCCAGAAACTTTTCCAGTGACGCACCTCCAGTCGAGCGGCCTCCCACTGAAAATTCCTGGATCCACCACTGCTTCCAGACGAGCATTTACCGTTGAAAAACATCCAGTACGATAACTTTCAGACACAAGATGCAAGTGACCAAGAAGTCGTTCGAGCTCGGCGCAACGGTATGACCGCAGTCTAACCTGAGACGAACACTCATGGTCGCTTGCTCAAGGCTAACGCCACGTGTATTCAACCAATCATCATTTTCTTCATCACCCCGCGTGTCCTCTACTCACAACCCTATTCATTCTGGTCTAAAGCTAATTCATTTACATAAGCCCATTCGCGTCACTGCGTGACTAGCAGCACTGCCATGACCCTCGCAATTAATAAAGAATGCGGACAGACATATACGCTCGTCCCACCGAGATGTCTCCAGCGTGTACGGTAATTTCTGCACTTACCATTACCGACGGCCGGAGAGGTTGTCGAGCCAGGTTGCCGACGTCCGGACGACAGCTCAGGCAACTCTAGTCTGAGTATTTCTCAACAGATGGCACTACTGCACTTGAAGTCACAAAGGCAGCAAGGTGACAGTCACCGACGCGAAATGCTGCCGGAAGACAAATGCACTGGCGCATAACGCAGCGAGCAATGGTGGATGAAGGATAGGACGAAAATGTGCAGAATTGTATTTTTCTGAACTTCTATCCATCCAAGAGTAGAAATTGAATCGTAATAAATACGCCTAGAGTCCCAATCTACCCTAACCAACGTTTGGGAAAGGCTCAACAACAAGGAAAAGTTCAACATTTTGGACGTTCAATATTGTGCCTGTCCTCCCAAACGAGTCTCATAGACACACCGCCGATGGCCAAATAGGTGCGACAGTCGCCATACCACCTCTTCTGTGATCAAGAGGGTGAGACAGGCCAGTGTCGTAGATATAAGGGAACTTCTGACCCGCTTGACAATGTCAACACCAGCTCCACGAGAATGCACAGCTACAAAGCAACGACTTTATGCGGTGCGTAACCTACGAACACCAACTTCGAACTTGTTCCCGTATCGCTGCCAGATCCTCCAGTGTATTCATGTGGAGAGATCTACGGTTGAATCATGCCGGTCCTGCACGAGGGCAAGGGGTCGAACCCTGCCGATGACAGCAGAGGAACCAAGACAACACAGTGAGGAGAGAAGGAGAGACAAAGAGGAGAACAGAAGATCGAGCGAGGACAAAGTCACAGGACAACAGAGGGACCGCAACAGCAGAGGCAGGACGGGAGGCACGAAGAGAAAAGCTTGCAAGACATACGAACATCAGAGCTACAGAAGCGCCAGAACAGCAGAGGCGCCAGGACAACGGAGTCGCTGGGGCAGCAGAGGCACCAGGAAAGAGTAGACAAACTGCTCGCCAGGAAAGTAGACAAACTGCTCGCCAGGAAAGTAGACAAACTGCTCGCCAGGAAAGTAGACAAACTGCTCGCCCTTAGCGTGGCAGCACACTGCTCACGTCTGGGCATCGAGCCCAACTCCCAGGCTGGAGTGAAAATGTGTGATCTTTTGGTGCGGTTGGCAATGCAGTCCCAGCAATTTTACAAAGCTAGTACTATTTGCTTAATAAGTGTATTTTGCACCTCACCTGTCGCAAAGTTCAGGATTAATTAATGGAATGAATACTTTTTCGTTCGTTGTTCCAACGGGAAAAGGATTCCTTTCGAGGCACCCAAGGAACAAGAACAGCAAGAAATGTGGGCAGAGATATTCCTAATGCCTTTTCATGTGTATGTAGTTGGCAATGGCTCAGAGGATCCGGGCATCGTATTATGCCAACGACCGCACCTTGCATTTAGACACGCGCACAGGCAACCACTCGGTAAATGGGGTCGTTGCTGTCTGTAATTTACCGGTCTACCACCATGTGGTGATGTCAGCTGTTCAAAATAAGGCGAACGAGGGCACCTTCCAAGAGCACCAAGATACCAGAAATCAACATGAGACCAAGGCACAAGGGTTTCCTTGCGGTATTTGATAGGTGGAGTGACCGCGAAGCCAACCAGCTGATACAGAATGTCGCACTGATTTGCTACTACTGTAGGAGGAATGCCGATTTTCATGTCCAGTTTCTGAATATGATTCGAATGGCATGTATTGCCACTCAAAAGCTCTCCGACGAACAACTTGGTCTTCAGGCTCTTTGGATCATATATTTAATCGGTGAGGATTTATTTATGGGTAATGATTTTCATGGCAATTTCAGCGATTGTAGAGAACACATTGTGTATCTTACGCACACCTTCTCACAACGTTCAACTCCTTTAAGGGTATTGCACTAAAAACGATGCTCGTCAGTCTCCCTGAGAAATAGCCTCCAAGGGCGTTCATTCGGAAAATTATTGGGGGGATAATACATGAAGGCAGTGGGCGGGCCCAAATGGATTGGGGAGCACATTCCAAGGGTCCCATGTAGGAAGTTGAAATGATCGGGGGGGGGCAAAGCCAGCATTGAGGGAGCATTTGCCCCCTCAAAAGTATGTAAAACACTCCTGGCCTCGGACATACATCGGTCACAACTTGCACAACTGCTGTAAATATCACCACTGCGGCCATCTCAATCACCCCTCGCTAGGATCTCCGAAATAACCCTGGCAATCCATACGGCCCATGGTCATCATTGGGATCTCGATCGCCATCCCAGAGAATCCGACATATCAGCTCGGCAAGCACAGAACGCCATCTGTCACCGTATTCATTGATATCTTTTGCAACAGTTTAGGGGGCTAAGGCATGGGTTCAGCAGTCGCGCTGCATTAATAGGTGTTGCTTGAACGCAGTGTTAAAATAGTGGTATTTCGTTAGGTGTGAGACGTCGAAACGAGTACAATAGGATGTCGAACTTTATCATGGAGGCATGCCAATTAAAATGTTTAAGTTCTTGGAGCTCAATGTTGAGTCAACAGTGCACGCATAGGTGCATGCTTTTCGTTAAATTTGTAACACCTGATATAGGGATACCTATACTAACGATAACGATTGCAATACCATGGTATCAGCAGATGACATGGTTTAGCAGACCCACATTATATATAATCTCTGTACCTGTAATTGTGTTACAAGATGCTTGTTTATCAGAATTCGTAATGGTGAGCATAAGCATGATACTTATACACGAAATACTCTTAGAAACGAGTCATGGAAACTTCACAAACGCACATGAACAAGCACGATGTCGATACTTCCTTGAAAAGGATGTCTATTCAGTGCTCAGAAAGTGGTATATTCCACCCTATTTCGTGAATAATTTATCACTGCTTGAACACCACTGACGCTTCGTGGAACAACACCTTTATTTAATAAATTTAACAACAGACCCATGACGACAGCTGGAAGACATCACTTCGAAAACAACAGGTCTTTGCAAAACCACTTCAAAAATCTCCGTAAGTGGGTTACGGAATGCGTCTCGGAACGCAACCGAGGAAGGAGTGGCAGAACCAAGGTTGCTCCCGTTATCATTTCCTAACGGTGGAATTGCGTTAAGCTGCATGCGGTGTGTGCATAACATTAACCAGAACTACACTAAGCACATAAAGGCAGGCAATGGTAGATCTATTCCAGGTGCATGCTGGCTAAAGATCAGGCAACCATCCCAATGACGGTGTTTATCTCATTGCCCATCCGGTATACCACATACGAGAGCACGAATTATGTACATGTTCCGATAGCAGGTGCAGACTACCATTCAGAAGACTATCACGGCAGGCCAAGCCGGATCAACCTTCTACTGCACAGCTTACATGTCCACCTTATTCACAATCACACGATGGTCTGAATCAGCAGGGCACAACCGACGAAGGAACATATCGACATTTGACCACTGCAAACGGCAACTATCACCACCTAGTCCCAACTCACCCCCAACCAAAAAAAGAGAAGAAAACAGGCGCAGCAAACCAACCACGGCTAACTCGCGCGTTGCACATCCGCCACAAACACATGTGGGTAGCATCTTGCAGCTCAGAACGGGCTCGTGAGTCGTGACGTCTCCTTCCTCGTCACTTGTTAACCGGCTTAACACGAAGTCCACACGAAGGTGTCTCCATGCCTGACAACTTTCCGGCCCATTGCAAGTGCTACGCCTCCCATCCCGGCGATGATTCTCGAATCATACCTCGCCCTGCGGGCGATCGGATCTCGGGGCGGCACGTAGGGTGGCCCGACCGTCCTACGGCCGGGCGGCGGCGTCAAGGGAGGTCAGCCGCGCGCGCGGTCCATGAGGAAGCGACGGACGGGCGGCAGGGCGTCGCACACCTGCAGGCCGACCGAGCGCAGCAGCACGGCGGGCAGCGACTGGCCGCCGTACAGCCGGTGCAGGCCGTCCGTGAGCGCTAGCACCGCCACGCTGGCGCGCTGGCGCGCCGTCTCGTACCGCGCCAGGTGGGAGCACGCCCCCAGGTCGGCGCCGCGCGCCGCCGCCGCCGACAGCGTGCGCGTCAGCTCGGCCACGTCGCCGAAGCCCAAGTTGGCGCCCTGGCCGGCCAGCGGGTGGACGCGGCGCGCCGCGTCGCCCAGCAGCACGGCGCGCGGCGCGCAGTAGGCGGCCGCGTGCTGCAGCGCCAGCGGGAACGCGGCGCGACTGCCGGCCACCACCCCGCACACGGACGGCGGCAGCTGGCGCGGCCCGGACGGCACGCGCGCGCCCAGCGCCGCCAGCAGGTCGCGCGTGGCGTCCAGCGCCCACTGCACGGCCGGCGCCGCCTCGTGCTCCGCCCACAGGCTCTGGCTGAGCGCGTCCACGAACTGGTCGTCGTCGAGCGCCAGCAGGCGGCGCGCCTCCGCGTCCGAGGTGGACCACACCAGCGAGCAGCGGCGCTGCGACAGCGGCAGCAGCGCCAGCGGGCCCGACGGCAGGAACCGCTGCCACGCCATCGTGTTGGCCACGCCCACGTCGGCCAGCTGCAGCGTGGCCACCACGCCGCGCTGGCCGTACGCCCAGCCGAGCGTGGGCACGCGCATGGCGTGCCGCACGGCCGACTGGCCGCCGTCGGCGCCCACCAGCAGGGCGCAGCGCAGTCGGCGGCCGTCGGCCAGCCGCAGCAGCACCGCGTCGTCGGCCGGCGCCGCGGCGGCCGGCGGCAGCGCGATGCTCTCCACGGCCGCGCCGTACTCCACCCGGCCGCCGGCCGCCTCCAGCGCCGCGCGCAGCGCCCGCACGATCACCTCGTTCTCGACGATGTAGGCCAGGTCCTCGGGCTCGGCCAGATTCTCGAAGCGGATCAGAGCGTCCGAGTGCGACTCCCACACCTAAGATCCGGGGCACGGATGGCGTCAGACGTGTTGTAAACCTGACATCAGCGGGACTCCCACACCTGACATCTGGGGCACGGATGGCGTCAGACGTGTTGTAACTCTGACACGAGCGCGATTCCCACACCTGACATCCAGAACACGGATGGCGTCAGACGTGTTGTAAACCTGACATCAGCGCAGTGTTAAAATAATGGTTTTTCGTTAGGTGTGAGATGTCGAAACGAGTACAGTTGGATGTTGAAATTCGCCGCGGAAACTATGTTTATTAATACAACAAGTTCTTCAAGCACAATTTTAATTGAACAGCCTACCCATATGAGCACCCTTTTCCTTTGTTTTGAGATACTTAATTTATTGGTAATTATTTTAGAGATAACAATACAAAATGCCCATCCTTATCAACTGATTGTATAACAGACTACATCATGGGTAATCACCTTATCTAGAATTGTGCTCAGAGATGTCTGTGAATCACAATCCACATGGTGAGCAAAAGGATGATACCTATCAACAAGATACTGTTGGAAATTAGATATGAGGACTTCATACAGACTAATCGCGAAGCACGACGTCGATACTTCGTTGGTAGGGATGCTTATTCATTGTTCAGAAAGTGGTATATTTCACCCTATTTCACACACAAAAATGTATTACTGCATCAGCGGGACTCCCACACCTAATATCCAGAGAACGGATGGCGTCAGACGTGTTGCAAACCTGACACGAGCGGGACTCCCACACCTGACATCCAGAGCACAGATGGCGTCAGACGTGTTGTAAACCTGACATCAGCGCGGGACTCCCACACCTGACATCCAGGGCACAGATGGCGTCAGACGTGTTGTAAACCTGACATCAGCGCGGGACTCCCACACCTGACATCCAGGGCACGGATGGCGTCAGACGTGTTGTAAACCTGACATCAGCGCGGGACTCCCACACCTGACATCCAGGGCACGGATGGCGTCAGACGTGTTGTAAACCTGACATCAGCGCGGGACTCCCACACCTGACATCCAGGGCACGGATGGCGTCAGACGTGTTGTAAACCTGACATCAGCGCGGGACTCTCACACCTGACATCCAGGGCACGGATGGCGTCAAACGTGTTGTAAACCTGACATCAGCGTGGGACTCCCACACCTGACATCCAGGGCACAGATGGCGTCAGACGTGTTGTAAACCTGACATCAGCGCGGGACTCCCACACCTGACATCCAGGGCACAGATGGCGTCAGACGTGTTGTAAACCTGACATCAGCGCAGGACTCCCACACCTGACATCCAGGGCACGGATGGCGTCAGACGTGTTGTAAACCTGACATCAGCGCGGGACTCCCACACCTGACATCCAGGGCACAGATGGCGTCAGACGTGTTGTAAACCTGACATCAGCGCGGGACTCCCACACCTGACATCCAGGGCACAGATGGCGTCAGACGTGTTGTAAACCTGACATCAGCGCGGGACTCCCACACCTGACATCCAGGGCACGGATGGCGTCAGACGTGTTGTAAACCTGACATCAGCGCGGGACTCCCACACCTGACATCCAGGGCACGGATGGCGTCAGACGTGTTGTAAACCTGACATCAGCGCGGGACTCCCACACCTGACATCCAGGGCACAGATGGCGTCAGACGTGTTGTAAACCTGACATCAGCGCGGGACTCCCACACCTGACATCCAGGGCACGGATGGCGTCAGACGTGTTGTAAACCTGACATCAGCGCGGGACTCCCACACCTGACATCCAGGGCACGGATGGCGTCAGACGTGTTGTAAACCTGACATCAGCGCGGGACTCCCACACCTGACATCCAGGGCACGGATGGCGTCAGACGTGTTGTAAACCTGACATCAGCGCGGGACTCCCACACCTGACATCCAGGGCACGGATGGCGTCAGACGTGTTGTAAACCTGACATCAGCGCGGGACTCTCACACCTGACATCCAGGGCACGGATGGCGTCAGACGTGTTGTAAACCTGACATCAGCGCGGGACTCCCACACCTGACATCCAGGGCACGGATGGCGTCAGACGTGTTGTAAACCTGACATCAGCGCGGGACTCCCACACCTGACATCCAGGGCACAGATGGCGTCAGACGTGTTGTAAACCTGACATCAGCGCGGGACTCCCACACCTGACATCCAGGGCACAGATGGCGTCAGACGTGTTGTAAACCTGACATCAGCGCGGGACTCCCACACCTGACATCCAGGGCACGGATGGCGTCAGACGTGTTGTAAACCTGACATCAGCGCGGGACTCCCACACCTGACATCCAGGGCACGGATGGCGTCAGACGTGTTGTAAACCTGACATCAGCGCGGGACTCCCACACCTGACATCCAGGGCACAGATGGCGTCAGACGTGTTGTAAACCTGACATCAGCGCGGGACTCCCACACCTGACATCCAGGGCACGGATGGCGTCAGACGTGTTGTAAACCTGACATCAGCGCGGGACTCCCACACCTGACATCCAGGGCACGGATGGCGTCAGACGTGTTGTAAACCTGACATCAGCGCGGGACTCCCACACCTGACATCCAGGGCACGGATGGCGTCAGACGTGTTGTAAACCTGACATCAGCACGGCCGCCGTATGCAGGAGCAACCAACGATAAAGCAACTACAGTTTGATAACTAGGATGGACCTTTTACACCTACGAATGACTGGGCTTTCAGGGTGGGAACTTGAGTTTCAGCACAATATCGTCTGGTTTTAGGTATGGATAGATCTCCAAAGGACTTTTCAAGATCTATCATCCGAGTTTTTTTTGTGGGAGGGGGGGATAAAAAACAAGCATGTACTACACTAACAACACCGATTAATAGACGCCATTTTATATTGACTGGGACGACCAATGCATCCATCAGCTGTGAGAGAACGGGGTGGGGGTATGGTTGAGACAACTCCGTATTAACTCCAGAAGATATGACTTGGTCACACCATCCAAGGACTGTGAATCAGCCACCAAAATTACATGGAACGTCACCAAGGCTCTGAATAAATCGCTTAAGTAAATCGGAGCAGGTGACTTCAAAAAAGCACCTGCTACTACTAGCGAGGGCATCCGACAGATATAGCTATCCGACAGAGTCCACTGCCGTGCACATGATATAAAATGTCACCTGAGCGGCCCTGCTCGGCCCGATCATCACGCTTTCCCAACCGTAATAACTTTTTTTTTCTTGATACAGTGCTGCGAGTTATAGTTTTTAATTCCGTCAGATGTGCTCTTTTAATTTTGATTTTCACCAAATTTGTTTTGGCTTCATCTCCTCGACGTCGCGCGTCAGCGGTGACGCGACACCGGGCGACTCGCCTGCATGTGCTGGGTGGTGCAGTAGCGCTCCAGCCGGTCCCAGGCGCCGACGCGCTCGAACAGACGCCGCGTGGCCGGGCTCAGCGCGCACACCCGGTTGTCGAACTCGAGCGGCAGGGGCGCGGCGGCCGGCGGCGGGCCCGCCTCCAGCACGGTGACGCGCGCGTGGCGCAGCACCGGGTCGACGGCCAGGGCGGCGGCGGCCGCCAGCCCGACCATGCCGCCGCCGCTGATGACCACATCGTGCGTCTGCTCGGCGGCGGGCGCGCCCGGCTCGGCGGCGTCGGACGGCGGGTGTGGCTGGCCGACGCAGAGGTGCCGCCGCAGAGCGCGGCCGCACAGCCAGCGCACTGGCAGCCGCAGCATGACGCGGCGTGCGCGGCCCGCCGCAGAAGCGGCCACGGCTCGGCTGTCGTTGGCAGGGGCCGCGCGTGTCGGCGGCACGTCCGCTCGTCAGCTGGTCGGCGAACCTCAGCCGGCCAGTCTTAGATGGATGGCTGCTGGGGCGTGGCGTCAAAGCCACTCTTGACCAGGTGTAGGAATGGAAAATGATTCCTGAAAACGGTGCAATGAAAGAACTTAGTAATGCTTAGAAAATGCCTGGTCAAACTGGGAAATTCGAAGTTCCGCACGATGATTGAGCACAATTGTATTCAGTAAGGCAGTAGACCAATGTATAATATAATTTTCTAAAATCATTTAATTTTACTTAGTTCATGCATTTGTCAAACTTTTTTCGATTTATTTGTATTTCATCATAGAGAGGTAGAAGTAATTGTGAAAGCTCGAGTAAGAGCGCAAAATAACTCTTGGTCGGTATCATTTCCCATACAGATGATAAGAATGTCCGTACACGGTGCTGACGACAACCATTAATTTGTGTTCCGATGCAGCAATGACGCGTGCTCCCATGGCGGCGCATGCAAAGCAGTGTAATCAAGTACTGCCATCCTGGAGCCGGTGGGTCTCGACCGGGGCGACGGCAAGCGGCCAAATGGGCTTACGCTGTTCCCATACAGTGGAGGCAGGTGTCTGACATGGAACGTTACTTGTGTAGATACCTTCGCCGATACCGCACTGGTGCAATCGGCGCTAGAGCCCGGGTCCGCGGCTCGTGCGGCAGAAGCTCGCAAACGCCGCCACTACGCCGACCTCTGCTCGCGGTACAGGTTCGAGCCTCTTAGCCGTTGAGACAAACGGCGTTCTAGGACCCGCCGTCTCAGAATTTGTGCGGGAGCTCGGGCGGCACATAACGGCCCGCACCGGCGAGCGCCGTGAGACAGTGTGGCTGCGGCAACGCATTTCTGCCGCAATCGCGCGTGGCAACGCGGCTTCTGTGCTCGCCACAGCCCGGCCCACATATAGATCTTCGGCTGGCCGCATAGTTGCACCACTTTCGAGAAATGGCTCAGACTCCTGTAAAGCTGTGGTTGAAACGTTTGCCGCGTGTCGCAGCGAGAGCGGTCGCGGCGACAGTCTGATTGACGGCAATGGCGGCGACGGCGGCAGAGGTGGTGACAGCGGCAGCGGCGGCGGTAACGGTCGCAGAGGTGATGGCAGCGGCAGCAGCGATGGCAGCCGTGGCGGCGATCGAGGCGGTGGTAGCGGCGGCGACAGAGACGGGAGCGGAGGCAGAGGAAGTGGTTATGGCGGCAGCAGTGACGGTGACAGTGACTTCGGTAGCGGCAGCGGTGGCTACGACAGTGGCAGCGGTGGTGGTGGCGGCGGAGCAGTGGTAGCGTCAACCACCTGCGCGGCCTCATCGGGCTACGGAACATAGGCAACACATGCTCATGAACTCTGTGCTCGAGTGTCTGAGCAACACGCGTGTGCTGCACGACTACTTCCTGTGCGACCAGTACACGCCCGACATCAACATCACTACATCGGCCATGAAGGGAGCACTCATAAAGTCGTTAGCAACGCTCATGCGCGACCTGTGGCGGCCCTCCGACAAGTCGAACCGGGTGGTAAGCACGACGCCCTCCAAGTCGCAGGATGGTGACGAGGCGACTTGGCGCGGCATCGATCTGCTCTGCGACCGGCTCCTGCTGTGGCCTTGCTGCACGCAGCTGGCCACGTGGTTCGGTTGCCTGATGAGGGAGCTGGCCTCTCGGAGACACACCGACGACCTCGACCAGCTCGTGATCGACCGCGTTGATAAGCTGTCCAGGGCGCTCTCTCTGCCGGCCGTTCGCCGCTTTGTCTTCCGAGTGGTTACCCTGATGCTGCTGGGTTTCCAGAACTCACCTGGAGTCTTCCATGAGGTGCTGCCCCGCCTGCCGTCGCTGCTGGACCAGCTGAGACAGGAGGCCAGCCCGCACGGCGACGATTACGCACAGCTGGCCGACATGGCCTACATACTGATGAGGCTCCACCCGACACTGACCGCACACCATCCGACGCTGGCGCTCTCGCTACAGAGTCGTCCCCGACCGTCCCCGGCCGCCAGGGATGCCCTACTGCCGGCGGCCGCATGGTCCCACCCGTCCGGCCCCGGTCCGGGTCCTGACCCCGGCCCCGACATCGACCTCGGCTGTGACGTCAGCCACACCGCCATGTCGTCGCCACCACCGCCGAGGCGAGGTCTCAACAACCTCGGCAACACGTGCTACATCAACGTTGTGCTGCAGGCGCTCTTCCACTCAGTTCCGCTATGAGCTTCCGCGAACAGTTCCGCTATGAAGTGATGACGTCACGGCCCAGTCTGTGCCAGCACCACCTGGCGGCACTGCGGCGGGTGTTCGCGTTCCTGGCCTTCTCGGAGCGGCCCGCCTTATCACCGTCGGCCTTCACACGCACCGCACTGCCGCCCTGGCTTGAGGCGGGCCGTCAGCAAGACTGCTCGGAGCTGCTCAGGTACCTTTTGGACGCGCTTCACGAAGAGATGTCCGTGGCTCCACCTGGCGATGGTCAACCACAGCCGCATACGCCCTCCAAGGCCTCGCAGTCACCACGGCCTCAACTGGTGCCGTCGCTGGCGGACGGTGGTCAGCAGACACGACCTCCGTCTGGCCTACCTGCCGCGACTCGGGACGACAGTGCACTGACGCGCCCGTCCGCCGGCCTCAAGTGTCGGCCTCGGCGGTCGAGCGGCGGCGCAGCCCCGTGTGACGCTCGGCTCGCCGGACAGTGCGGCACGCTCCAAGCCGACCTCAGCGGGGGCCGTACTTCCCAGGAACCACCACCGTCCCGCCGTGGTGGTGATGTCCTGTCCGGCGACTGTCGACAGCCGACGGTCGGCGGCGGCTGTGCCACTGACCCGCCGCCGCCACCAGCTCCGACTCTGGTGCAGCGTCTGCTGGCCGGCCGTGCCGAGACGACCTGCACGTGCTGCACGTGCGGCTCTGTGTCGCGCCACTTGGACAGTATCATCGACCTGCACTTGGCCGTGCCGGACTCTGCCGTCTCAACCTCGTGCCGACCTCCAGGTGTCTGATCTGCTAGAGCAGTATCTGGCAGCGGAGCGGCTGTCCGGTGAGAACCAATACGACTGTGAGCGGTGCTCTGAGCTGCGCGACGCCGACCGACAGCTGCAATTGCTGCAGCAGCAGCACTACCTAGTCATCTCGCTGGTGCGCTTCCTGTTTAAGCGTGGCACGGGCGCGCGCCGCAAGGTGCTGACTCGCGTGGCGCTGACGGAGCAGCTGTGGGTGCCGGTGCGCGGCGGGCCGGCCGTCCAGTTCCGGCTGTACGCGCTGGTGGTGCACCGCGGCGGCTCGCTGGACGCCGGCCACTACTACTGCGTGGCGCGGTCATCCGACGCCACTGGCCCGGAGGCCGCGCCGTCCGTCTGGTGCCGCCTCGACAACTACGTGACACCGCTGTCGGTCGGTCACCTGGACGCCTGGGGTGGCCGCGGCGGCGCCGGCGCGCCAACCGACGCGCCCTACATGCTCTTCTACCGGTGGTGCGACGGCGACGCGGCGCGTCCGCCACAGTCGCGGCACGAGCAGCTGCCGGCGTCGCTGTGGCTCGAGGTGCAGAGCGACAACGGCACGTACCGGCTGGGTGGCCGACCGGCGGCCGGTGCCGGCAGGACGGTCGGTGGGCCCCATGACGGCGACGACCGGCCGCCCCCGTTGACTGGCTGCGGCGGCGGTCAGAACGCTCCTGCGCCGAACTTCATGTGCTGACGCGGCAGGATCGCTGCTGGGCGCGACCGCTCGCCGAATGTGATACATGGGCTGTTGTTGACATCGTTATACACCCGAGCATTGTCGTCGTTAGACCTCATTAACATTAAGCATGCTCAACAAGATCTTACAGGGAGTGCATGATAATTAGTGTGAGTATGTACATATATGTGTGTGTGTGTGTGTGTGTATCGTGTACCCAAGTATCCGTCGTCTTGTATGTACTTATAGCAAATATACCCCTAGCTTGGTGTTTGTGTAAGATCAATTTGGATTATGTCATACTACTGTGCATTATTAATCTCCTAGTAATTTTTCAGATACTGAGCATTTCATTTACCCAAAGGCCACCTCTTCCAGCAGAATGATTAGCTTGCAGTAACAGTCTAGGTCAGAATTTTTCCAGAACTGGATGTTTTTGGCACCTTTCTGAACCTTTTTGGCACTTATTTGGAATTTTACATCATAGTGTTGTCATATTTCAGCAACTCATGCTAGTTATTGATAGGTTGCTTTGAGTGCTGAAGCAAGGAGAGCCATCAAGTTGAAAAAAGCACATTGACCTGGTTCCTCCAGTATTGATGAATAAAATATTAGCTAAAAGGTTCTCCAGTAATGAAGAGGAAAATATTAGCTAAATAGCCTTCATAAATGCATCTATTTGACCATAGATCATTGTCAAGCATATAAGGTAATCAGAAAATATCACCTAACAATCATTCATTGGTATGCAAATAATGAACACTCAGTGACTTATCATGTGCCAAATTTCAGACACATGCACCAGAAGGCAAAACACAACTTAAGAAATGTCCGGTCTGCAGCAGAAAATCACAACTTAATGCAGAAAAATCCCCTTCAACCCCAAGTCAATCATTTCCAATGGTGTATCCCAACCAGCAACCCCACATCCACCACTTCCAATGGTGTAACCTGACTGGCAACCCCACATCAACCACTTCCAATGGTGCATCCAGACTGGCAACTCCAAGCAAACTGGTAGCTATTCCTAAAAAAACAGTGCCTCCACTGATAGGTAATCTTCAATATTACTCCAAACACTTTCTTTATATCAGCCAGGTAGCTTAGTCATCAACTGTCAGTCATTTATTGGTGACATGACTCAAACATACTGAGAAAAAGTTGTAAATTTGTGGTTTGAGGTATTTCTGATTTCTTGGAATTTCACTTTTAATGCAATGTTTATGAATGTGCTCAACATGATTTGACCACTCATTTCCTTTGAAAATGCATACTTTTCAGTTGGGAGGCAAAATACACCTAGCCTTACCAAGGGGCTTGGAGTTGGGTAATATATCACAAAAAGTCATGTTCAAAATAAGGAAAAAAGATGTAACATAGCCTTACCTAACAACCTTCCATGCAAGAATCTAAATTCCTTCTAAACTAAAATTTTCAGAACAATTTTGTTCTGAAAATTTTATAATCAAAAACCTAACCTAACCTAAGCTAGCTGGAACTCTTCTTGAAGATACATTTTTTCTGACTTACAACAAAAGCCTAAACTAACCTAACCTAACCAAACCTAGCCCATTTGTATGCATGTGGTAAAATGTGTGCAAAGCTTGTCTCATGGTTACCTTAAACCACAATAATACCAAAAACCTCCAGCCAGGTGCACTGAATGAACCCAGGGGCATTATGTTAGGCTAGGTTAGGTTATCCTGCTGACACACCTGAATGAGCACCACATCAACCCCTTCAAAACATCCTTGGTGGCACCCATGGGTTCATTCAGTGCACCAGGCTGGAGGTTTTTCTCAGCATGTTTGAGTGACATCACCAAAGGTTGACTGCCAGTCAGCTGACAGTGACCTAGATACCTTGTTGATATAAAGGAAGTGTGAGGGCTAATAATTCAAGATTATCCACTGACCTAAGCATAAGGGAAAGTTAAGATCCAAATAGAAGTCATTTCTCAAGGAAATTAATATCAAATTCATCCAAATTAGGTACATTAGAAAACACTGGAAAAAACATTAAAGTTGTGCTTCAATGTGTTTTTTGATTTTGGGAATTTTCTAAATACCATGTTTATGAGCATGATTTCGAAGATGCGACCACTAGTTTTTTTGCAGCTTGTGCTACTTTTAAAACTGAACGAGGACTTCATAGGTAGGCATGTTGTTACGATTGCCCAACTCTACAAGAGGTCCTCATACCTTAATTGTTTGGAATACCACATTTACGAATGTGATTTTGGTGTTGATCAGTTGTCATTAAGAGGAAATTCAAAACTCCATGCAGTTGATTAAACACTTCTTCACATTGAAAATTAATGCTTCATTTTTGCCTTTTCCTCAGATATTGCATACAAACACTATCGCTCACCAACATCAAAACAGAATGGTGGAGAATGGACATGCTGCAACCATTTTCCACCAGAATATACCACATTTACATTTTGGACCCAGTAATTTTAACAGTATAATAATTAAATAGGAAAACCAAGCCTAACCTAACCTAACCTAACCAAATTTAATATAATATAAACTAATATAATCCCATTGTATTTCTTGAAATTAACAAGCTGTAATAACTAATTTTATTGATGATAAATAAATAGGAAAACCTAACCAAATAAAATCATATCTAACCTGAACAAATATAAACCAATATTGTAATGAAAAAATTGAAGCCAAATCCAGGCCATGATGCCATCCTTACCGACTGGGAGTCGTACTACAAACTGGATAAAACCCGCGCAATCCCCGCTGAGGGCGCTAGTGCGCTCACTATGTATGACGTTTCGGTCAGTCTCGCCGACGTTTTCGCAAGCACTTACTAAATATGCCTTAGCTGTGCTGCCTAGTGGTGGAAATGTGTGTCAAAATGAAATGACGATTCGCGTAGCGGCCTGTAATGATATGTTTTTGTTGTATTATTTTGACAGTTCAGCACATATATATTTGCTAAACTGATATTATCATAATATATATATTGCTGTAGAATACAACCGAACTGCGCGAATGGCATGAACCTGTCATCTCTATACCTTCAATATGAATAGAGTTTTCGTTCCAGGAAATAAATAAGAACAATACCTGCCTGATATGAATTATGACGACCGAATTTATGGGTAAATTTTAGATTCTCATACTAGATAATTATAATCCTGTTTTTCAATATATCAATAAATTAACGAATATTCATGTTTTGTGGGTCCTGAGGGAAGTGTCGAACGCCTGTCAGCGTTGCGCTAGCCCCATCTATGCTTACTATAAAATACTTCAGGTTCGACATTATCTGAACCAATATAGGGAACCGACAGGGGCATGGTAGGCACACATGGTGGTATGTTTCACTGACGGATCTGGATTTCGTTACGGGGGTGCGGGCTTACTTTTTAGGGGGCGCCTTTTCCATCCGAAGAAGCACCTTCGGGTAAAAGTTTGTTGAGTGTGGGAAATGGGAGGAATGGGTGTAGGAACAGGGGGCAAGCGGCCATGACCCTCCACTTTCTATGAAAGTTTAACATTAATGTTATGGCAATGCATGGAAAGAATGAACTTCAAAATGGATTCCCCCCTCCACTCTTTGAGACGTTCCTACGCCTCTGAGGGGAAGGATGGGTGCAATCGAGCTTCCCACATGCCGAGGACGTTCTCTATTCGGAGAAGCGTCTTCGGCTGAAAAATGTGTTGAGGATGGAGGGGGTGAAGGAGCATTCAACCTTCACGGAAAGATCGTGCTTTTGCCGAAGGGGGAATAATGCATGGGAAATAAAAAGGAAATAATGCATTATTATGTTTCTTTGTTTAGAGCCTTTACTACCTGAACAAGCAACCATCTATGTCGGAGACCTTCATCGGGTTCCCAAGGGGAGGGAGGAGGGTGGCCATCCCCAAGGGCCCCGCTGGATCTGTTAGGTAGCTTGATGCAATTAGATGGAGATGTGCCCCGTTGTCATACAAGTGGGTAGAAACAAATGAAAAACGTTGAAAAATAGAACTTCGAAATGGAACACAGATGAACAATTATATGGAAGAAGTTAGGCAGAACTCAGCAATGGTAGAAGAGAACCTTCATGGCGATGCAAATTCATTTAATATGCACCAGAAGCCTGATCAGAAGGGTACGAGTGCCGATACTCGATTCGTACATGTTCCATCATTGTACATTGCGACTGTTGCAAAAATAAATGTTGCCACCCATAGGCCTAGTCATCGGAACATAATTTCGTCGAGGGAGAGGGCGCAGCACATGAAAGCAATAAGCGGGCACAAGTGGATTGGGGGCATACCACTAGTATCTCATGTTATAAGTTTATATTATTTAGAGGTGCAAAGGCCACATGAGGGGGGGGTCATGCAAGTGCCCTCACAATGTCATATAAAGCTTCACCCCTGCTACCACGTATTGTCAATTCACTAAGCTGATAATTGCAGTGCCACCTTGTATATCTCATGCAGATGGTGCTACAACCTCCAGGTGTTTTTGTCTTGCATACATTTGGAGAAGATTGTATCCGTTGAATTATGACCCTCGCAATGCTGATGACTCCCGAGTGTTGAAGTTGAAAATTGAGAGTGTATTCCAGCTCACCTCACCACACTAACAGACATTTCCTCGGGTAGCACAGGCAAGTCTTTCAACGCCAGATTTAACCCAGATTTTTATCAGTTGATTGTGATATGCTTCCATCGCTCATTCTCGCAAAACGCCTTACTTACCTCGGGACGACGAGAAGAGGGAAATTCAATTTTCCTAAAGAGGAGAACGTTGCTCGGCCTCCAACCAAATGCAACCAGTGTAGCAGACGCAGAAAAAAAATGCACTCCTCTTCACCAAATGTATTCCACAAGTTACAAGCATTTACAGACAAAAAGGTAACAGACGCAAACAGAACACATCAGTGCACACGCATATTTCACTGGCGGATCCAGAGGCGGGCGTGCACTGTGTGATCCCGTGCCAGGTCCAGATCGGTGAACGAAAATTTTCATATAACCGAGAAAAGTGCCGCATCGCAAAGGTTCATCCGTACCAACTCCAATCGGCCAAACGCCACCATCACGCCATCCCGCCGTCGGAATGTTTAGCAAAGGTGTCCCCTGGACAGAAATGCCTTGAGCTGTTCGTGCATATCCTTCACTGCCCTCATCCCTGTTCTGGATCGACGATTCCACGGCAGACAATAATACTAAGCGAAGAATCAAATCAAATCAAGTAATCAAATGTTCGGTGAGAGGCCTCGCCCTCCTCTGTTGCATAAACCCTGGGATCAAGCTGCGAATTGGTCGAAAAGTCTCCCAACAGCTATCTGGATACAATATTCATTTGGTTCTTACGAGTGCTTATTTGCACCAACTTGCAATAATCTCAGAGAAGGGAAAATCGGACGACTCTTACCACCTTCACGCCAGCTTCAATGCTTTCCAGGAAAGACACCTATACACAAAACCATCAAATGTGTGCAACACAAGGCCATCATTGATCATGCAGCTGGAACGACGTGCTTCGAACATGTGCTAGGCCTGTGTCGAGGCAGTCGCAGCACATTAAGAACATCAAGTGTTATAATAGCGCATGCCAACGACATGCCAGTATACTTTTGTCGTGAAGTGGCCTGTCACAGCCTATAATTAATCTTTGTGAGCCCTCTCTTCAGTTGTGCACAAAATGACACCGCTGTCCCACCACCACCTGCTGTCCCACTGCGGTCGGAGAGGTGGTCGTCGGGCAGCAGCTAATCTCGGCCAACCAGTTGGCACCACTTGCAGGCCCATGCAG
>JAOTOM010004209.1:0-7500 GCA_034440615.1 Ashinkailepas kermadecensis
ACTGATCGTGAGCAGTCACGTTCGAAGTTATAGATTCAAGATATGCATGTCCTAATTGACTGAACGCAATTTCAGTCACTTCAGTGACTGAAATTGCGTTGAGATGTACTACTAAGATGTGGCTCACAGGCCGAATTGGTAGCTATAATATAATATGTATGCTGGTACCGAATTGGCCCAACGCTGAGAGCGGGCGGTAAGCTGATGGTAGATTCTAGCCGGTCGTCCGCACGCTCTCTCCACGGCTCGTCATCACGGCCAGTCTCTACTTCATCATCACTCACGATGTGGACACCACGATTCAGAGACACGGAGAACATCTCGTCCCCAGACAGAACAAAATATCAAACTGACGTCTGAATTTGTTTTGGTTTCGCTGACACTTAACCCACTTACCCTTTAAGCTCTTAACCATCAAGTCTGTCGTCTTCTTCATGTGCAAAATCGACGACTCCCTCGGGAGATAGCCCTAAGATATTTTCCCTTTAAGCAACTGCAAGATATAATTAGACACATGATCATAACTGCCACGTCTAAACGCTTTTGCACTGGTTAGCAAGTCCACTAATTCATATCTGCTGACGCGCACCTCCATGTTTACTGTACGCAAAATCCAACCACACTGATTTCACCCTTACAGGCAATGATATTTCCCCTATAATGGTAAGCACAAAGTATGTGACCTATCTCGACTCAGTCTCCTTATCGGAGTTTTTTTTTGCATGGTGATCGCTGGACTAGTTTTTCGGTGAAAACATCCCGCCCAGAAGCGCAGCCAAGGGGGCCAGGTGCCCGGGGCCTGGGTCCCACTTACCAAGCAAAAATACACTAGAAGAAGCAAGAAATTTTGAGATTTTTCTCCGGAAACCCGCAAATTTTCAGCGACCAAAGTGGTCTGTTTCCTCTAAAATATTTGTCGTCGAGCCGTCCCTTGAGAAAATCCGGGCTGCGCCCCTCATCCGGCCAGCCAGCTGGTTGCAGTCCCAGGCCCGGGTCACCCCGTGCCGCCCTGGCCGGCCGCCATACCGGCCTGCCGGGGATACAATTTATCGCTACAAATGTCGGCGCAGTTGAAACTTACGGTACACATAGTCAATGGATCGCTGTTTTCTTTGGCGCCTGTCTCTGCCTGTGCGCTTTTGTCCATTTTTAGACCTCATTTGAACTTGCAGGTACTACAACTGTGGAATAATATTATAATGATTTATTGTTCGATCAAGGACGGCATATTGTGAACCGTTATATGTCCTTTTATTTGCTTAATGCAATGAGAATGCTCTCAATTTGCTTCACATCTCACTACCCAGGTTTTTTTTAATGTGTCTTGCTTTGGTGAGTCCTCTAACAACATTTATACACACTAGAGGGCCTGACCTAACCGAACCTAACCAGACCTAACCGAATCTAACCCCAAACCTAACCAAATCTAACCTAACCTAACCTAACCTAACAAACATGACCAAATATAACCCAACATAACCAATCATAACCTAACCTAACCTAACCTAATCAAACCTAACCAAACCTAAACAAACCAAACCTAACCAAACCAAACCTAACCAAACCAAACCTAACCAAACCTAACCTAACCAAACCTAATCTAACCAAACCTAACCTAACCAAACCGAACCAAACCCAACCGAACCCAACCAAACCCAACCAAACCAAATCCAACCAAACCCAACCAAACCCAACCAAACCAAATCCAACCAAACCCAACCAAACCAAATCCAACCGAACCCAACCAAACCCGACGCTAATATCTCTACCTCTACCTCTTCCTCTACCTCTACCTCTACCTCTACCTCTACCTCTACCTCCACCTCTATCTCTATCTATATCTATATCTCTACCTCTACCTCTTCCTCTACCTCTAGAGGTAGAGGTAGAGGTACCTGTAACCTAACCTAACCTAACCTAACCTAACCAAACCTAACCTAACCAAACCTAACCTAACCAAACCTAACCTAACCAAACCCAACCAAACCCAACCAAACCCAACCAAACCCAACCAAACCCAACCAAACCCAACCAAACCCAACCAAACCCAACCAAACCCAACCAGACCCAACCAAACCCAACCAAACCCAACCAAACCAAATCCAACCAAACCGAACCAAACCAAATCCAACCAAACCCAACCAAACCAAACCCAACCAAACCGAATCCAACCAAACCAAATCCAACCAAACCCAACCAAACCAAATCCAACCAAACCCAACCAAACCCGACGCTAATCTCTCTACCTCTACCTCTACCTCTACCTCTATCTCTATCTCTATCTATATCTCTATCTCTACCTCTACCTCTATCTCTACCTCTACCTCTACCGCTACCTCTACCTCTACCTCTAACTCTACCGCTATCTCTACCTCTACCGCTATCTCTACCGCTACCTCTGTATCTCTGTAGCTCTGTAGATCTGTATATCTGTATATCTGTATCTCTGTATCTCTGTATCTCTGTATCTCTGTACCTCTGTACCTCTGTATCTCTGTATCTCTGTATCTCTGTATCTCTATATATCTGTATCGCTGTATCTCTGTATCTCTGTATCACTGTATCTCTGTATCTCTGTATGTCTGTATCTCTGTATCTCTGTATCCATCCATCCATCCATCCATACATCCATCCATCCGTCCATCCATCCATCCATCCACCCATCCATCCATCCATCCTATAAATACATCCATCCATCTATCCATCCATCCATCCGTCCATCCGTCCATCCATTTATCCGTCCGTCCGTCCATCCATCCGTCCGTTCGTCCGTCCATCCATCCATCCCTCCATCCAGCGCGAATGATCAATTCTGGTCGAAGCGCCCTAAAGCCCAAATAACTAACTAACTAACCATCCATCCTTCCATCCATCCATCCGTCCGTCCATCCATCCATCCATCAATCAATCAATCAATCAATCAATCAATCAATTCATCCATTCATCCATGCATTCATTCATTCATCCATTCATTCATTCATGCATTCATCCATTCATCCATTCATCCATCCATCCATCCATCCATCTATCTATCTATCTATCTATCTATCTATATTTCCTGACATGACGTGACCCAGGCAAACCTTATTTGGTCTGATGTACCCTGCCATTTATATGCGCATTAACACAGGTGCAATTTCCCTGCATGAACCACACGTTTATTCACGTATAAAATAGTTCCCACGGCAGCTTGGCTAGTGTTACAGGAACGTGAAATATGCGTCCGATGAAGTTGGCTCCAGCAAACCGACCGATTCATCTGAGATCCAAGGTTCACTCGAGTGATAGTTTGTGATAAGCTGATTAATTACCTGGGTAAATTGATCCAGCTGAATTATTATGGCTCGAGGGGAAGTTGAGAGTGGATCACTGCGACTGGGGAAATTTGAGACATCCGCATTTGTGTTCTAAGCAAATCAGCTGGTCGCATGCACCCAATTTGATGGGTGAACTCGTTTCATTCTGACGTCTGCTCAGTGAAAGATCAAGGTCCCCGGCCCTCTTCCCCGGTCCCGTTCCCCGGTCCCGTTCCCCGGTCCCGTTCCCCGGTCCCGTTCCCCGGTCCCGTTCCCCGGTCCCGTTCCCCGGTCCCGTTCCTCGGTCCCCGGTCCCGTTCCCGGTCCGTTCCCCGGTCCCTTCCCGGTCCGTTCCCCGGTCCCGTTCCCAGGTCCGTTCCCCGGTCCCGTTCCCCTGTACCGTTCCCCGGTCCCGTTCTCCGGTCCCGTTCCCCGGTCCCGTTCCCCGGTCCCGTTCCCCGGTCCCGTTCCCCGTTCCCTTTCTCCGTTCCCGTTCCCCGGTCCCGTTCCCCGGTCCCAGACGTTAGCTTGCCCAGTTAGCTTGCCACCGGTCCCAGACGTGTTGCAAATTTCACCCATCCATGTTCAACGGTTTGGCCACAGGAGCAATTTCCCACCGTAATGTCGTCGTCGTCGTCGCCGGAACGTCTTTTATAATATAGACAAGGAATGTTATCAAACTGGGGAGAGTAGACCATTTGAACAAGGAAGTAGAATGGGATTGCTCCTATGCTTTTCACAATTTTTTTCCGCAGCACGGACAATGGAATTTCATTCTGGTTTGTGCATGGTGAGGATAAACTTGCTTCAGTTTCCGTAGCAGAATAGCAGGTACAAGTAAACTTGTAGATATCCGCACGTCCTTTCCTAGTTAGATTCCTAGTCCCCTTCTAGATCTACATCCCAAGTCACCTCCACCGAACCCGTTCTGCCCCCCCCCCCCCGCCCCATGACCTGTACCATTCTCGGTCTACACTTCAATGGCATTACCGTGACGACATTGATCTGTACAAAGCCGCACTTGAATAATTTAGTAAATGTGCTGTTATGCCTACTTGCGGACTGGCGGACACTGCATATGCTTGCACTTTTCAACTTGCGATCAACCGACCAGGTTATAGTCGGTCGATCCAGTATGGCCGGATGACCAGGTCTGTGTTAAATCATGCTATGTTGGCTGCGGCCGGGTAGTTAGTGCGAAGAGTGAAATTCATGCTAAATTATTTAAACGATTCCATCCTCGAGCGTAGTGTATGCAGTGCATCCCGGTCCCCTTCCCCGTTCCCCTTCCCTGATCCCTTCTCCGGTTCCCTTCCCCGATCCCCTTCCGAAGTCACCAATGCGACACTGCGATCACTGCGACTGGGGAAATTTGAGACATCCGCATTTTTGTTCTAAGAAAATCAGCTGGTCGCATGCATCTAGATTGATGGGTGAACTCGTTTCATTCTGACGTCGGCTAAGTGAAAGATCAAGGTCCCCGTCCCTCTTTCCCGATCCCGTTCCCCGGTCCCGTTCCCCGGTCCCGTTCCCCGGTCCCGTTCCCCGGTCCCGTTCCCCGGTCCCGTTCCCCGGTCCCGTTCTCCGTTCCCGTTCTCCGTTCACGTTCCTCAGTCCCGTTCCCCGGTCCAGTTCCCCGGTCCCGTTCCCCGGTCCCGTTCCCCGGTCCCGTTCCCCGGTCCCGTTCCCCGGTCACGTTCCCCGGTCCCGTTCCCCGGTCCCGTTCCCCGGTCCCGTTCCCCGGTCCCGTTCCCCGGTGCCGTGCCCGAGTCCCGTGCCCCGGTCCCGTGCCCCGGTCCCGTTCTCCGGTCCCGTTCCCCGTTCCCCGGTCCCGTTCCACGGTCCCGTTCCCCGGTCCTGTTCCCAGGTCCCATTCCCCGGTCCCGGTCTCCGGTGCCGCTCCCCGGTCCCGATCTCCGGTGCCGCTTCCCGGTGCCGTTCCCCGGTCCCATTCCCCGGTCCCGTCCCTGGTCCCGTTCCCCGGTCCCGTTCCCGGTCTCGTTCCCGGTCCCGTTCCCAGTCCCGTTTCCCGGTCCCGTTCCCCTGTCCCATTCGCCGGCTTCGTTCCTCGGTCCCGTTCTCTGGGTCTCCTTCCCCGGTGCCCCATCATGTACGAATCCCCAGTCACTTGCCCTTTCCCGATCGCCCTTCGCCGTATCATCCCCAGAAACTGGTCCCCTTCACATATCCCCTGTTGCGGGCCCTCTTCACCGGCATCCTTCACGGGTGAAGGATGTGCAGAATGGAAAAGATCAGTGGCACGCCACGGATTTGAACACGGTACATAAATATTAAAAGTCAAGCATCTTACCACGAGGCTAATCCCGACGGGCGCCGCGGCGACGAAATAGTCCGTATGTATTAGCTCATTAAACATTATCCGCTCCGGGTGCCGGGTTCAATTCTCGGCGTAGAAATGCCGACTTTTATGGGTCTCCAAGATTGCCGATTACGGTCAAACTACTTGTCGCAGAGAAAATCTGAAGATACCGTGAGCATCAGAGTAACCTGCGCTATCCGTACGTGGTAATCTTGGCCCAAAATTGTCTGCGATAGGGACGGTAGTGAAGTGGAAAGAGAGCCGTTTTTACCGAGCGCAGCATGTACCCAATCGGGTCACAATAACTCACCCCCGTTACACGACAGGTGTCGATGATGAATGTGAAAGTTGTAGTCGGTACATAGAGCCGAGTTATAGAAGCAACGGCGATGCTCCCATTTGCACCGTTTTCAAGCACCAGACCCAATCGTGAAAAACGTTGAAAACTGCCGCTTTTTATTTACACAGTTCCAGAGAGCGCACGTGCCACGTGCAGCAAATTTGTATGCACTGTTGAGCTTTGCCATCCTCTTGGCTACACGGGGGTGTTTGTTTGATGGCGATCCGCCCGGTGGTTGCCGAGCTATGCGGCGGACATTGGAGCCGTCCGGCGTACCGATATCGGTGAAAATCCGACGCTAAAAATGACACTTGACCGTGTTATTCCAATGAGAGCCGGTCGAATTGGTGTCAACCCGATCTCCCGTCACTCGATCGTCCCTCGCGTGCCACACACTGGTCCGATCGCATCGAAACCATCATCACCGGGTAGGCAACACTGCGGGCTTTCACGTGGTGTCATTGGCGGCCCAATAGACGCCAGGTGAACGCCGACACGTGTCAAAAACATGCGACGCATATTTTCTGTCGGCACATTTCGATCCACGTGTTAAAGCAACGGAGGTTTGTGCACGTTTAAAGCTCGTGCCACGTGGTCCCCGCTGGCGCCACGGGGGCGAAACTGGCAAAATACACTGCCTCCATCTGTTGTCTAGAAATCCCAGAAAACGCCACCGCCGTACCTGTCACCGTTTGGCCTGTACCCGTTGTCGAATGAATGTCCCTCGTGTCCCCGATTCACGGCCTGAGCCTATGGGGGACATTATGACGTGCCACGTGGCCCACGTGCGACCCACGTGTCTGCGATTGCGGCACCACGTGTAGGGCCGGCTGGCCATTTGCCACTGCAATGTTGGCTTTGTTGCCCCGTCTGGTTTGCCCGCAGCAGCCGTTTGTATTTTTCACGGCCTGAGCCTATGGGCGACATTTGCACGTGTCACGTGGCGCACGTGCGATCCACGAGTGTGAGATTTTGCCGCCACGTACAGGGCCCGGCGGCCATATGTCACTGCAGTTTTCACACCATTAACTCGCTTGGTTTGCCCGCTGGCGCCATTTGAAATACACGCCCAGCCTGAGCCTATGGCGCACGTTTGCACGTGCCACGTGGCACCCACGACACGCACGTGTGCCATTGCAACGCCAAAAGTTAGTCTTGCAACCAGTCCCAGACGTGTTGCAAATTTCACCCATCCATCTTGAACGGTTTGGCCACACGGTCAATTTCCCACCGTAACGTCGTCGTCGTCGTCGGACACTACGTCTTTTATTATATAGACTAGAGGGCCTCCATTTCGCAAAGCGAAATGTTTGAAAGACGATCATAACCAAACATAACCAAGCATAACCAAACCCAGCCAAACCTGGCCATACCTAGCCATGCCGAACCGAAGCCAACCGAAAACTAACCAGAACCTAAACTAACCTAGCCAGACCCATTTCGACAAACATAAACTAACCCAACATAACCAATCACAACCAAACGTAACCTAACCGAACCTAACCAGACCTAACCGAAACTAACCCCAAACCTAACCAAATCTA
>JAOTOM010004209.1:10000-12500 GCA_034440615.1 Ashinkailepas kermadecensis
GAGGGGTCAACAGACACTATGCCCCACCCTATGAAGCGCTTCGGGGGGGCACGGCCGGATTGTTTCAATTATTTTTAATAAAAAAACAACTTTCAATTAGAGATTCTTTCATCCAGACGCTATTTTATAACCTCGGCAAAGGTTGCTGGATATTAATTTATTAGTTCACTTCCGTTGGTTTCGGGAGGGGCCAACAGACACTATGCCCCCACCCTTTTAAGCGGTACGGGGTGGCCATGCGTGGTGGCCATTCTTCGGGTCATCATTCTTTAAGCGCTTCGGGGTGGCCATTCTCATGGGTTGTTTTTGGGGAAAAAAGGAAGACATTCCGTCCCCCCCCAGACATACAAAGTCGGTTACAGTCAGACAACATACCTTCCAGGGCGGCGAGCAGGTGGCGACAGAGCGCTGGTCATCAAACCGTCTCAGACGCTCTCGGTTGGCAGCCGTGGTGTCCACTACGTGGAGCTGGGCGTACTTTCGTTGTCGTCTGTCCCGTATGATGTATTTCATGGGTTGTTTTTGGGTCTACCGGTTTGTCTACCTGCCTACCTCCCTACTTGACTACCTGTCTGCATGTCTGCCCGCCTGTATGTATGTATGTCTGTCTATATGTCTGTATGTCTGTCTGTCTGTGTAACAGGCATCCAGTTTGAGCTTGCCTCTCTATCTGTATATCTGTGTATATGTCTATCTGTCTGTCTGCCTGCCTGCCTACCTGTTTGTCTACCTGCCTACCTCCCTACCTGAGTGCCGGTACACTCATGTCACCAATTAAGTTTGAATTCAGTTCATTCTAAGCAGATTGATTGTAAAATTTGAGCCATGAAAAATCCCCCCCCAAAAAAAAAACGAAATATCAACCAACCCGTGTACCCACCCCACCTGCCTCCCCCTCCACCAGAGATATCCTGACATCCCCCCCCCAGTTTATCGGGAATGGCTGAGTGGCACGACTTGGCAAATGCCTGCGGATAGCCGACCTTTGTTCATCCTTGTCTGTGAGCCAAAAATCATGTTTTTCGGCGATTTGGTGACCTTTGACCTGACCCAAGGTCACGAAAATGCAATCCGAGCTCCTCTGGCACACGGCTGGTCGTTTGCTGAAGGTTTCACTAAGATCATCCATTTCTGTAAGTTCGATTTTGCATGTGGAACGGGTGTCGGGCAGCCAAATGCATGTGGAAAGCTGTAACACATCAACAACACATATGGCTACGCTTCTGGCACACGGCCGATCGTTTGGTGAAGGTTTCACTAAGATCATCCATGTCTGTGAGCCAAAAATCATGTTTTCGGCGATTTGGTGACCTTTGACCTGACCCAAGGTCACGAAAGTGCAAACCGCACGCCTATGGCACACGGCCGAACGTTTGGTGAAGGTTTCACTAAGATCGACTGAGCGGTTGCCGAGATAATGCATGTCTGTGAGCCAAAAATCATGTTTTTCGCCGATTTGGTGACCTTTGACCTGACCCAAGATCAAGAAAGTGAAAACCGCACGCCTCTGGCACACGGCCGATCGTTTGGTGAAGGTTTCACTAAGATCATCCATGTCTGTGAGCCAAAAATCATGTTTTTCGGCGATTTGGTGACCTTTGACCTGACCCAAGGTCACGAAAGTGCAAACCGCACGCCTATGGCACACGGCCGAACGTTTGGTGAAGGTTTCACTAAGATCGACTGAGCGGTTGCCGAGATAATCCATGTCTGTGAGCCAAAAATCATGTTTTTCGCCGATTTGGTGACCTTTGACCTGACCCAAGGTCATGAAAGTGCAAACCGCACGCCTCTGGCACACGGCCGATCGTTTGGTGAAGGTTTCACTAAGATCATCCATGTCTGTGAGCCAAAAATCATGTTTATCGGCGATTTGGTGACCTTTGACCTGACCCAAGGTCACGAAGGTGCAAACCGCACGCCTATGGCACACTGCCGAACGTTTGGTGAAGGTTTTACTAAGATCGACTGAGCGGTTGCCAAGATAATCCATGTCCGTCAGCCAAAAATCATGTTTTTCGGCGATTTGGTGACCTTTGACCTGACCCATGGTCATGAAAGTGCAAACCGCACGCCTCTGGCACACGGCCGATCGTTTGGTGAAGGTTTCACTAAGATCATCCATGTCTTTGAGCCAAAAATCATGTTTTTCGGCGATTTGGTGACATTTGACCTGACCCAAGGTCACGAAGGTGCAAACCGCACGCCTATGGCATACGGCCGAACGTTTGGTGACGGTTTCACTAAGATCGACTGAGCGGTTCCGTTCCCCGGTACCGTTCCCTGGTCACGTTCCCCGATCCTGGTCCCGGTCCCGTTCCTCAGTCCCGTTTCCCGGTCCCGTTCCCCTGTCCCATTCGCCGGTTTCGTTCCCCGGTCCCGTTCTCTGGGTCCCCTTCCCCGGTACTTTCGGTCCCCCATCATGTACGAATCCCCAATCACTTGCCCATTCCCGATCACCCTTCACCGTATCATCCCCAGTAACTGGTCCCCTTCACAT
>JAOTOM010004209.1:17500-241975 GCA_034440615.1 Ashinkailepas kermadecensis
GTTTGGGGTCAGGGTCGGTTAGGTGTGGGGTTAGGTTCGGTAAGATCTGGAAAGGTATGGCCAGGTTTGGCTGGGTTTGGTTATGCTTGGTTATGTTTGGTTATGATCGTCTTTCAAACATTTCGCTTTGCGAAATGATGGGCCTCAGTCCCGTTTCCCGGTCCCGTTCCCCTGTCCCATTCGCCGGTTTCGTTCCCCGGTCCCGTTCTCTAGGTCCCCTTCCCCGGTACTTTCGGTCCCCCATCATGTACGAATCCCCAATCACTTGCCCTTTCCCGATCACCCTTCACCGTATCATCCCCAGTAACTGGTCCCCTTCACATATCCCCTGCACCAACCCCTATCCCGGTTCGTTATGCCGGTCCCCGTTGCCGGTCCCCGTTGCCGGTCCCCGTTGCCGGTCCCCGTTGCCGGTCCCCGTTGCCGGTCCCCGTTGCCGGTCCCCGTTGCCGGTCCCCGTTGCCGGTCCCCGTTGCCGGTCCCCGTTGCCGGTCCCCGTTGCCGGTCCCCGTTGCCGGTCCCCGTTGCCGGTCCCCGTTGCCGGTCCCCGTTGCCGGTCCCCGTTGCCGGTCCCCGTTGCCGGTCCCCGTTGCCGGTCCCCGTTGCCGGTCCCCGTTGCCGGTCCCCGTTGCCGGTCCCCGTTGCCGGTCCCCGTTGCCGGTCCCCGTTGCCGGTCCAACCTGTAACTTGAACAGCATGGAACCCTCGATGTGTGTTAGAATCTACCATGCTAATATAATTGCTTACAACCAATTATTTTTAATGAAAATAAAACCTTTCAATTCGAGATTCTTTTATCCAGACCCTAATTTTTAACCTTCGGGAGGGGTCAACAGACACTATGCCCCACCCTATGAAGCGCTTCGGGGGGGGGGGGCACGGCCGGATTGTTTCAATTATTTTTAATAAAAAAACAACTTTCAATTAGAGATTTTTTTCATCCAGACGCTATTTTATAACCTCGGCAAAGGTTGCTGGATATTAATTTATTAGTTCACTTCCGTTGGTTTCGGGAGGGGCCAACAGACACTATGCCCCCACCCTTTTAAGCGGTACGGGGTGGCCATGCGTGGTGGCCATTCTTCGGGTCATCATTCTTTAAGCGCTTCGGGGTGGCCATTCCCATGGGTTGTTTTTGGGGAAAAAAGGAAGACATTCCGTCCCCCCCCAGACATACAAAGTCGGTTACAGTCAGACAACATACCTTCCAGGGCGGCGAGCAGGTGGCGACAGAGCGCTGGTCATCAAACCGTCTCAGACGCTCTCGGTTGGCAGCCGTGGTGTCCACTACGTGGAGCTGGGCGTACTTTCGTTGTCGTCTGTCCCGTATGATGTATTTCATGGGTTGTTTTTGGGTCTACCGGTTTGTCTACCTGCCTACCTCCCTACTTGCCTACCTGTCTGCATGTCTGCCCGCCTGTATGTATGTATGTCTGTCTATATGTCTGTATGTCTGTCTGTCTGTGTAACAGGCATCCAGTTTGAGCTTGCCTCTCTATCTGTATATCTGTGTATATGTCTATCTGTCTGTCTGCCTGCCTGCCTACCTGTTTGTCTACCTGCCTACCTCCCTACCTGAGTGCCGGTACACTCATGTCACCAATTAAGTTTGAATTCAGTTCATTCTAAGCAGATTGATTGTAAAATTTGAGCCATGAAAAATCCCCCCCCAAAAAAAAAAACGAAATATCAACCAACCCGTGTACCCACCCCACCTGCCTCTCCCTCCACCAGAGATATCCTGACATCCCCTCCCACCAGTTTATCGGGAATGGCTGAGTGGCACGACTTGGCAAATGCCTGCGGATAGCCGACCTTTGTTCATCCTTGTTTGTGAGCCAAAAATCATGTTTTTTGGCGATTTGGTGACCTTTGACCTGACCCAAGGTCACGAAAATGCAATCCGAGCTCCTCTGGCACACGGCTGGTCGTTTGCTGAAGGTTTCACTAAGATCATCCATTTCTGTAAGTTCGATTTTGCATGTGGAACGGGTGTCGGGCAGCCAAATGCATGTGGAAAGCTGTAACACATCAACAACACATATGGCTACTCTTCTGGCACACGGCCGATCGTTTGGTGAAGGTTTCACTAAGATCATCCATGTCTGTGAGCCAAAAATCATGTTTTCGGCGATTTGGTGACCTTTGACCTGACCCAAGGTCACGAAAGTGCAAACCGCACGCCTATGGCACACGGCCGAACGTTTGATGAAGGTTTCACTAAGATCGACTGAGCGGTTGCCGAGATAATGCATGTCTGTGAGCGAAAAATCATGTTTTTCGCCGATTTGGTGACCTTTGACCTGATCCAAGATCAAGAAAGTGAAAACCGCACGCCTCTGGCACACGGCCGATCGTTTGGTGAAGGTTTCACTAAGATCATCCATATCTGTGAGCCAAAAATCATGTTTTTCAGCGATTTGGTGACCTTTGACCTGACCCAAGGTCACGAAAGTGCAAACTGCACGCCTATGGCATACGGCCGAACGTTTGGTGAAGGTTTCACTAAGATCGACTGAGCGGTTGCCGAGATAATCCATGTCTGTGAGCCAAAAATCATGTTTTTCGCCGATTTGGTGACCTTTGACCTGACCCAAGATCAGGAAAGTGAAAACCCCACGCCTCTGGCACACGGCCGATCGTTTGGTGAAGGTTTCACTAAGATCATCCATGTCTGTGAGCCAAAAATCATGTTTTTCGGCGATTCGGTGACCTTTGACCTGACCCAAGGTCACGAAAGTGCAAACCGTACGCCTATGGCACACTGCCGAACGTTTGGTGCAGGTTTTACTAAGATCGACCCGATAGGCAACTAGTGCGGACATCGATGGCAGCGCCTCTGGTGGCTGTTGTTGGTACTATTTATGCATGCTCAAATGTTTTTCACATTGATGCTTATTTGTGCAATAATTTAAGTGCATAACCAGTGGGAAAATTGCCTTAGATGTATTATCGTCCATTGCAATGAACTACAAAATGAATATTGATATATTAGACACTTTAAACAGCATATACAAGGGCCTGTGTAGTTCGCACAATTGGAACTACCGGTCTTTTTGCCAACCTATGTCAAAACCTTGACATGACTGATGAAATGTCCACCTCAGATCGTGTAGCTGAGACCCCAGCGGATAAGTAACAGAAAAGAAAATAAACGTTGAAAAAAAATTTGGCTCGGGTTTTGACCATGTTAAAATGTAGACATGCTGTCAAAATAAGTCAATTTTCCAAAGCTACATTGTTTGTGTAAAATTGGTGGATGGTTTGAATTTTGTCCACCCCAGATAAAAATCTGCAATTCATTGTCAACATGTCTGAACTATTTTTTGTTAGATCCGGAGATTATTAGGCTCGGGATTTTTTAGTTTAAGATCTACCGATTCCCAATATTATGCACTGTCATCGGAGTTTCTGACACTGTCCTTGGCATGCGGACTAAGATAGAAGTTCGAAGCACTTAGGTTCTACCAATGAATCGTCAATAATGTATTGGGTACATAATTCTGCCTTGATGTCATCTCAGGCAAATTTCTTAACCCTTCGTCTTTCCGGCCAGATCCTCACACCCCGTCTCGGAGGGGTGTTGATACCCCCCCCCTCTAATCCCCAAACTAAACGTCGCACGAAAACGAAAGAGGTGTCATCGGAAAGCGCTCGACGAGCAGGACCAGAAACCACTCCTAAAATTGTATCCCACCCCGAAAAGTGACGTCACTGTCTATGTGTCTATGTTTCGTCTATGTTTCCCCAATTGGCATCATGTTTTTGGCTCTGGGGAGTTCATTTTGAGGGAGATTTGAAGATAAAATATTCGGAATCAGAAAAGGAAGGCAATATCTACAATGGCCCTAAAATTTCCGCCCAAACAAAATTCTATTTTTATTTCAAAATCTTCAGTTTTCAATTTTCTTTCATTTTCCTTGTTCTGATGTGCAGAGGGGACCACAACACGTTGTTTGAAGTCAACTTGCTCTCCTAAAATACTGCTTACTTTAGCCAGAATCAACCTCTTTAGCCATAATAGTCAAATGTGCAAAGATAATGCCATAAAAACAGAAAAAAAAATTTAAAATCCTCTGGTTTGTTTTGTTTCCTCCGTAAAGATAAGGAAACGCTAACGTTTCATACAAATTTCATTAAAACATGCTGGCACAACAACGTGCTGTGAATTATTATTCAGTTATTCAAAATGGTGTGTAAAGCTTGACTTGATCAGTTGGGTTTAAGGGCGCGCCGACTGCGGGGTCATTTGGCGCCCAGGTATTTAAAGCTTGCGAACATAGGTCACGTTAAGCCACCTATTCGAGACAGGCGACTCCAAATGAATTCACGGTTCTTATCTTTAAAAAAAAAAAAATTGATTTCCCGGAATCCTGCAGGATTGCGTGTCGGCACGCTCCAGGCTAAAATAATTTGCATGTAAATAACCGACATGACCTGATCCGAGGTCAATATGATTTGTGTTTCCCTATTTACGACTGAATTGCTTATAACGCAGATATCGGAGTTATTTCAATTTGTTTCAGGTATGGTCAATTTTCTCTCTAAAATTACCTGGACAAAGAACTGGTGACTACCAGGTAATGTCAGACAAACACACTCGATGCGCCATTTCCTTCAACAATTCGACACTTTAAGTGTGATGATCTTGGGTGATGCAAGGTCGCTTATCTAGGGCGGCATGCATCATTTTGACAAAGAAAAACAACTTCGGCCATACATTTCGGGATGTATTGATGCAGCGTCATGCCAATATCAATAACTATACATTACACTATCGATACAACACAATGAAATCGGAAATGCACATGGTGAAAAAAAAACATACAAATGCGCATCTGCACATGTTGCTGAACCACTGTCATTAGTGAATAGCGTCACGTCGCGCTTCGCCGCGACCACCACTGCGGTAGGCTCTGTTCCCTGGTCGCGTGTAGTCACTCCACAACGATCGCCGTGGCATCGCCGTCTATATCGGTCCGCAGGCTCTCTTTCGAACTGGACAGGATAAGACGACGTCCATGCTGCTGTAGCACCTGCTTCATACCAGTTTTAAAATTTGTAGTATTAAAAAACGTTGATGTGCCCAAATGATTTAACTTTTCCACCTGCTGTTGCGTGAATGTCTCTAAGCAGCCGACACGACTAACCAACTCATGGCAATGGTTGAGCAGCATGTGCAGATACGGGGTTACCATGCTGGACTGGAACAGTTTCAAGAAGAGCCTGAAAAACGCGGAGCATTCCACTTCCACAGCATCGACGTCGTTGCTGGTATGCAGTACCTTCATGACATTTGCATACTTTACGAATAATAGTTTCATCAACGTGCCCCTTTCTTCCCCCAAGAAGTTCACAAGGATCATTGTGGATGAGAAGAATTTCAAAATGCGATCACGGTCCTTGGCATCCAGGTTTGAAAATTCAATTTTTCCATCATGCACAGTGATTTTTGCGCGACAAGTAATTTGCTCACGCAGTCGGTCCAACAAACTCGTGCAGCCGCTTAGCCGGCACTTCGCGTCTGATGAGCAGGAACAGTTTGTCTGACGTTCGCAGAAAGAGATGAAGGACGTCAATGACTACACGTTCCAAAGGGATAGCAGGAAGAAGTGGATCACGCACAACACCAACATCCCCTTTGCAAATCCGAGCTCGTCGGGTTTCTTTGTTTGCGTGATAGTTAGATTTATGCGATTGGCAGAGAATGCATGCATGTTGACTGTTAGCTTCTTTGAATCCAGAGACGAGAAGAAGAAATTTGTAATCAGCACAGAGATAGAAAGTAAACTGCACTGAAGTTCCATCAATCATGATCCCCTGCTGCTGAATGGTGTTGATTTCATCGTTCACGTCCCGAAGTGTGATCCTAAGGGTGTCGTATGTCTCCTTCTCCGAAGTGATGCCGATTAGCTGTGGCGCCCGCGACGCTGCGTCCACTTCGTCAATGGCAGTGACAGAAAGGTTCAGGAAGGATCGAAACTTGCCCGCAGGAGCACCGTCACCTAAAAAGCATCAAGATTCATTCATCATTCGATGACATACCAAAGCAGATGAGTTGTGGTATAAGTGAACAATCACCGGCTCTTTCAGGGCATCAGGAGGGCGGCGCACTAACATATTTGTCAAGTCAATTGTTAAGCAACTGGTGACAATAACACAATATCCTCATAGTGTTCCTGGGACATATCTCCACCACAATTTATGTCAACCCTCGTAGTACGTCAGTAACGCTGTTGATATACCATGTTCTCATCAGTTGCTTTCTATCTTAAGATATGAAGCATGCGACTGTAAGGTGGAAAGTGAGGAGGAACGTGCGACATGACAGACCACATCGTGCATACCGATGCCGATGCAGTTCAACCATCACCCAGCCCGATGAGGGTTGAGTTGTTTGATTGTATAATACTGCACATCCCACGTGCACAATACATCGTTTGAACATTGAGCACAACGCAATCAGTTCGCATACATACCTGATAATTTAATTCGCACAGTTTCGTTTGGCCCCTTCTTTACAGAGGGGCACATTGCCTTCAGCACGTCAGCGATTCTTCTGTGGCAGCCTCCGTTCTCCTTCTCCTGGATGTCCAATTGAGCATTCAATCTGAAAAATAGGTCATTGAAACCATTGTTGGATTCCCACAATTGTTGGATTTCCTATCGATTGATTGCTTGGGCTTAGGGGCGCATCAACTGCTACTGGTTATGTAGCGCCCTTGGATTTCCTATCCGAGTCTGCTTAATATTCGCACACCCAAACCTGAACATATGAAAACAGACACACACAAACATAAGCGTATGCGTACACACACATACAGTCAAACACACACACATATAGCAATGGAAATCATATGGATGCTAATAATTTGGCAGAGCAGCCAAAATACAAATGTACCAATTTACGAAAATGAACTCCGTAGGTATTGGAATATCCGTATGGTACGACAGCGAGGCGTGCACCAGCCGCAGCACGGGCATAATGTATGTTGCTGTATGCATACATCACGGGCATAATAATGTGGAACATAATGTATGTTGCCGTATGCATACAGTACCAGAGCAGTTGCACCTCATGGCACACACAAACACGTGTTTTTCACTAGCCAATTTCTCACCTTTTTCTCTCCTTCACGATGCCATATCTGCTCGGAAGCGTTGGCGTCAATCTGGCCAACTTGGCATATTGTGCGAGCGATATTTTAGAATTATCCACTACTTTCAATACTTGAGTAATAGAAGGTCCTCGTGGCGTAATCGGTTCACTGAGCTGCGTGCCGTATTTTTCTACGACATCGTTGATGAGCTTCCGCTTTCGGCGGATGTGACGGTCGGAATAAGGAGTTCTTGGGCTGGTAGTAGGCATTGCTACAGATGCTCCCGGGCTGGCGGTAACAGGCCTTGTGGGACTGGCAGCAGTCCTTGCTGCGAGACCGGCGGCAGGTCCTGCTGCGGGGCCGATGGCGTGACTTGATGTGGGGCCAGCAACAGCAGCTACAGGGCCGGCGTCAGTAGCTGCGGGGCCGGCGGCAGTAGCTGCGGGGCCGGCCGCTGTGGCTGCGGGGCCGGCAGCAAGCCATGCTGCGGGGCAGGCGGCAGCAGTCCTTGCTGCGCGGCCGGCGGTAGCAGGCCTTGGTGCGGGACTGGTGGCAGGTCCTGCTGTGGGGCCGATGGCGTGTCTTGTTGTGGAGCCAGCAACAGTAGCTGCGGGGCCGGCGGCAGATTTTGCTGTGGGGCAGGCGGCAGCAGTCCCTTGCTGCGCGGCCGGCGGCAGGTCCTGCTGGGGGGCCGGCGGCAGGTCCTGCTGTGGAGCCAGCAACAGTAGCTGCGGGGCCGGCGGCAGGTTTTGCTGGGGGCAGGCGGCAGCAGTCCTTGCTGCGTGGCCGGCGGCAGCAGTCCTTGCTGAGGGGCTGACGGCAGGTCCTGCTGTGGGGCCGATGGCGTGTCTTGCTGTGGAGCCAGCAACAGTAGCTGCGGGGCCGGCGGCAGGTTTTGCTGCAGGGCTGGCGGCAGGTCCTGCTGCGGGGCCGATGGCCTGTCTTGCTGTGGAGCCAGCAACAGTAGCTGCGGGGCCGGCGTCAGTAGCTGCGGGGCCGGCGGCAGTAGCTGCGGGGCCGGCGGCAGGTCTTGCTGCTGGAGCGGCGACACGCCCGGTAGCCTCCCAGGCAGCCAAGGTGAGGCTGCCATCATTGTCTGGTGAAAGCTGCCGTTCTGTTACGTCTATATAAACTTTGGAATGGCTAGCTCCCGACAAAAGTTTTTAATGCTCTGCTCTTTCCTCCTGCCTTGCTACTTTGTATGTACACACCCTTCAGCTTACACAGCTTCACTCGCAAAGCCTCCAATTGGTTCTCATTGAAGGTCAGCTGTCTGTGACATCCAAGGTTTACAAGGTTTTCAGCAACCTTTATAGCATCAAAGCCAAGCGGAGCAGCAAAAGTGAATAAAAATGTCTTACACAAACAAAGAACGTTGTTCTGAACTGAATAATGTACAATATCTTCTGGCATACACAGGTGTCACAAACAAGGTGATAGCTCACTCAATGTAAATCACCATGAAAAAAACATTATGCATGGACGCCTACATGACTGCTCGGCTCGCGGCTGCAGTTCCTGTTACCGCGGCCCGCCAACAGCTTTTGCTAGAGCCAGCATCAGCTATTGCTGTGGGGCCGGCCGCAATGTTGCTGCGGGGTAGGAAGCAGCTGTTGCTGCAATCGGACTACCGCTTGCTGATGGCTTCATTAGCAGGCCATCTCCCGAAACGCTTCGCCGACACGCCTCCCACGCACAATCTTCGCGACCAACTCGATCCCATGGTGCCGCTGAATCTGGACATACTGTCCATCAGATTCCCTTCTAAAATGGGTATCGGCACGACACTTTCTCACGTGCATTGAGCTGTCCTCCACCACATTCCTGTCCCCGGTCGCACTCACACACCTCTCCTTCCACTTTGGATCATAAAGTGTGCTGTACTTCAAGAGGTCGTCGATAGTCTGCCCCTCATACAGCCTCCGATCTATGCTGGGAATCTTTATACGTAAGATTCGTGTAGGCTTTTCTAACACGGGGAAACGGAGGGCCTTGAAGATCAAAGTCTGAAGTGTGTCTGCTACAAGTTGTATGCTGTGATTAGGGCACCTATCCTGTCTTGGCCTTCCATAAAACCGCAGTGCAGGTATGCCACTCATCTGAAAAAAGTGAAATGCATGAATCAATTAGAATGTCATCAGATAGTTTAGTGCTTGCACTAATCAGTTCCACGTATAAAGTCAGACGGCTAGTTTATCGCGCAAAAAAAATTGTGATAAAACAACTGAGAGGTATACACATGTGATACTAGCTTAAATCATAAATTAAAAAGTGTGTCTCGTTGAGCAACAATACCAATGTTCCCAAGAACTCATTGCAAAACAAAACATCCACATAGGTTTGGAGGTGTTCTTTGGCAACATCATATGCACATTAATGTTGCCAAGATTAACATTTGCCAACACAGATTTCACTATGACAGGCTTGCACAGCAATTCTTTATCTTCTTACATGTGATGGACGTTAGAGGAAGAGCTGGCTTGTTATAATCTAGCAGCTGGATTCCAGCTGCAATTTCAGTTTATGTTGCATTGATTAAGCAATACTGATACATGTTTTATGTATGTTAACAATCACCAAGCCTGGTATACATGTCTGGTAAACATGTCTGGTAAAGTAAATAAGATACAATAATTAAGCCCCCAATTTGTAATGTTACCCAGGTTAATGATGCATTTTTAGTACAATGCAAGCAATTTTGGGTAGAAAGTCTACCAGACCTTGAAGACTTACATAGCCAGTTATTAATCCTATCATTATCATCCACCACATACATGAAGCATTCTTATATGAAATATAATAGCCTTATGACTGATTTTTTTATCAAGCCGAGTATTAGATGAGCAGGCATGACTTGGTTGCCTTAACCTTCACTTGCTCCCCAGTCTGCAAACTATGTTACAGAAATATGTGTTGTAGTTAGCCACTGCATAATAATCACCACACCAAACAGAGCTGTGCCACCAAAACGTAGAAGCCAAGATGCCCACTGGAACACAGCGATGAATATAGCAGACTGCTTTCCAAAAGCACCAGTTTTCCAATACATGCACTGACTGGCACCCACAATCTTCAAACAGCAACAAAAGGGCAATAACAAAACTCCAAAAGGCAGCAATTGCCAACCATTTATATAATGGCAGGGCTTTGCTAAAATTGCCACACCTTGTGGACTTGCCTGCTCCCAGGTAGACACATCAGGATATAACTTATTTTGGTCAATACCAATCACACAGCAAGTGGAAAGAGGGCCCAGGCCACCCTGCAGGTGCCCTGGGCATTTTATATTTGTACATTTTAGTGGCATTTTTAAAGTCACTAGAATGTAACAATCCATACTGAAACCAGATACAAGATGAAAGGAATAGCCACAGCCATTTATTAGTTTTTGGCATTTTGGTACTGGTCGGTCTACCATTGATAAGCTATGTTGGCAGTTGACTGATTCCAGGTAGACTAAACAGCATGGCATGGCAAAATGGCATCATTGGTTTCAAGCACCCCATGGCTGCCAGTGCATCATGTCTTTTAAATACATAATTTGCATAGCAGGCACAATTTCTGAGAAACAAGCATAACTATACCAATGTAATTCATGGCCTTGACAAACTATTTATTGGCTATTGCTGCCTGCTCAAAGAACACCTGGAAGTAGTGAACAGCACAGATGGCCACATAACACCAGCCCTATAGAAGCTGATTTATACCTTTTGCAAGAATAGATGTTCAGTATCTGAAAATAAGGTGATTCAATTCCAAGGTTTGTAACTCATCAGGATTTTTAGCAGATGGACATTACAAAAACAAGTTATTACTTAAATCACCAAATTCTCCAGCAAGTATCTGCAGATACACATTGTATGGTTTTCTTTATTCAGAGAAGTTCCATCACATGAACCATACTGTTTCTGGCACCTTCATATTGCCCACTCTATCTTGGTATTTTTAGAGAAGCATCCAACATTTTGGGTATTTTGGGACAACATAAAAGTTTACCAACAATCATGGTCACATCACATACCACATACCCACAACTAACATTTTGTAGTACTATTGCAGCTGAGATCATTCACAAGATAAGTTAATGGCATGCTTTGCCTCTGTAGAGCAGTCTAGATTACACTAGGTTAGTTTTTCCTGCTGAAATTTCAGAATTTCTCATTAAACATTTAATTTTTCTTTAAAATGAGGTTAGGCTGGGTTATGTTAGGTTTCTTTGGAAAATATTACATTCGCATCACTATATATAACCTGTCAAAGCCCATTCTGGTCTTATTTTGTTCATTAGCAAGCATTTGCAATTTCCATTACAATGCAATTCCATTGCATGTCATGTCATTGCATGCAAATGCATATATATTGATGATGCAGAGCAAACAGGGTCAACATAGGGTCAACCAAGCTCCCAATCCCAGTAATACAGTGGTGATGTGTAATGACTAATGCCAGGAGCTGTCCCTGTCCCCCAGTCAGGAATGGATACAGCTTTTTTCCTCAGACACCCCTTCAGGGAGATTTGTGGTGATGTTCCATGGAGAAAATAGTGCCCTTTCAGACAAATGGCCAGATGACATTGCTGGATCTGCATCTGCCCACGCTAGGGAATTTCCACTGGGGTCCTGCTTCAAGTATTGCCTGGGCGACAAGTGCATATTAAGCTATCATCCTCACTATTTGGTCAGATCAGGTATATTTTCTTCAATGAAAATCATACGCATAAAATAAGCACAACCAATTGTCTAAGGCACTTTCCATATCCGTCCCTGCCCAGCCCATAGGGTATTTAATTAATAAATGTATTTAAGATTGTGATTGGGAAATTCCAAAGAAACCTAAAAATGAACTTTCATCTTGAAATAAAACATTCCTGTAGGACATGTATTTGACTCATTAGTGTTCGGGAAACCAGACACCTAGTGTTCGTATTCCTACACAACCACATTTTCGTGTTCGGAATACGGCACACCACTATTTTCATGAAAGGAACGTTTGAATATGGAGCTTGTTCATTTTTGCGTTTGGTAAACACCGTACAATTACTGGTTCTGTCATACAGGAGCAGCAGTAGAGCTCATTGTTGCACGATGACGTAATTGTTCGGAATCCCCCCACTCCGCTTCTTCCCCTAGGTACGTATTATCGGTAAAACAGCCCAGGTTCGTGGCATCGTCCCTGCTTATTTTTCCCAGCACCAGTCTAGTGGAGTTGTTAAAAATGTTCGATGGTGCTGCTCCAGACTAAAAGAACAGCTCTCCACCAGCGCATTTAACTCCTGTCCTGCGAAATAAACCACATTTTATCTCACCTTCCTCCCATCTCCAAGTCCCAGCACTCTGGTCCCAGCCGCCGTCACTGGATGAAACGCGCATGAACACTACTTGAGTTCGCAATCGAAATAGAACTATCAAACATACAAAAACCAATCGTGCAATCCATAAGACACTTACGATTATATATAGCGAAACATTTTGATTTAACATTCTTATATCTTGATCTTCGAAATAGAGTAATAGGAAAAACTACTTTTCTATCCAACAAATACCGTTGTTCGTCGACGATCGCGGCAAATAATCGTTTGCGATAAGGAAACAGTCTGGCATATGTTTTTTCTCCCCCACCCCCCTTCACTTTAGATGGGCTCCTTTTCCCTCCGGCACGTCAGTGCCCCCTTTTCCTGATCCAATAATTGGTCCACCTCACTCCGTCCACCTCTCCCCGCCCCCCAACACCGCAAACCCGGGAAAGTACAAAGTTTCTTAGTTGTTGGGTGTGTTGGATTTCTTAACCCACCCAAACAAAACCCAACACCACAAACATTAAGTATTATTGTGTTACCTCGTGATCTCCCCACCCCGCTAACACCCCCCCACCCCCCCGTTTTGCGCGTTTTCGTGTTTTTCTCGTTACCTTAACCTTACCTCACCTTACCTCCTTACATAAAACATATTTAATATGGAGGTGGGGGGGTTGAGGTTGAGGGGTTTGGGGTTTTGGGGGTCTTTTATTTTTTATAAAATTTTTTAAAAAACACTTTTCAAAACCCCCCTTCGTTTTTTTTTTTACTTTTTTAAAACACCTTTTTATATTTTCTTTTTTGTTTTTTTTTATAACAACCAAGCAAAAAAAAAGAAAATAAAGGTTTTTTAATTTTAAAAATTTTCCCAAAAAAAAAGGGAAAAATAAAAAATTAACCGAAAATTTAAGTAAGGTTGTAAGAAAAAATTTTTTTTTGGTAAAAAAAATTTTTTTAAAAAAAAATTAGGTTTTTAATTCAGTTGGGGGTTGTTTTTAATGTAATTGTCTGTTTCTGTTTTGTTTTTTTTTTTTTGTTGTTGTTTTTTTGACCTGACCCAAGGTCACGAAAGTGCAAACAGCACGCCTCTGGCACACGGCCGATCGTCCGGTGAAGGTTTCATTAAGATTGATCCAGCGGTTGCCGAGATCGGCCATGTCTGTGAGACAAAAATTGTTTTTCGACGATTTGGTGACATTTAACCTGACCCAGGGTCACGAAAGTGCAAACCGCACACCTCTGGCGCACGGCCGATCGTTAGGTGCAGGTTTCATTAAGATCGTTCTAGCGGTTGCCGAGATCGGCCATGTCTGCGAAGAACTTTTTTTTGGTTCTTCGGCGATCTGGTGACCTTTGACCTGACGCAGTGTCACGAAGGTGCAAACCGCACGCCTCTGGCTCACGGTCGATCATTAGGTGAAGGTTTCATTAAGATCGATTCAGCGGTTGCCGAGATCGGCCATGTCTGCGATAATTGTTTTGTTGGTTCTTCGGCGATCTGGTGACCTTTGACCTGACGCAGGGTCACGAAAGTGCAAACCGCTCGCCTCTGGCGCACGACCTATCGTCAGGTGAAGGTTTCATTCAGATCGATCCAGCCGTTGCCGAGATCGGCCATGTCTGCGAGAAACGTTTTTTGGTTCTTGGACGATCTCGTGACCTTTGACTTGACCCAAGGCCACGAAAGTGCAAACCGCACGCCTCTGGCACACGTCCGATCGTTTGGTGAAGATTTCATTAAGATCAATCCAGCGGTTACCGAGATCGGCCACGTCTGGTAGGATATTTTTTTGTTTTTCGGCGATTTGGTGACCCTTGACCTGACCCAAGGCCACGAAAGTGCAAACCGCACGCCTCTGGCACACGGCCGATCGCTTGGTGAAGGTTTCACTAAGATCGATCCAGCGGTTGCCGAGATCATCCATGTCTGTTGGCCACAAATCATGTTTTTCGGCGATTTGGTGACGTTTGACCTGACCCAAGGTCACGAAAGTGCAAACCGCACGCCTCTGATACACGGCCGATCGTTTGGTGAAGGTTTCACTAAGATCGATCCGGCGGTTGCCGAGATCATCCATGTCTGTAAGTCCATTTTTCCCCGGAAATTTGGTGACCTTTGACCTGACCCAAGGTCACGAAAGTCCAAACCGCACGCCACTGGCAAACGGGCGATCGTTTGGTGAAGGTTTTATTAAGCTCAACCCAGCTGTTGCCGAGATCATCCATGTCTGCGAGATGGTGTCAGTCGGTGTATGTGAGATGGTGTCTGTTTTTTAAACCCTTCCGTCGGGAATTGGTGACCTTTGACCTGACCCAAGGTCACGAATGTCCAAACCGCACGCCTCTGGCACACGGGCGATCGTTTGGTGAAGGTTTTATTAAGATCAACCACGCGGTTGCCGAGATCATCCATGTCTGCGAGATGGTGTCTGTCAGTCGGTGCATGTGAGATGGTGTGTTTTTTAGACCCTTCCGTCGTCCGTCTCATATGAGTCGGACGACCCCTGTGAAGGTGAGGGTGGCTCTAGATCCACAGGGGGATCCGGGCTCGGGGAGCTGGAGGGGTGGCTGGGCCCAGGGGATGGGGAGGGGTGGCGATCCTGAGGGGGCGGGGTGGATGATTCCCCCGCCTTGGGCGGAGCATCCTGGTGGCGTTGGGGGGAGGGGGGGCGGTCGTTTGAGCCGTCCGCTAGGGGAGCCGCTCGTGAGGCCGGCGGCGGAGCGACATGGTGGAGGTGGGGGAGCCGTGCGTTGGAGGGGCCCGCGTCTGAAGCGGGGCGCGTGGCCGGCGGCGAGGCGGCCTGTCGACGGTGTTGGTGCCAGGGAGCGGAGGAGCCTACCGTGGTGGCGGGGCACTTCGCCGGAGGCGGGGGAGGGAGGGGGAGGGGGATGGGAGGTCTCGGAGGGCTCTGGATGGAAGGGGCAAGGTCGGACGGCTGCCTCGGCTGGAGTTGGCCACAGTGGGGCCAGACGGGGCCGGGTCCAGACAGCTGGTGGGGTGGGCGTCGGGGTAGCCCGCGTTGCGTAGCGCCGCCGCTGCCGCTCCATGGCCTCTAGCCAGGCCGGGCAACGTGGGGACGACGTGGGGTGGGGTCCCTGGCACGCCACGCATCGTACCTTCTCTGATGCGCATGCGTCCGTCGGTTGGACTCCAGCGCAGCGCCCAAAGATCGGGTCTTTGGCCCGGCATGCCCTGGTCAGGTGGCCATAACGCTGGCAGTATGCGCAGCGGGCCGGGGGCGGGGTCCACGGGCGGAGGCCGATCCTCAGGTATCCGGCCACCAGGTGGCTCGGAGGGGTCATGGACCTGAACTCGAACTTGAGGACCGGGCCGGGTCGGCGGCCGAGGCGGGTGACCTCGCACACCCCTTGGGGATGGAGCTCCGCGAGGAGCTCTTCCTCTGAGAGCTCCGCGAGCTCCGGGGCGTACGCGGTCACCCACGTCAGGTTGAGTCGGTCCGCCAGCTCCACGGTGATCTCCTCACCGAGGAAGCGGCAGATGTTGAGGAGGGCGCGGGCCTGGGTCGCCTCCTTTACCCTCACCAGGAGGGCCCCGGACCGGAGAACCTTGGCTGAGGCCACCCCCCGGTCCACTCATCTATCTGCCTCGCTATGGCGAAGGGCGACGTCCTTGCGAAGGAACCCTCCTTCCTGGCTAGCAGCAGGAAAGACTCTCCCTCCGGAGGGTCCCGGGAAGGGGGAAAACGGGCTCCCGGCCGGAGCCGGCGTCCTCCGTCCTCCAGGGGGGGGGGGGGGTTCCGGGAATACCGGGGCGGGGTGGGAGTGCTTACCCAGGGGGAGTGGGGAGGAGAGTGCTTGTGTAGAAGTGCGCCCTGAAGGGGTGCTGACAAGAAAGGCACCCTGAAGGATTGCTGCAAGGAAAAGTGTGAAGAGAACTGTCGTGCGAAAGGGGGAGAGAGACAGTGTTTGGAGGGATGGGAGTAGCCGAACAGAGGCGGGCGCAGTCACGGTCAAAGACCGCTAGCCCCATCCATTAAACCAGAAAGGTACCTCTGTCGGCTCTAACCTATTGGGTGGGATGGGACAAAAACAATCAAAACTGACCGCTGTTACAAGTCGGTTTTCCGACGGTGCTCGAGAGCACCGCTGGGCCAAAGGGGAGTGGGAGGGGGGCTACGCCGGCTATTCCGGAGAGCAACCGACTAGTGGCGTCGGCCGGCTAGTCCGACTAACAACCAACTAGTGGTCCGGGTTGCTGATGTCACCTGGGTGGCAGAGCTTCCCGTAGATGCCCTAATATGGACACCTACGAGACAGCTGGGAGACATGGTCTTTTTAAACGACCAAACACCCACACACAACACAGACATCGCCCCGTTCCACCCGTCTGCCATTGACCTCTCCCTAGCCTCAGCTTCTATCTCACCCCTCTTCTCCTGGCACGTTCAACCCGACCCCCTTTTTAGTGATCACTTTCCCACCCACCCTCGAACACTCAGCCCAGTCTAGAGACCGTTTATTTATACCCAACTGGAACGTTCGCAAAGCGAAATGGCCATCTTTCTCCCAGGAAATTGATAATCTTATCCCACCCCAGTCTCAACCCCCAATTTCGGCATTGCTCAATACCATACTACTCGCGGCAGAAAAGCACGTACCCAAAACTCGTCGCCCACCCGACCGTAAATCCGTGCCGTGGTGGAACGACGAGTGCAAGCGAGCCGTCGCCTCACGGCGGCGGACTCAGCGGAAATTTCGGGAAAACCTCACTGTACAAAACATGGTAGAAGCCCGCGAGGCAAAACTACGCTGTCAGCAAATTATCCTTTCGGCCAAGAAACACAGCTGGCAACTCTACTCCAACACATTCAACCGTTTCACCCCCATCTCCCAAATCTGGACTCAACTTCGCTCCTTCTCCAATGGCAGAGCCCCACACCGCGCATTCCCACAACTGACAATTAACCAACAGCACATAACTGAGCCCACATCCGTCGCGGAACACTTCGCCACTTATTACTCCGACATATCTTCCAACACTCAATACTCACAGCACACCACTTCATTCCTTCGCGACACTCTTGCTACTTGCCACTTCGACTCAGAGAACTCCGAACCCTACAACTCACCCTTTACCCCCTATGAACTAAATTTATCCCTCTCCAAGTTATCCAGTAGAGCTCCTGGACCTGATCACTTGACATATCTCTTCTTTCAAAATCTCTCTGACTCTGGTAAAGATAACCTCCTCTCGGCACTAAATCAACTATGGACTGACGGCACTTTTCCACCCTCTTGGTCTACTAGTACTATCATCCCTATACCTAAGCCTTCCAAACCTCGACATCTCCCCTCTAGCTATCGTTCTATCTCTCTCACTAGTTGTGCTTGCAAAATTTTTGAGCGCATGGTCAAGGAACGAATCAGAGTCTATCTCGAAAACAACAAAATTATATCCCCCTTTCAGAGCGGCTTCCGACCAAGGCGAAGTACCGCTGACAACCGAATCGAAATTGTGGATTCAATCCAGCGTAGTTTCGGGAAAAAAAATCCGAAACCATCGTCCTTTTTTTAGACCTAAAACCCGCGTTGAACAAAGTACACAATTCTGCCCTTATAATTAAATTACACCGTATTGGTATGAACGGCAGAATGGCCACCTATATCACAAACTTTCTAGAAAATCGCTCCTTCGTCGTCCGCTGCGGCAACATTCATTCCCGGCTCCACACTCGACCAAGGCGTCCCGCAAGGCAGCGTCCTATCTGCAAACGTCTTTCTTATCATGATCAACGACGTATTAGAACAACTTCCCCTAATTTTCCCCTACTAAAATATTATCTCTATGCCGATGATTTGGCTATTTGATGTACGCACCCATCGGCAGATTCAGCGAATCACGTTATCCAACTCGCCATGAATCACATTGATTCATGGTGCTCCCAGGGTAGGTCCGCTAGTCCAGGCTACCCTAGCATGGTTTAGATGAGACGAACGGATGGCTGCGTTTACCTGTCGACATAGTTCGTCATCGACAAAAGGAAGTCTCATGTAAACATAGTTGGGATTGCTACACCGCTCGATGCCGACGTTGCCCACCTATCCTACTTCTGTTATGAGGGTGAACAGCACGAACGGCGGAGTGTACCCGATGTGCTGGGTATCCGTTTTCCAGGAAAAGAGTCGTCATCTTCGCAAGGCTCCGCTCGCATGAAATAGTATCGGAGGAGACTCGTGCTGCTCTCCTCATTTGGGATGTTAGGACGGCCTTTTTAGTGGTCATCGGGTGGGCTGAATCCTAGTGCAAGATGATGGTGGCTGCCATTGGTCTAAAGTACAGCTCGGTGGTGTAGTTCCCATCAACCTGAACCACAAACAACGTATCAAGGAAAGGAATCGAACTGCTATGACCATTGTGTTCTAAGGTAAACTTGATGCTGGAATGTTGTTGGTTAATTTCTGCAAAAAAGTCGAGCAAAGAGGCCAAGCCATGTGTCCAAACACCAAAAATATCGTCTATATACCTCATGTAGAGAGCTGGTTTCAAATCATACGAAGCTAAGAAGATCGACTCAAGGCGGTGCATAAAAGCAATCGCTAAAGGAGGTGCACATCGGTTACCCATAGCCACTCCTTTTGTCTGCTTGTACATGAAGTTACCGAAACGTATGAGGTTATTGCTAAAAATATGTAATAGTAATTTCACACAGACCTGTACCCCAATCCCGAAAAGACAAATATAATCCAGATTGTCCTCGATTAGACGAATCCCAGCATCTATTCCCTCCTTTGTCGGAATGATGCCATATAAATTTTTCACGTCCATGGTGAAAACAATACTGCCTTCCGGAAGTTTGGTAGAAAACGTTTCTTTCACCCTCTGCAGGTACGACTCCGAGTTTGTCAGATGGGCGGGAACCAACGCTAGTATCTGGACGAGAATCTTACTCAAGAACCAAGATAACTTGTCTAGGGGGTCACCACTCGCCGACACTATAGGGCGCAGTGGAACCTCTGGTTTGTGGTTTTGGGAAGCCCGTATAATTCCGCTGTGCGGCTGGAATGAGAAAGCAGGGATAACACTGTGTCTTTATGTAACTTCCCTGATAAAGTTTCCTTGATGATAATACATGTTTAGATTTCGAGACATTTGGTAGGGTTTGGTTGGGAAGGAATGCTCTGATAATCGTCCGTTATTTTGCTGGCCTTTTCAATGTAATCCGTTTTGTTTAGCACGACGAATCCTTTGCATTTATCTGACGGCTTTACTATTACATTATCGTTGTTTTTCATGTCCCGAAGTACTTCCCTCTGTTTCGCATAATTGTCCGACATTTTGTTCCATGCTTTGTTGTGATATTTAAAGTCCTAAAGTCATAAAGTATTAAGGCTTAATAAGAGCCACAGGGGCCCATCTGGGTTAAGCTTATCTAGAAAAGGTACTAGAAATGTATATACTCTCACCCCAGTCAATCGCTTATCCCAAGTTCCTAGGAAGCTATATACCCCAGCCTATGTAGCACCACTCACTTGCTACCGCATAACACCCTCAACAATCACAAGCTCCTCCCATCATACCCATCGTGCCACCATAGACAATCTCATCAGCATCACATCCCGAAGGAAGGTGCCGAATCCACTGCTAGGCACACTCCAAACAAATTCATAAAGCGTTCAGACTTAATAAGAGACTCACTTGCTATTGCATAATACACTCAACAATTACAAACTCCTCCCATCATACCCATTGTGCTACCATAGACAATCTCATCAGTATCACATCCCGAAGGAAGGTGCTGAATCCACTGCTAGGTACACCCTATATAAGGTTATAAAGCGTTTAGACTTAATAAGAGACTCACTTGCTATTGCATAACACACTCAACAATTACAAACTCCTCCCAACTCCCATCTCCTCCCTGTTGATCAACCCTCCTTGGAATACAGAAAAACAAGCCCCCTGTTCTTATAATGATTGTCTATGCCGTTTTTAAAGATGTTCAATGTGTTGCTACTGACAATAGTTCCTGGCAGCTGGTTCCAGTGTTCTACTACCCTATTGGTGGAGAAAGACTGTCTTAACCTTGTCCTGCTGTGATTAACTTTAATTTTGAATTGATGACCTCTAATTGCATCATTTCTGTTAAATTCAAACATTTCCCTGAGATATCCCTGTTCCTGTCCATGAACAAATTTAAAAACCTCGATGAGATCTCCTCTCAGCCTTCTATATCTAAGTGAAAACATATTCAATTTCTTCAATCTTTCCTCATATGCCAGGTTGCCTATATCATTAACCATTTTTGTTGCCCTCTTTTGTACTCTCTCTAAAAGCCAACAATCTTTCTCATAACTAGGGGACCAAGCTTGGACACAGTATTCCAAATGTGGCCTGACATATGCACAGTAAAGCTTCCTGATGACCTCCTCACTTTTGTATGACACATTCCTCTGTATTGCCCCAAGCATTCTTAGTGCCTTCTTCCTGGCTTCTTTGGTCTGTTCTGATGCCCCAAATTTTGTGTTCAAAATAACACCTAAGTCCTTCTCCTGCTGAGTCACAGATAGTACTTGGCCACCCATCAAGTATGGAGCCTTCATATGCTGCCTACCTACATGCATGACTTTGCATTTATCAAAATTAAACTTCATTTGCCATTTTTCGGACCACTTCACTAGCTCGTCTAAGTCTTTCTGCAGCAAAATCTGCTCATTGTGCCCTGTTATTGCCCTAAAGATCTTCAAATCATCCGCAAATTTCAAAACCTACTGCTTAGGCCACATTCGATGCTATTCACATATATAATGAACAATAGTGGCCCCAGTACCGACCCCTGGGGTACTCCACTAAGAACATTTTGCCATGATGACTTTGTACCATTTAGCATCACTCTCTGCTGTCGATCTGAAAGCCACAACTCTATCCATTTTAGGATGCTACCTGCAATACCATGGACCTGAAGCTGCATCATTAACCGTTTATGGGGTACCTTGTCAAAGGCCTTACTAAAGTCAAGATATGCTACATCAACCTGATTTCCCTGATCAAATTGTTCTGTAGCAAAATTAAAAAAGTCCAAGAGATTTGTGAGACACGATCGCCCTTTTCTAAACCCATGTTGAGTATCTTGAATCAATCTGTTTCCTTCCAGAAAACTAACTATTCTATCCTTGATAATTGATTCGAGTACCTTGCAGGCTAGGGATGTGAGGTTTACTGGCCTATAGTTTTCAACTTTCCTTCTTTCTCCTTTCTTGAAAATAGGAACTACATTTATATGCTTTTAGCACTTTTGTTTTTAAAACCTGTATCAACAGGCTCAAAGGTTGGGATCAAAGGATGCACACGGAATGCACAGGTCAAAGGATGCACACGGAAAAACGTAGTTTACAAAATAACGTGCAATCGCTGTCTTGGAACATTTTATGTCGGTGAAACCAAACGTAGTATCAGGGATAGGTACAATGAGCACTTGGGAGATGCCAGACTTCGGAGAGCATACACACCTTTAAGCGAACACATGATCGACAAACATTCTAACATGGAACACAGCGACACTAACACAAACTTCAAAGTAGAAATTCTAGCAACAGCCAGGGACAACGCTGATCTGAAGGTCCTCGAATCTCTACATATACGTGATCTACGGCCGCAACTAAACACGCAAAGGACGTCTTGGTATATCACATAAAATTGCACAAACATAAATTATATATAGTATGTATTACGGGTTATATTGGATATATGTCTATATATGTGCGTGAGTATATGCATCGATATGTATATGGACCATCGGCTCGGGCTTCCTCCGAGGATTCCTTCTTGACATAGTTTGTTTCTGGTTTGGAGTTTCTGTGAGTGTCTGCACCACTGAGGGGGCTTTTCTGCATTCCACGTGTCTTTTTGCACGCTTTTTTCCCGCGTGCTTTTTTTCTTCTTCAATTGTTAAGCTTGAGCTTTTTTATCACTCCTGACGATGGCCCCTGGCCGAAACGTTGAGTAATAAAGTATAATCTTTATCGATACTTTTGATGTCAACTCAGCACCTCCTGGTATATTTAAGGTCGTATATTTTCTCAGTAACCATGCACGACACAGATATGAACGACACCGCACACCGGAAGCACTCACTAGATACAAACAACTCAAAGCACTCTGCAAACGAACCATAAAAACGAAAAAAGGAAATCCTGGATTAACTTCTCTACTCAATTCAACAGATTCACCCCTCTCGGCGAAATCTGGTCACTCCTGAAAACATTCCAAACCCGACAGCGACCACCAATAAAATCCATCATACTCATACAGAACAACAACACCATCACAGACCCTCAAACAATCACCAACATTTTCGCACACACCTACCACCTTAGATCATCCACACTTCCACAGAACCCTCCACCTCCAATCAGACACACACGTCAACACCTTTACAACACTAGGGCGTAGGCCCAGACAATATACACTACTCTTTCTTCAAACACCTCCCAACACAAGCAGTACAGGTACTCCTCGAAACATACAACACTGCATGGACAACACATACATATCCACAATCATGGCTACACGCCCTCCTTATACCTATCCCTAAACCAAACACTGACTCAACTCTATGCGACTCCTACCGCCCTATCGCACTCACCAGCTGCTTCCACAAACTTTTCGAACGACTTGTCAAAAAACGACTCCTCTGCATCATCCAGACACAAAACCTAATTGCTCCCACTCAATCAGGCTTCCTTCACAAGAGATCATGTATAGATAACCTTACCTACCTCATCACACACATCCAGGAAGCGGCGGCAAAGAAGCTTCCCACCGTCGCCGTCTTCCTGGACCTAAAACAAGCATACGACACCATCAACATAACAGCTCTACTACAACACCTATACAACATACAGGGCCGACTACAACACTACCAACACTTCTACCTACTAAAACGATCATTTCAAGTCAAAATTGGTTCCCACACCTCAGACACTAAATTCCCCACAACCGGTTTGATGCAAGGCTCAGTTCTCAGCCCCCTCCTCTTTATTCTCGGCCTGAACTCAGTCATCCCCAACAACCTCCCAGTCAAAATTACACTCTATGCAGATGACATCGTACTCTGCACATCACAAGAATCACCGGCCCACTCAGTAACCATGCTACAAAACGCACTAACAGATCTCCACGACAAGCTAACATTACTAAACCTACACATTGCACCACACAAATCCAAATGCATGATCTTTGGCTATAAGGGACACACATATTTACAGCCACTGAAACTAGACAACACTCCCATACCATTTGTTACCACAGCAAAATTCCTAGGCATCACTTTAGATCCACGACTCACCTTCAAACCACACATACTAAACATCCAAAAACGCGCATCCAAAAGAATAAACATCTTACGAGCACTATCCGGCACAGATTGGGGATCAGACCGAAATTCCCTACTGACCTTATACAAATCCAGCATTCGACCAATCATGGAATACGGGTCAACACTTTTCGAAAACGCAGCTAAATCAAACCTCAAACTCCTAGACTATCTTCAATACCAATGCCTAAAGATAGCCACAGGAGCATACACAACCTCACCTTCCCTCGCTCTTCATATATACAACTACATACCAGAACTACAACACAGACGCACAGAAGCACTACTCAGATACCACTACAAAACACAACTCATTAGACAACACCCATGCATTAAGGCACTAAAAATCCGCTCCAAACGCAGACACCAACTCATGAAAAAGTACCATTCAAAACTACAATAGGATGCCGCATTCAACAACACGCAAGAAACTTACACCTCGCACTACCCACCTCAAAACCACTCCCACCACCTAAAGCATGGTGGAAACACCAAACCCCCTCAACACACTTCCTAATAGACAAACCAAAACGTACATACACAGATGCAGAAATACAACAACTCTTCCTCCAATTCATATCACAATACGCAAATTACAACATCACCTACACCGACGGCTCCAAATCACACACATACCAGACGGGCTCAGCGGCGGTGCTGTATACCAGACAAGCACCGCCCCGGGTCATCTTACGGGCCCGTCTGCCGGAGACACAGCATCCACCTACACATCAGAAATATATGCAATATATTCGGCCTATTGTACCATCTACAACACAAACATAGAACACAACATCATAGCCACCGACGCAAAATCAGCAATACAAAGCATAACACCCTACACCGTTTCCAAACACTCCCCTCATCACCAAAATACTGCACATACATAACAAACTAAACATACAAGGCAACGAGCATGCAGACACCGAAGCAAACATAGCCACAACACTACAACAAACCACAAACTGCCCACTCTCACAATCCGACTACTACCCCACAATACACCAGGCAATCAACAAACACATTCAAGAAACATTGGTCAGAACAGGAACACAACTCCACGATATACATCCAAAATACGAACACTGGCACACCATCAATCAGAACACCAGACTCAAAGAAAGGATACTGACAAGACTTCGCATCGGACACACAGCACTCACACACTCCTACCTCATTCTAAACCAACTACGACCTCAATGCACAACATGTCGCCGACCACTTACAATCAAACACATTTTCATATACTGCACCAAGTACAACAACCAAAGACAACACATCACAAACTACTGCACCACAAACCACCTCCCACTATGCTTCACCACGCTTCTCAACGATGAACACCCAACATTACACGAACATATCTTCCACTTACTTTCAACAACACGCATATTGGAACAACTGTGAAGGGAAAAAAAGGAACAAAAAGAGACATGGAAAAAAGGAAAAAAACACACAAAAGAAAAAAAAACGAATATGTGTACGCATACCTACATATATCAAGGGAAAAAAATCCATGATCCCCTAAGTGCATGCCTGTTTTCTTGCAATGTTTACTCCAAACGGCGATGACCCAACCCCAACCCCCCTCTGCACCCCATACCCCAAGCAGCACCGTCCGGACTGCTTCTCTTCTCGTCAATCTTCACTACTGCGCCCTCTTCAGCATCTGAACAACCTACAGCGTCAACTTCAGGACAGCCCATCACACCTCTACCCAGCTCTACTCTGTCATCTCCAACTACCTAACTTCGGCACCTTACTTCAAGTCAACCTTACCTATCCTATTCCTTCTACCCCCGACCACGTCGTTCCATAAATCATAACCCACCACCACATTCATCTACACACTACCGGAAACAGCCGACATCACCACACGGTGGCAGGCTGGCAAAACTCACTCACTCACTCACTCTATGTATAAGAACGCTCCGAGGGTCACACCATACCTCTCATCGTTTTCGCACGCCTCCTCGCTTGAGCTGCTGGTAAGAAGAAGACGCCGCATAGCATTGCAAGTGGTGTTCGATCGCTACTGCAGCAAGACGCCACCTGCAACCTGCCACCATACACCTGCACACACACACACTCCACACACCCCACCTCCCTGCGCCAGCAACCTCTCCTCTTCCCTTCGCACACTACTTCCTGCCTATCCCCTTTCGACTTCATCTACTCTACAAGACTCTACTAGACCTCGACCGACTTGATCTTCAGCAACATCTCTCGTGCCAGTGTTTCAGTGCAGTGCCTCATCTACGTCTCAACTACGCCTACTGCGCCTTCGTCTACTGCGTCTACCTCTACTGCGCCCCCGTCTTCACCTACAAACGGTCAGTCCAGCGGTGCTGCCACTCCCTCCCACCCCGGGCTCCCTCCAACCCACCCCCCGGCTTTCCCTCTAATGCCTTCTGCACGATCTTTGTCTGATCTTTCTAATCGTGCTCCCTTCAAGCACAGTTTCTGATTTCTTTGTGTTTTCTTCGTCTTTATCTGCCCCGCTTTCCAATCTGTCCGGGCCCTCTTCATGTCCTTCTGACCCTCCGCCTGAGACCCTTTACACTACTGTCACTGTTTGCTGCGTTACACACACCTGTCACAGATTCACTCTTTGCCCAACACCACATACAACATGAACACGTACACCACCACACGTCAAAGCACCACAACATGGACTCCACCACACCTACACCCACCGGCGAATACTTCCTCTGCCGCCGGGGCGACGGGGAGCCCATGAGCTCCCTTGACCCCTGGCTGGTGGAGGGAGTAATCGCCAATCACATGGGAGCGCCCCTGCACGCCAAACCACTTAGATCAGGGTCGCTCCTGATCCAAGCAAACAATAACATAGACGGCCATATCCTTCCCACTATACGCCGCATACACGAAACATCCATAAGCATAACACGAGCCACGCATCTAAGCACATCACAGGGCACCATCCTGGCACGGGAGCTGGCCTGTATGCCTGCCGAGGCACTGGCCCTCAAGTTTGAGGACCAGGGCGTCTCCGCCGCGTACAGGCCGCAAGACAGGAATACACCACATCACACCTGATCATTCTTACTTTCACAACACGAACGCCCCCAAAACACATCAAAGCAGGCTACCTCCGCCACACCGTCACGCCACGCGCACCCCTCCCGCGGTGCTGCAAGAAATGGCAGCGCTACGGCCACTCAGCGGGGGGTGCCGTGCCACCACCTACACATGTGAACTATGCGCACGGCCACATAACACAGAGACATGCGACAGCGGCGAGCTGAGCGGCGCATCTAAAAATGCCCGAGGCTATAACTCCTTGACCGTTGACCTGATCTTTCTCAACATGGCACAGCTGGATTTGGCGCATCAGATTACCCCATAAAAATATTTTCATCAGAATATAAAATATTGGGTTAATTTTGGCCCTTTCACTTGTCGATTTGTCGTGGAATGGGCCAGGTGTAACTTCAGCAGCCTGAGGTGCCTTATCAAGGGATACCACACAAAATCCATTGAACAAGGTGGGGGAGTTAGGGTTGAAATCCGCTGACTCAGAAACGATGGTGATAGATTGTGCCCCGACACAGAACAATTAAGTTGACTACTAATCTTGTTTTAAGCAAAAAGGCCATTAAAAAAATTGTGGTCGAAATCCAGTGCCTTTAAACCAAAAAAAGTGGTAGGTTGATCACCCTCCAAATCCGTTTGCCCCTTCCATGAAGCAAACCCTAGTTACGCCACTAGGGGGGGTAGGACTGGTTCCGCGTCGATAGTTGGCCTCCCCAAACAGGTGGGCTAGATCCGCCAGTGACGCCATATTACACTGATTAGGTATGAGTAAGAAATCCCACCTAGTGAAAATTCCTTAGAGGAGGCCCTGTTCAATGACCGGTGTTTTTGTTCCTTTTCAGAACCATGTTTCGCTTTTTTCAGGACCTCAGCATATCGAGGCCCCATGTGGTCTCATGGCCTCGGTGTGCTTTGAGGGCCCCCGGTGTGTATTCTTAGAGCTACCGGTGGGTTTATTTAGAGCTGCAACGAAGGTTTTAAGGCCCTGCCGCTTTTTGCGAGACTTGGTACGCTTCGGAGGGCTCGGAGTATTTTTGTCCTCCCGTTGTGCTTTCAGGGCCCCGCTGTCTTTATTTGTGGCTCCTGACGCACAATTGTGGGACCCGAGTACAATTTGGAGGGGGGGACTCACCGGTATGATTTCTCGGGGTCACAGCACAACTTTGGGCCCAGGCGCGTGGTTCCGGTTGGACCCGACCCCAGTCGCCAGTTTTCTGGGCTTGACGCAATTTTGGTGACTTCTTCTGGATTCTTTTAAAGTCCGAGTGCCGTCCTGACTCTTCAGGCCCCAGCGCCATTTTTATCGTGTCGTTCCGCGATTTTTCGAGCTCCGCTACGTTTTTTTCGGGTGCCGTACGTGATTTGTGAAGCCATCTTGCTGGTATGTTTGGGGCTCCGGAGCTAGTTTTTGGCCCGGATGTTTATTCTCCGTAATCTCTCCTTATTTCGGATGGCTCCGGCCTGATTTTTGTGGAGTCCAGATGCGATTTTTGTCGGTTCTGATTCGATTTTTGGGGACAACACTTTACCCATATAAAACCATCAACGCAAATTTTTTAGAGCGCTGACAGGAATTTTTGATGCTTGGATCCATATTTTTGGGACTACCGCCGTAAATTTTTGGTTCCGAGCGCGATATTTAGGGGCTAAGCGGGAGTTCGCGGGTCGAGTTGTACTTAGGTGAGCCCTAGGGAGATTTTGACGGGCCCCGGCACAAACTTTATGGTCTGGCGTGAGTTTCTTTTCGGCGTCTGCTGTATTTATTTGGAATCCCTACGCGAATTCTGCGGTCCCGACGCGAATTTTTTGGGACTCCTGCGCGATTTGTGGGACCCCAACCCTTCTGGACGGGGCATTGGTCCCTTTTGTATGCCATTGCGGCTGCTCAGAGTTTTTCAGCCGATGGCACACTTCAGAGTAGAATGGCCCTTCAGATATTTTTTTCCAGACCTGTTCTGGATCTTGTGGTGCTCGAGTCGATTCGAAGAGGTCATTTTTTTTCTTTTCAGCGGCCCACTTTTTGGTACCCCAGGCTTTGGGTAATTTTCATGGGCCCCGGCTCAAACTTTCTGGGCTTCATCGTGACTTTCAAGAACCACGGTACAACTGTTTCTGGGCCACCAGCGTGATTTTCGGGGCCCAGGCGCGAACGTTTGAGGACCCCAGCGTGATTTTCAGGACCATTGTCCGACTTTTTTAGCTCCAGCGCGATTTTCAAGACACTGACCTGTTCTTTTAGGCCCCATCGCGACTGTCAGGGGTCCAGCCCGTCTTTTTGGCCCCCATCATGATTTTCCAGGACTCCAGCACGACTTTTTCAGCTCCCAGAATGATTTTCAATAGTCCAGGTTCGAACTTTTGAGGCCCCCAGCGCGATTGACATGGGCGCCGGCCTGCCCTTTTGGGCCCCAGCGTGATCTTCAAGGGCCCGGCCTGTCTTTTTGGGACCCAAGCGTCATTTTCAGGGGCACCGACGAGGCTTCCTTGGTCCCCGGTGCGATTTTGATATGTTCCTCATTTAGGCCGGAGAGTATTTGTCCGATGTCGTTCATCTATTCTTAACATTTCGGTGCACTTTCACCATTTTCAAAAAATCGACATTCATCTAGCTATCACCATTCATACTATTGTAGCACAAAATGTGTTCAGTAGGAAACCATTTTAGAGTTAAAATCACACTTAGTTTTGTTACAAGCGCTTCTGGAAAGTAATGATAATCTAAGCTTGCCTTTTGGAAACATGCACCACATATGTAACACACACTACACAGCTGTTCACCGGATAACATTATTAAACAATTCAAGTGTTATGCATTATCGTGTGTGCACGTTCAGGACAGGTTCTTGTTCTAGGATTATAATTGCCTCGATTACTATAAGTCGTAGCTTGTCCGGTATTGCTCTTAGAATAACGGTGGTGCGTGTCAGGTCTGTTCTTGTTAGTGTAAGTATAGATCATACTGTTGGCGTTCTTGGAGCAAGTGCTGCGATGGCGCTCCCTCCTGCAGGTGCGTCGTAAGACGTTTGTTTGTTTGTTTATTGAGTAGTTCACGACGCATCTTATGCACATTCACGGCTAATGGCGCCGCCCACACTGCTTCGCCGGTGGGCCGCGGGATTGGCAAATGTCCTGAGCGGTGCGAGTGTTGAACTCGGTACCTTTGGCGTCGTAAGACGGCGAGATAGGTTAGTTGTCATACCTAAGCGGCGAAGTCGTGTCGTGCGAAGTCGTCGCGGATGTTCGTGAGGGCATGATACTTTGTAGATTTTATTGGTACGATATAAAGTTACACCCATATTGTTGGAGTGTATCCCCAGTTGACCGGCTTCATCTCTGGATCGCAGAAGTAAGACTGACCTCCCAGAGCGGCCGTCACGCCATCTGTGGCCGCGCAAAAGGTAGCGCCACTGACAGTATAGTCACGAGCGAAGTTCACATAGATGGAAAGCAGCAAGAGCACAACTAGGACACTGACGGTGGGGGAGGGAGTTAATACGTTATAATGGCCTTAACCTAGGACTGTTCGAGGTCAACAATATGAGGAGATGTTCCTTATCCAATTTAATGGACTTCGGTCAGTTAACCTGAGGGTCCGGTCGATATGAAGTACGCGAAATAAGCTAAACCTATTTAGACACTCCTGTTATTTTTTACTGGCGTATTTCGAGTTTTCATGGCCTAAGCAATATCAAAGTTGCATCGTACGACCGCAGTTACCCAACGGTAACCAAAGCTATGGATCATAGCCAAGGCCAATGTCATCCTAGGCCATTTTCCGATAACATTGTAAAGGCTTTTAGGTTCATACATGAGAAAATATAGCGAATTGTAGAATATAAAATGTAGTAATAATACAAATGCTACATGATTAATAATTTGGCCGTACTTACAACACATTTATGTTGGATTTGTGTTTGCGGTCAGGTCAGTGACCTAAGATTACTGCCAATTTGGCCCATACTGTACCAATGTGACTATATTGTAATTAGTTATGTGGAATTAGCTGTGAAGTCGCGTGCGTTTTAATTATGTGCCTTTACTAGAAACGGAAAGATGAAATGTATTTTAATATTATTTTAACTTAAAAACCGCCATATTGAGTCTCAAAATTACTTTTAAATAACCTTTGAGTCAATTTCCTGGTCCTATTCATCGAAGGTGTTCCGATTATACCCAGTTCGCGTTCGTGTACCGTTTAGTTTTGACGCTAGACGGGGGCCTTTAGGAACCCTCCCCTCCCCTGAGAAAATCGGGGTACGGTTAATGTGTTAAATATTCTTCCTTATCGTTTTTATGTTAGTTTGAATGCACAATCAATCAAAAATGCGTGTTGAAACTTGGCATACGACCTTGTCTTGTCTCCCGTCTCATGTTTTACAAACTATACATCTAGGACCTGCCGAATTTAAACCAAGATTGTGAGAAAATTGTCATTTTTTACCCGCCCTGCACTCGTGGTTTACAGAAGGGGTGGAAGGGGTAATTGCCCCCATGAGAGACAGTGGGCACTTTGCGGGCTCCAGACATTACCTGTGCCTGACCGTGTCTGGAGGTTCGGTTCGGTTTGGCCGTGGCTGGGGGTTCGGCCGTGTTCGGCGCCGTGGCCCCGAAAAACCGCACCACAGTCCCGAAAATCCGTGCTGTGCTCTGAAAAAACCGTGCCGGGGAGTCGAAAGTAAAAATTCCGCCAGGGCCACAAACAATCGCGCCAAATCCAGAGAAAATTGCGTCGGAATTCCCAAAAACATATCGGGGAGTCTGAGCGGGGGGGGTCCTTCTACAGTAAAAGTAAGTTTTCGTTATATTTTTCTTCAAAGTGCCCATTTTCCATTTTGGAAGAAAGAGCGGTCGAAATCCAATGTCGTAAGAAGCCGGTTTCGTTGCACCCCCTCCGAATCTGTTCAACGCCCCCCCCACCACCTCAACCCTCTCCTTACCCCCACCCCTTCCACCAGTGACGCAAATACTGGGTACCGCGCTGCCCCATACCTAACCAACCAGTCTAAATCCACCAACTAGTAACCGCCTGGCGTGCCAAAGGGTTCAGTTTGGTGACTTCGGGACCCGAAATTTAATTGTTTTACCTGGGTTAAACAGGACCTTCGGGACCCAGAAGCAAACAAGGAGTCATACAAACGCGTCAGGCCTTATAATAAAAGCACACTGAGGGGAATGAAAGTGTCTTGTAGTTCTGGGTACCGGGCGGCCAGGCGCATCGAGGGCCCGCTATAGGGTGTGTTGTGGACCATATGCGTAATTTTCTCTAAAGCGTGCTAGGGACCCTATAGCGCGTTGGAGGTCCTAATGGCGTGTTGGAGGTCTTAATGGCGTGTTGGAGGCCTTAATGGCGTATTGGAACCCAACTGAAGGGTGTTGAAGTTCCCTAGAGTATGTTAAGTACCTCTAAAGCATGATGTGACCAAAAAGCACACTACTAGATACTAAAGCATATTAGGTGCCCATAAGGTACCTAATACGCTTGGCATGAGGTCTCCAAGGCGTGCTGATGGTTCCTAGGCGGTGTTGGGGCTCCTATAGCGGATTGTAGGCTCAAAGGTTCACGCTTTTAGGTGCTGCAGCACGTTGTGAGAGCCCTGACCCGCTTAAAACTGCCACCATGAAGCATCAGTTAGCATGCGGGTCAGGGCTTCCTTCTAGTGCACTGGTGTTCCTATGCGCGTACCAAGGGCCCCTAAGATTCGCTGGAGGCCCCTAAATTGTGTTGGGAGTACCTTAAAAGCGCGTCAGGGCCCTCACAACGTGCTGCAGCACCTAAAAGCGTGAACCTTTGAGCCTCCAATCCGCTATAGGAGCCCCAACGCTCCTTAGGAACCATCAGCACGCCTTAGAGGCCTCATGCTAAGCATATTAGATGCCTTAGGGGCACCTAATATGCTTTAGTATCTAGTAGTGTGCTTTTTGGTCACATCATGCTTTAGAGGTACTTAACATACTCTAGGGAACTTCAACACGCTTCAGTTGGGTTCCAATACGCCATTAAGGCCTCCAACACGCCATTAAGGCCTCCAACACGCCATTAGGACCTCCAACGCGCTATAGGGTCCCTAGCACGCTTTATAGAAAATCATGCATATGGTCCACAACACACCCTATAGCGGGCCCTCGATGCGCCTAGCCGCTCGGTGCCCAGAATTACAGGACACTTTCATTCCCTCAGTGTGCTTTGATTATAAGGCCTGACGCGTTTTTAGGATTCCTTGCGTGCTTCTGGACGCTCCACTGCGCTTTAGTGGTCAGCGCCTTCCTATGAGGTCCACGCGCAACTTTTCACTGACCCCATCGGGTAAAACAGCTAAATTTCTGGCCCCGAAGGTCGCCAAACTGGACCCTTTGGCACGAAAGGCACACCCCGTATCTGGAGATCCTTTTATATCCCTCTCTAATCTCCAAACTAAACGTTACACGGAAACGAAACCGGTGTCATCAGAAAGCCCTGAACGAGTAGGGCCCGAAACCACCTCCAAAATATTATCCTCCCCAGTGTTGTGTGTTGTCACTAAGGTACCTATCGGATCACGACTGACGTCATGTTCTGGCTCTGAAAGGTTGATTTTGGGAGAGGTTTAAAAGAAATCATTTGGGATCAGAAATGGAAGGCGAAATCGGTAATGGGTCCATAATGTTTGCCCACCAAAATATTAAATTTGGGGGGAATTTCATAAGTTATGTTTTCAATTTTTTTTACATTTTATTTTCTACGATTGGTAGAGCAGACCGAGAAATGTTGCTTTAACCCGCGCACGTCCGGGGGGGGGGCAGATATCTGCCCCCCCCCCCCCTGCGGTTTTTCCTACTTTGCCGCCATACTAATCGGGTTAGCAAGGCCAAACCTCGCATGGCTGCTCATTGTTCTTTTGCGCATATCCTCAGAAATTTTTTACCCTGGGTCATCTCAAGTCAGTTCACCAGGTCAGGCGAAGTGACCTAACGTCCCTCCGAGTTCTAGGTGGCATCACTCCCACAATAATTGGGCGATTGATTTCAAACTTATATCACGTCATGATCTTATCAGGGTCTATAACATGTATATCACGGTTTTTTCGTAGCGTTGACCTGAGGTCAGGTCGTGGCCATGGCTTACCCATTATAGGCCTATGGAAAAATATACAAATGTTTCCTGGTTACATATTTGCTCTCGGAATGACCTCCAACCGTTATGGCGTGTAGTTGGAAGCTATTCGCAATGCTATCGCTGACATTTTTGCTCAGTGGCCCCACCAAGGTCAGCTGAGGTCACCTGAAATTACTAGCACATTTCTGCGCATTATATCGCAATGCATTGAGCTAGAAGGCTGAAATTACCGGTCATTGTGCTTGTATCGCCCAGACGTGTCGATTGATATATTACATGATCTCCCTACTCTACCCCATGACCTTGACCTGATGTCATTGTTTCGGTGACCCATCTGTTGACCTAACCTTAAATTACACAGCGTATGTCGATAGCACATTTCAAGGGCTGTCGAATAGCATTTACAGTTTGTTTCTATCTGTTACAGGTCCTGAGATATGTGCCAATATCTGAGGGTCCCACCCGATCTGGTCGAATTTGACATATAATGACCCAGTGACCTAAATATTGACCTGAGCGAGAAAATGATCGAAATACTTTCGATAGAGCTTGTCACCAGCTATCGCAAGCCGTTTTCCGTTTGTCGCTACCTAGCATAGTTCTCGAGATCTTAGGGGGGGGCAGACATCTGCCCCCCCCGGACATGCGAAGTTGGCGAGGACCGCCGGACGTGCGAGTGTTAAGTCAATTTGCCCTCACAAAATGTACTTACTTTCGTCACAATCTTCGATATAACCATAATGGGAAAATATGCAAACCTAACAAGTCATCACTGACGAAAACATTCCAAAGTACCGCTGGTACGTTTTGTTGCATCTCTAAAGGTAAGCAAACGCTGGAATTTTCATTAAAATATCTTTACTGTTAAAGCGTGACGACTAGTTGAACTTTTTTGGAGGTGATCTCACTTGACCTTGACAAGTTAACTCAATGACTGTAGATGACCTGACCTTAACATTTTCAGACAACATGCCAAATTGATGTGCAAAAGGGTATGCCAAATGTCAACGAGCTGACGGGCGCCTCTTTCCCTATCCGCGGGGAACCTTAGAGGTGTGGTGTAAAATGCCCCCCACCCCGAGCCCCCCGAGGGTTAAGATCTCGGAAACTACTGGAGCTAGAAGCACAATATTGTGACGGTAGATTGCGGCTATAGTGATCTCCTTCGATGTAAATTGCATGACCCTAGATCAATGTATTCAAGGTCAAATGATGTAGAGATCTGTTGCCACACCTCGCCGCCATTCCACCGAACCGCCGACGCCTTTATGACTTCAGCGCTCGGCGGCCGGCCGGCAGTCGGTGAACTTTGCAACCCGGTAGTGTCTATGTTTATGAACCGATTTTGTCTGTATTGCATATAATGCGGCCATCAGTTGTGTACAAAGTCACAATATTTCATTAAAATATCGTCGTCCGTTTATGGGATATCTTGGAAAATGGAGGAGTGGATGGATTCTGCCTCCCCCCCCTCCCCTTCCGGTGCGCATGTTACATTGATTTGGCTTGGTCTGGATGTGTTTGTTTTTTATTTGGTCAGGCATAGTCAGAATGAATTTCGTTGCATTGTGGTGGGTCCGTTCAAGTATAATCAAGCTGGTTCGGGTCGGGTAGAGTCGGGCTATGTGATGTGATGTGATGTGATATTTATGTCATGGAATTATTTAAATTGATGTCGGATTAATATGAATGTACTCTGCAAATTAGGTGAAGCATAATTCCACAGTGACTAACAATGGCAACCTTTCGGTTACGTTTAATGAAACTTTGATATATATATATATATATATGCATATACATACATACAAATACACACACACACACACACACACACACACACACACACACACACACACACACACACACACACACACACACACATATACACACACACATATATATATATATATATATATATATATATATATATATATATATATATATATGTGCAAATATATATATGTATATATATATATATATATATATATATATATATATATATATATATATATATATATATGCATATATATATATGTATATAATATATATATATATATATATATATATATATATATATATATATATATATATATATATTCGTCGGTCCAGAGGCCCTCCACGTCGGCGGAGGGTCCTCACCGGTCACCCGTAGCTCCCATGAGCGCCCGATTTATTGTGTGCCTCATCATGGCATACGTTGAAACACAACGTGTTAAATGGGCCCACCTCGACCTATTCGGGGCCCAAGAGGAGCCATGATTTCATGCTCCCCCTGGATCACTCACTGGGCCGAAGATTCGACCATAACGTATAACCGTGCATCATTTAAGTCCACTGCTTGGAGGGCAGGGGCGTGGCAATTTCAGAAGGGGGCTTATTTTGAAGGGGCACTCTCAGCGGAGAAGGGGTACTAATCCCTAGGCATGAGGGGTAGGGAGGCGCAGGACGAAACTGTGGATGTCTCCAGGCCAAGTCCTGGATCCACCACTGCTTTGATCACAAAGAAGGTAGAGAAAATGGAGCTCGCTCAGGTAAGATGCTCGAGCTCGCTCAGGTAAGATGCTCGAGCTCGCTCAGGTAAGATAAACGAGCTAGCTCAGGTAATATAATCGAGCTCAGTCAAGTACGATACCCGAGCTCGCTCAGGTAAAATGCTAGAGCTCGCTCAGGTAAGATAATTGAGCTCGCTCAGGTAAGATAATCGAGCTCCCTCATGTAGAAGAATCGAGCTCGTTCAGGTAAGAGAAGAGGAGAGAAGAATTGAGTACGTTTGGGTAAGATAATTGAGTACGCTTATCTTGCATTAAATTGACAGGAGCACAGGCAGAGGCAGAGGACGTATGACGTCGGTGTTGCGCAATATATTCTGGTGGTTATCAGATCAGTCCGGATATTCTTGCAAAACATTCTGCAGAACCGGTTTCCGATTGGCTGGGATGCAGAATAAAGTGCTTTGTATGCAATCTGATTTAGTACCAGTTGCAGGTAAACATCGGGTATATAATTGCATGTACAGCGTAGCACGATAAGAAAGCATCTGAGTCAGTTCTCCACAATAGTATATTGCTACATAGTCCGCCTAATTATATCCAATGGCGTATCCAACGGGTACAAACGGGCCAAATCCTTCCTCAGAGATTGTGGGCCACAAAAATCAAGACGGGCCCCTAACATTCGCGCTGGGTTTGCACAGATTACCATCAGGTCCCCAAATAAATACACCAGACCCCCAAAGCTCGTGCCGAGGCCCAAAAATTCGCGCTGGACCCACAAAGCTCGCACTGGGTCCGACAAAAATTGCCATTGGGCCCAAAAATTCCAGTTCGTGCCCAAGCAAATCGTTCCAGGGCCCAACGAGGTACAGTGGGCCACGATAGCTTTCGTTGGAGTTCAAAATTAGCGCCGGTGTCTAAAAAAATCGCACTGGGGCCAAATAAATTGATGAACGAGGCCCCAACGAATTCGCGTCGGGGGCACCAAATAAATGCAAGATAGCCCCGAAAACTCGCTCTGGGGCCCGACAATCCCCTCCAATGAATGCGCTGATGCTCAAACATGCACGTCGGGAGCTTCAAATAAATTAAATGTGGCCCCAAAAATCGCATCGGAACCCAACAAAATGAAACCGGGGCCTACAAAATCAACATGGATCTTGAAAAAGTGTCCGGGCTATCACTTTGGAGCCTCCCCTCCACAACACGTCAGAGGACTCCAAAAAGGGGCGTTTGGCGGCAGCAAACGTACCAGGACTCTGAAAATCGCAGTGGGTGCACACATATGGCGCCGAGGGCCCCAAAAATAACGTTAAGACACGGGATTCGAAAAATTCCGAAAGCAGAGGTCCCGGAAAGTTGTGCTCAGCCCAGAAACTTTGTGTCGGGTCCCCGGAACTACGCGCCTGACCCAAACATCGAGCCGTGACCCCGATAAATCTCACCGGAGCCCCAAAACCTAAAGCACAAGGGAGACCGAAATCACCCCGGACACCCTGGCGCAAGGGGTGTTGCAAGAAGTGACAGTTTCTTAAAATATGAGTTGGAACCCTATATTAACACACCGGTAGCTCCTCAAAGCACACCGCAGGCTCTCAGAGCACACCAGGGTCGTATAGACGGAGTGAGGGCCTGGGGCGTTGATTTCTTCTTCTTTTTTCCCTTTTTTTTTTTTGGGGGGGGGGGGGTCATTGCCTCCACAATACATGGAGGCAATGACCGGGCCTAACTCGATTCTGGAACCCAATAGGGTCCCATGTTGAAAGTTGAAGTGATTGGGGGCAAAACCAACATTGAGGGGGGTTGAAAAAAAATACATGGTAAGGCAATGACCGGGCCTAACTCGATTCTGGAACCACACTCAATAGGGTCCCATGTTGAAAGTTGAAGTGATTCGGGGGGCAAAACCAACAAAGAAAAAAAAAAAATTGAGGTCTCCGTAGGGGGTTGGGTCAATGGTCACCTCCAGAAAAGTTCAACCAGTCGTCACTCTTTAACGGATAAAGATATTTTAATGAAACTTTCAGCGTTTGCTTATCTTTAGGGAGGAATCAAAACGCACAACAGGAATGTTTGATTTTTTCGTTTTTGATGACATTAAGTTTGCATATTTGACCATTATGGCTAAAATCGAAGATTCTGGCTAAAGTAAGCATTTTTCTATTAGGGCAAGTTACCTTCAAACAATGTTTTGCGGCCCGCCCTATCCATTAGAAAAATAAAAATTAACGAAAATTTAAACTAAAAATTTTGAAATAATAAAACAGATTTTTGGGTGGATAAAAATTTTACGACCATGGTCGTTTTCGTCTTCCTTTTCCTATACCACTTTTTGTTCTTCAAATCACCCCCAAAATGAACACCCAGAGCCAAAAACATGAAGTCAGTTGTGGGAACATAGAAAACGTCATTTTGGGGGATAAGATTTTCGGAGTTATTTCTGGCCATACTCGTCGAGTGCTTTCCAATGACACCTCTTTCGTTTTCATGCGACGCCTAGTTTCGAGATTAGAGGGGGTTGGTATCAACCCCCTCCGAGATGGGGTGTGAGGATCTGACGGGAAAGACGGGAAGGTTAAGCAAAGAGATGAGATGCATCAAAGCTCTGCGAGGTAGTCGGATTTCTTCCCCACTAGAAAATTTGCGAGGAAGAGAAATAATCTTCGAATTGAATTCATCGAATTTTCTCAGCGCTCCCCGATACGAAGCATGCCATGACGTTAAATGCGGCACAATACCATCATTTAGCGCCCATTAGGAAAACGTAGGAGCCCCCAGCAGAAACAGCAGAATCACAGTGTGGCGAATGCACAGGCGGGTGGATACGTGCACGAACGCTGGCTGGTGTGTGCACGAACGCTGGCTGGTGTGTGATATGTGCACGAACGCTGGCGTGGTGGCCACCGGGCGTTATCAACTCAAATACGCGAAATCCAAAATGAAATCCGTGAGATGAACTGACGCAAATCCTAGGTACGACACTGGTTGTACCCGAGTTATACTTCTAGAACTGTGTGGTTATAAGCAGACTCATAACTCGGATCATCTCTTTCCAAAGTGATCTGTTACTCGCTTCCAATCATTGCGAAGCTCTTATTGACCTTGGAGGGTCTAGAGAATGTTACCACCATCACGAAAATCATAGTAAGATAAATGTAGATAACATAGTTCAACAAGTAGATGAAAATACTCTGCAAATTCCGATAAAAGAACTCAATTGTTCTTGCAAGGGTCGCCTTTCGTGCTTGGTTTGCATTGGTGGAAAGGGTTCTCTGTTCTCTGCTTTCATGAAGATGAAGTGTTTTTTTTCTCCCTCAAAAGGTTGTTCGAAGATTTTATGCTTCTCATCAATTTTATTGCGTACGGCCTAGATGGTATTGGAGAAAAGGGTTTGTGGACGTCGGGACTTTGGTTGACTAACATAATGCCAATGAAAAGTAACCAATCCTCAGACGCAAAACCATTTTATTTCAAATATACCTAAGTATCATAGCACCAAAAAAAAATCAGAGGGCCTTAGCTTGGACGCATAAGAAGCCTGGTAGGGGCTAGCATGACCTAACCTGCCACCTTTCTAAACTTTTAACCGCATGAATATACATGGAAGATATTCATTTAAAAAGGAGACCCCCCCCCACCGATTCCAAACAACCACACGCTCAAAAGACAGCACGCCGAACGCCACACTCAGTTTCTCTTTCTTTTGTGGTTGGAGCCCATCACCGTGTTAAACATTTGTAATTATCCTTTGAACCTTACAAACACCCCAGGTATAAATTAAAAAGGCGTAATCACCGTTCTTATTCGATACAGACATGGGCCCCAGCGCATGATCAGCATAAATCGGCGGAACGACACTGAGCTGAGGGGAATCTAAAGGCCTCGCGGTTCATTCATCGCATGTGCCGGACGGTTGCGCAAGGCCAGGCATTGGTCAGCAAATAGTACACTGTCTGGACTACTTGATGTTAATATGTTTACTGTTTCTGCTCGTCGTGACAATAGTGCGGAACGTCAATATGTTCACTGGTCCCGCTCGTCGTGACAATAGTGCGGAACGTCAATATGTTCACTGGTTCCGCTCGTCGTGACAATAGTGCGGAACGTCAATATGTTCACTGGTCCCGCTCGTCGTGACAATAGTGCGGAACGTCAATATGTTCACTCGTCGTGACAATAGTGCGGAACGTCAATATGTTCACTGGTCGCTCTTAATGTTTTCCGCTCGTCGTGACAATAGTGCGGAACGTCAATATGTTCACTGGTTCCGCTCGTCGTGACAATAATGCGGAACGTCAGCACACCTCAATAAGAGCGTCGGTAGTTCACACATGTGTATGCAGCCTAAGAGAGACGAGAGCGAAGACAGCGGGAATTATGAAATTCGCCTACATAGTGCAAAATTTCAACCATATACAGCTATAAGGTTGCAACTCGAATGCACCCTGAATACTGCATTGATGGTCTGGTCCCACCATGAGGACTGAGGTACTTTGCTTTTTGTGGAAATCTATCCTCTACTTACAAATCAAAGGCTGGTTTGGTCCATTTTTCTCTCGATTTTTTTTTACAGTGAACCACTTCGACAAACGGGCACCCCAACCCCGGAAAAGGGCACTTTGTGTTCACGAAAAGGGTACTTTTTGCAGACTGTTCTACCGAAGTACCGTAGGACTTTGGCTATGGAAAGTGGGGGAAAATCCCAACCACCCTCAAGATGAAAGCTCCCTAAATGTGTGCTACTTTATTTAGAGGCCACGACAATTCCCAAATTGTTCATCCTCCCCAACCCAAATGTTTCCAAGACTAGACGAATGGAAGGAACATGTCTCAATGTAGCAAGCTTCAGAATGGTGCTCTGAGCTGGATTGAAGGCACATTAACCTGCTAAGACCGTATCCAAGTCATCTGAGTTCACTTTGACTTGTGAGAAAGGCACTGTAGCGCCAGCAAGGGACACCTTGAACGGTAGCAGGGACATTTCACGTGATTGAAAGGCACTCTGAGCTATGAAGAGCATCTCTGATATTCCCAATCCCCGTTGTGGTCTTCCAAAGGCCCATCCTAGCCGAACAATGGGCACCCTGAACTGCCGGAAGGTTTTCCCGGTGGCAGTGCAGCTGTGCCGATCATTGCAGTGAATCAAGTGGTAACAATGGGCAACCTGAACTGCCAGGTTTTCCCGGCGGCAGTGCAGCTGTACCGGTCATTGCACGTGAATCAAGTGGTGCTGAGATTCAAGCACCTGTGCTCTTTTGCACCAATTGCGTACTCAACTTTTGTCTATTATGTCAGTGTGTAGGAAACACATGATTTGATGACAATGATGGTTCGGCCAACACAAAATTGAACCAGAGTCTGAAAAGCGTCTGATGCACTTTTTTGTAGATGTGGAAACGTGTAGCCGCAGCAGCCGAGCAGCTAGTGTCAGCCTGTGTCAGCCATTGTCAGCCATTGTCAGCCGAGCAGCTAGTGTCAGCCTGTGTCAGCCGTTGTCAGCCGAGCAGCTAGTGTCAGCCGTTGTCAGCCGTTGTCAGCCGAGCAGCTAGTGTCAGCCGAGCAGCTAGTGTCAGCCGTTGTCAGCCGTTGTCAGCCGAGCAGCTAGTGTCAGCCGTTGTCAGCCGTTGTCAGCCGAGCAGCCAGTGTCAGCCGTTGTCAGCCATTGTCAGCCATTGTCAGCCGAGCAGCTAGTGTCAGCCTGTGTACTATGTCAGCCGAGCAGCTAGTGTCAGCCATTGTCAGCCATTGTCAGCCGAGCAGCTAGTGGCAGCCGTTGTACCATGTCAGCCGAGCAGCTAGTGTCAGCCGTTGTCAGTCATTGTCAGCCGAGCAGCTAGTGTCAGCCTGTGTACCATGTCATCCGAGCAGCTAGTGTCAGCCGTTGTCAGCCACTGTCAGCCGAGCAGCTAGTGTCAGCCTGTGTACCATGTCAGCCGAGCAGCTAGTGTCCGCCGTTGTCAGCCTTGTGTCAGCCGAGCAGCTAGTGGCAGCCGTTGTCAGCCTTGTGTCAGCCGAGCAGCTAGTGTCAGCCTGTGTACCATGTCAGCCGAGCAGCTAGTGGCAGCCGTTGTCAGCCTTGTGTCAGCCGAGCAGCTAGTGTCAGCCGTTGTACCGTGCGTGAAGGTTCAATTTTCACTTGAGCTACGTCCAAAGATATGTGCCTGCATTTTGAACAGATTGAGCCGGTCTGTACAGCAACTTCTGATCCCAGCCCAGATCATCCCCTATGCTTTCCTCCATCTGGGAACAAGGTCCGGTATGGCGGAAAATCAACAATTGACATGGTTTCCAGATGTTTGGACTGTAGCCTTCCGAGCGAACCAATAAACGATTTTGGCCCTCCCATTGAGCCGACCAAATTCCGAAACACACATGAAGATCATGCGAATGCAATTGACAGCGAAGCCAATGGACTATGACTTTATCTATGTTGTCGGCCGTGCTATCTGCCCCGATGATCACAACTTCACCACCAAATTCACTCGCCACAGATTGTAGCTCTCTAAATAATCACGTGTCTTGCCGGAAGCTGTGCAGAAATGTGCAACATACTCTCCTGCAGGCTCAGAAATTACCGCAACATCCTCCTCCTGGCATGTCAGCCTTGCTCTGGTGGATGGACCCGTACCGTATCTCGTGCCAGTTTTTAGAAGAAAAAGTGGCAACCCTACTCTCGACACGCATCGGGTCATCCATCAGTGGCCTGATCAGATAGTGACTTGTAACCTAGAACACTGTTGAGGGATATAATCTGTCCGTACGTATCTTCTGGTTTTTCAAAAATGTACATTCGAAACAACACTACGTGAAAAATATCATGGCATAAGTTTCCCTTTGATTTAATGGCTTCACTTGAGGTTACATTTTTATCTTTACCTATATCATTTCTCTATTCACTTCGACTTAACTTTTGGCTGTATTTTGTACAGTTTGTGAGGTATGCTCAATGTACACCTAAGAACTGCACTGAGGCGAGATCGTCACCGGATTTTGGCGACCCTAATATCGTTCATTAATAGACTGCACCTCAATATTTGACATCATGCAGGTTCATAAATTATCAGATGATATAAGTAATTCCCAAAATGGTGCTTTGCAAGGATTATGAGTTAATTCAGGAAAACTTAAAGGAGTCTAATTGATCCCTCACTGCAAGGGCGAGGCTAATCTGAGAGATCCACTCGTACCCCGAAGCATACAAATGGGGTATCAATCGCAACAGCTGATCACATACAGCACGCAAGCTTTTGTTTTGCTTCGCTAGTACTCTCCGTTTGGAAATACTTGGAGAGACAGCATACGTCTGTCCGATTGCTCGCTAAGGTGGCAAATTACAATGCAATGTTATGTAAGCAAAATGTAACCAAGCTCGATCAGTAGCTTACCACCATCTTCTTCCATGTCAGGCCAGTGACCTGAAACCTGACCCTTCACTTTATTTAACTTACCACCATGTTCTTCCATGTCAGGCCAGTGACCTGAAACCTGATCCTTCACTTTATTCGGGGGCTACTCCGATGTTCCATAGCAATGGATGAATGGATGGAGCAATAGCCTCTCCTCAAAGAACCCCAAATCTCCCCGTGTCATTGCGCGCCGGCAAAGGGCACTGGAATAGTGACGAACACAGCGTTCGTTTGTGGTCTATGCCCTGTTGTGTTCAGCTCCATTCACAAAACACTGAATTATCCGCATATGTCGTCATGCTGGCCGCTGAATATCACGTTTCATTCAGCAGGCGAATCAGCAGCTTCGGGTTCGTTTGATGAAAAACGTCAGGACCAGTACGTTCAGTCATTCTTCCCAGCAACGACCGCTCTGTATGAAATTTGTGTATAACATTTTGATAGTGCCAGAAGGTACTACCGCTGTGTCCAACGTCCTCCGGTTTCTGCATCAATGATGACAGTGCTGACATGCACTGGCCTGGCAAGGAACATTATGAGGTAACTGACCCGATACAGTGCTGATATATAGGTGACCTGAGGTCAAATTCCGGATCTATCATCTGTATTGCATCATTAGTCATGTCCAAAACATCATTGGTGCCCATTTTGGAGCATTTAAACGCAATCGCAGCGATCCATAACAATGTCAAACCAAGCCACCCAAAAGAAGCGAAATGTGACATATGTGACCTGATTTGACCTAGAAGATATTGACCTAAGGGCATGAAATTTGCACACAATAGAGTTCACCACGATATCCATCTGCCCTGAAAATTTAATTATCCTAGTTGTAATAGGAATCGAGATCTCAGGGGGTGGCGGAATCCGCTCCGCCGCCCCCCCCCTCTCCAGTGCGCGTAATTTGCAGAGGGCCTCCAGGGCGCGTGTTAAATGCTTCCAATTTTGTTCCTCTTCAATTGTGAATTGGATGGCCGATTCGACACTGTTACGTATGCTGGTTGGGGTACAAATGGATGTACTTTGAGGTACAAATGAAATAACATCATCAACTTAGCGTATACATGTTGACTCCTCTCCTAATATTGCCTTATGCTGATCTTCCCTAGCTTCCATGTACAAGCTCGCAAAATTCGCACTTGACGGGGATCCCATGGGCAGTCTGCTTGTCTGCATATACTGCATAGGTTTAATGACCTTGAGTATGCTCTTGTAATGACCTGGAGCTTAATGACCTTGGATAGGAACCCCTCGCCAGAAACGTTCCTCCACTTGTGTTAAGTGATGCCAATATGCCTATACAAACAAGGGTTCCAAAATATTGTTGTGCGATAGATGTGTAGACGAGAAGTGCATACAAAAACAAAACCGGAAACCACAGTGCCGATATTCATGATGTTGCTTGAATCTGAATATATTGCTTGCCTGGGACTGACGTCTGAATTTACCAGCCGGCACCCATACACACATCTTGCTATCGCCAGGACAACTATTCCTGTTCTCCGCACCAGGCAGGGCTCGGATCTGGAACTTACCGAACCCAGCCATCCAACACCAGGCATGCACATTGCACACTGCACAGCGCACCCCGCCCCGACCTGTTGCTTCATGTTCCCCAGCGGCGCGCGAGACTCAACTGGCGGCGGGTGGGCCTAAAAAACAGATACCATCTCACATACACCGTTCTGCAGACATCATCTCACAGGCATGGCCGATTTCGGCAACCGTCGGCTCGATCTTCATGCAAGGGCAGTAAAGGCTGTTGGACTTTCAACTAGTTACCGTACCAGCGGAGGAAAACTCTAGAAAATCTCAACCACGCTCTGCTCCTTGCCTACACTGGTTGCCGTGGTCCCGGATCTGATCCAAGTTCTCTACAACAGGTGCCGTAACACGGATCTGATCCAGCTGGTACTGTGGTATCCAACTGGTACTGTGGTACTCAACTGGTACTGTGGTATCCAACTGGTACTTTGGTATCCAACTGGTACTATGATACCGTTAGTTGGGCGAGCAGAAAGACGATTGCCGCACCTGCCGCTTGCCGCGAGGTGAAGAGAAGACCCAGGAAGTCCGACGACCTGGCATCAGCATGTGGCGACCCACAGTCGTTGTCGATTCATCACCACGTCTGGTGACCTGACCCAGGGTCACCACAGCTGTCAACGCGACGCTGGACAGCCGCCATCACTACTAGTCTTCTACCGGCTTGCCGACACCTCAACGAGAAAACCGTGAGCCCCGGCTACCCGAAATCCTGTTCAAAATACCATTTGATTTTGACCACCAATATGGTGGTATCATAAAATCATACAATATCGCTGTATGTCTTCGGTTTGCTTTGTGTGCTAATCGATGAGTAGGCGGGGAAACAAACGAAGTGAGTTGTGGAGAAACAAAACGAGGCTATGATGGCAATCATGGAGAAACAAAACGAGGCTATGATGGCCCAAATGGAGCTGCAAATGAAGATTTTCAAATCAATGCTCATGAACTCAACTATGTGAACCTGATGTCCTTTGTGACACAATGTTGTTTGTTGGTAGAATGTATATGGTAGTCAAAATCTTTCTCCATTCATCTGACCTTCACGTCCACATCCACTTAACGAGCTCTGTTCCCTAGAACCCAGGACAACCTTCGACCTCCCTGCCCCTTCCGCCTGGTGAAGACGAGCTGACATTATCCGATCAGCAAGTCAACGCGTGTCTGACCTGATAACATTGATCAGTTATTCGTTAAATTGGGTGAAATATGGCACTTTCTGAGCACTGAATAGACATCCTTTCCAAAGAAGTATCGACATCGTACTTGTTGATATGTGCTGATAAAGTCTCCATGAGTCGCTTCTAAGAGTATTCCGTGTACAAGTGGCATGCTAATGCTCTCCATTACGGATTGTGATAAACATAGCACAATTCCAGGTACAGAGACTATATATCATGTGGTCTGCTGAACAATACCATCTGTTGATACTATGCAATTCTATTGCAACAGTTATCGTTAGCATACCTATCCTTATGCTAGTTATCCCACACATTAAACAAAACACATGCACTTATAAGTGCACTATTGGCTCAATATTGAGTCTCAAGAACTGAAGCGACATTTTAACTGACATGCGTCCATGACAAGTTTCGACATTTTACTCTACTAGTTCCGACATCTCACACCTAACGAAAACCCATTATTCACTGCCTGATCATCGAGATGGACGTGTCGTTCCAGTTCACTTAATCACGGGCCACAGACAGCTCATGATGGCAAGCTCAAGCAGGTGCCTGAGAATCATGACTGGATCATGTCTCATTAAGTGGACTGGTCAACCCACTCTCGGACGTCCCGCAGAAGAGGACTAAGAGTCACCTGGTGGTGCCGCGAGCCAGGGTTGCAAAAACCCGCGAACTCGCAAACCCGGGTTTGCGTGACAGTTTTCGTATTTTTCCTACGAAAGTGACAGAACAGAGCGACGGCGACGTGTTTATTAACTGCGTAGCATCGTGAAAATAATTTCGCCAGAAATGTAGCCTCTTGACACCACCAGAAAAAACGATTTGACATGACTACATTCGCGTGTTTAAAGAGTTTCATAGAATCCGTCAACACATTTCAAACATCTTCAGAGCTTCCTTTTATACCAGGTTTTTATACCAGATCTGCGAACTTTCGTGACAATTGTCATGCCCGTTGGAAATTCCCATTGGCAATCGAGAGAGTTTGCGAAATTTTGCCAAGAGTTTGCAGAATTTTGTCACGGCGTGACTCGCTGCGGAAGTTTTCCTATGACGCGGAGGTGTGGGTAATTCTTCAGACAGTAAATATTATATTTGAAGGGCCTTTTTATTCATAGTTGTTGAGGAACAGTGCTGGTGATGGAGAAGGGTGCGATAAAAGTGAAAAGGGTAACACCATCAAGGCTGAAAAGACAGTGCAAGTACTGGAAGTCTTGTCAGTACAGGGGACAGCAGCGATCATTTAAAGTTCACTTTAAAGCTGTGCACCCAGGCAAAGAAGTTGAGTTTGCGGATAAAGACAAGGCATTTGGCCCTGAAGGGCGTTGGTCATGCTGGGTGAAGAGACCTGTGGAGGATGTGGAGAAGCCAAGGCAACAACAGCAGTGCATGGATACAAGTAAGCTTATTAATACATATTATTAACTATTAAGTGAGGGGTAATCATGGGACAGTTGCCACATAACGATATGCCAAATGTCACCTTGGGATCTAGGAATTTAGTAGGGAAAGGTGGGTATTTTGGGTATTCATTTAGCAGGTGACACACATTGGGAAATGTCACATTTATTGATTTCCCAAGGTGGGGCTAAAACCTAACATAACCTGACCTAACCTAACCTAAACTGACCTAACCTAACCCCTAACCTAACCTAAAGCGTACCCTAAACCTCGTAATCTCGGTAAAATTTTCCCAAGATGTGAACATTTCAATGTGTGATGCCTGCTAAATGAATACCTTTGGGTATTCATTTAGAGGCATCACACATGGGAAATGTGCACATCTTGGGAAATTTTTACCAAAGATTAATGGGTTTAGGGTAGGCTCTAGGTTAGGTCAGTTGGTATCGTACGAGCAGGTGTCACACATTGGGAAATGTCACATTTCCAAATTTCCCAAGGTGGGCCTAAAACCTAACATAACCTGACCTAACCTAACCTAACCTCATAGGCCTGGGAACAGGGGGGCAGGGGTGGCTTGCCCCCCCAACTTTGGGACGGGGGCGTCACCCCCAAATTTCAGAGAATTTTAAGGCACCAAGGGGGAGAGGGCTGCAGCCCTCTCCGACTGACCCTAGATAAATCCCGACTCAGAGTCTCCAGCCTCCCGAACTTTAAAATCGTTCCCGGGCCTCTGCCTAACCTGACCTAACCTAACCTAACCTGACCTAACTAACCTAAACTGACCTAACCTAAACCCTAACCTAACCTAAAGCCTACCCTAAACCCCCTAATCTTTGGACAAATTTCCCAAGATGTCAACATTTCCCAATGGTGTGACACCTGCTAAATGAATACCCCTAATCTTCGGTAAAATTTTCCCAGATGTGAACATTTCCAATGTGTGATGCCTGCTAAATGAATACCTTTGGATATTCATTTGGCAGGCATCACACATTGGGAAATGTGCACATCTTGGGAAATTTTTTCCAAAGATTAATGGGTTTAGGGTAGGCTCTAGGTTGGGTCAGCTGGTATCATACGAGCAGGTGTCACACGTTGGGAACTGTCACATTGATTGATTTCCCAAGGTGGGGCTAAAACCTAACATAACCTGACCTAACCTAACCTAAACTGACCTAACCTAACCTAAACCCTAACCTAACCTAAAGCCTACCCTAAACCCCTAATCTTCAGTAAAATTTTCCCAAGATGTGAACATTTCCAATGTGTGATGCCCACTTGTACGATACCAGTCAGTTTAGGTTCAGTCAGGTTAGGTTAGGTTAGGTCAGGCTGGGATAGGTAGGTGTTAGCCCCACCTTGGGAAGTCAGTGAATGTGACATTTCTAATGTGTGACGCCTGCTAAATGAATACTGTATTTTGTACCATTAAGCATTAACATTGGTATTCATTTGGCAGGCATCACACATTGGGAAATGTCACATATCTTGATTTTCCAAGGTGGGGCTAAAACCTAACATAACATAACCTAACCTAACCTGACCTAAACTGACCTAACCTAAACTGTAACCTAATCTAAAGCCTACCCTAAACCCTAATCTTTGGACAAATTTCCCAAGATGTGAACATTTCCCAAAGGTGTGACGCCTGCTAAATGATTACCTTAATATTACCTAGCTGGGAAATGTTCATGTGTATCTTGTAATACATTTATGAACATACAGTTCAACATACAGGCGCGGTGTGCGAGTGTTTCGTGTGCCCACTATGGTGGTGTCGGATGAACATAAACATGTATTTTTTGTGTGGCTTGCTTGTGCGTTTTCTATTGTTACAGTGTCTTGCTGATTGTGGAAGTGAGTTCCAGGTGCGGATGGCTCCGTGAGTAAACCGCTTATGCGTGGTGGCGAGGCGCGGTGTGCGAGTGTTTCGTGGCCCACTATGGTGGTGTCGGATGAACATAAACAGGTATTTTTTGTGTGGCTTGCTTGTGCGTTTCTCTATTGTTACAGTGTCTTGCTGATTGTGGAAGTGAGTTCCAGGTGCGGATGGCTCCGTGAGAAAACCGCTTATGCGTGGTGGCGAGGCGCGGTGTGCGAGTGTTTCGTGTGTCCACTATGGTGGTGTCGGATGAAGACGAAGTGCGTGTTTTCCAGGCGGAAACTTCATGTCGCGTGATATAAGTTATTTGTTCAATTGTGGCCCGTCGTCGATGTGGATGAATTTGTGGATTGCGCTGCAGTCATGGATCGGAATGAGCTGGTCAAGCGACCAACCCAAAGCCTGTCGAGCGGGAGTGGCATGTTCGTTCTTTTAGCCAGTGGCAATGCGCACTCGTATTTCGCACTGTTCATAGTATGATATCAGTTCATCTATAATATGAATCCGTAAAGATGTCCGCAGACCTGGTGATGGAAGAGAGGCCAATCGAAGCTTGCCTGTCCACTGACGCATGGAGTTATTGGTTGTCAAGTTTGAGCGCTATTTTTGCGACCTATATGGCACGATATCAATTTCGGGCAAATGGGTATACAATTGTGGAACTGGTGACATATCAAACATTATTGGAGGTGACCTCACTATACCTGCAATACCTCGGTGAGATGAAATGACCTGACCTTTAAATGTTCACATATCATTTCAAATTTATTCCCGGAAAGGTGTACCAATCTCGCGGTGCTGCGCGCCACCGTTTTTTTTCGTTAACCCCGAAAACCTTAGAGGGGGGGTCAAACATCCCGCCCCAGCAGGGCGCGGGTTAAATACACAATTTCTTTCCTGTTTAACCCGGCAGGGGTGGGCCTCTCAGCCACCTTCCAGGCGGTTGGGGGCATTTTTTTGCCCCCTTTCTTTTTCACGATATCCCTAAACGCTTGGCTATAGCGACACGAAATTTTGCCACGGTAAGATGAATATCTAGGGCATGCTGTGTCAAATTTTGAGTGTGTCTAGGTCGGTCAGGTCACAGTAAGGTCAAAGGTCAAATTATAGGATGATTATTTTATCCAAGTGCAACCGATGCTTATAAATCGGCAAACCTTTAAAATGTCTAAGACATACCTTACAGTGTTACCCAGAGGTCTTAGTTTAAATTTTGCTTGACCCAACCTGACCTGACCTGGCCTAACTTACCGACTGAATCAGTTTCGGCGAAGAAGTTGTTATGGATATCGTTAGAACATCACTGTGACCTGACCTGACCTCAGATGTGCCTGAAATTTTGTACACGTATGCGCTAGGTATTCATTTGAAGCTATACCAAGTTTCGCGTTGCTATCTCAAAGCATTTCGGAGTTGTCGTGAAAGTAGGGGGGCAAATGCCCCCCACCGCCTGAAGGGTTAGATTCCGCGTGACAGATTTTGGGGTGATGACAAAGTTTGTGCAGTCTGATCACTTTTGAGTGCCGCGAGCGTCACCCCTCCCGGGGAAGACCCCTCGCAATGCTTGTTGTGCGCGCGTCTCGAGACCTCTGTCCAGGTCACGTCGCCACGTAATTAATATGTAACGCGGAGTGAGCCGGAGATGAGCGGTAGGACGTTGGGCGGTTGTCTGTTACTGATGCATGTGAATACTTTCAGACACGAATTTTGTCAAACCACGCGTCGGTGTATGCTTCAGTTGCTGTTGAAACCGTTGTATAACGAACGGTTGCCGTTTGGTCAGCTATCAGCCAGATCGATACAAGGGCAGTAAGGACTGTTCGACTTTCGACCAGTTATCGTACAAGCGAGGCAAATACTAGACTACCACTGCCAGGCGATGTCTGGCGGTCTGTAAGACAAAATATCGTGTTTTCCGACGCTTTGATGACCTTTGATCTGACACAGGGTCACGAAAGTCCAAACCGCACGCCTCTGGTTCACGCCCGATCGTTTGGTGAAGCTTTCATGAAGATTGAGCCGGCGGTTGCCGATATCGGACATGCCTGTGAGATGGTGTCTGTAGAACGTTGTAGTGAGATGGTGTCTGTAGAACGTTGAAGTGAGATGGTGTCTGTTTTCAAGACCACTGGCGGAGACGCCGCAGGCGGTGAGGCGTCCGAGGCGGTACCACGAGATATCCGAGCCGGGGCTGCGACTACGCATCGTATGTGGAATGTCGGGCTGAGACGGCCGACCGGGCTCCAGTGCGACGTGGAAGGCAGCGCCAGAGACACGGCAGGGTCGGCAGTGCAGGTAGTGAGCCACAGTATACCAGGGCACTGGGAGACGGTGCCGAACCTGTCAGCGACAGGCAACTAGGTGAGTCACGGTCGACACTGATGTGGGAACTGACACGGCAGCAGCTGCACCAGGCCATGACAGCTGGCCACACCATCACAGCTGTCTGGGCACCTGTCACTGACACGGCAGCAGCTGCACCAGGTCATGACAGCTGGCCACACCATCACAGCTGTCTGGGGACCTGTCACTGTCATGGCAGCAGCTGCACCAGGCCATGACAGCTGGCCACACCATCACAGCTGCCTGGGCACCTGTCACTGTCATGGCAGCAGCTGCACCAGACCATGACAGCTGGCCACACCATCACAGCTGTCTGGGGACCTGTCACTGTCATGGCAGCAGCTGCACCAGGCCATGACAGCTGGCCACACCATCACAGCTGTCTGGGCACCTGACACTGTCATGGCAGCAGCGCACCAGGCCGTGACAGCTGGCCACACCATCACAGCTGTCTGGAGACCTGTCACTGTCATGGCAGCAGCTGCACCAGACCATGACAGCTGGCCATACCATCACAGCTGCCTGGGCACCTGTCACTATCATGGCAGCAGCTGCACCAGGCCATGACAGCTGGCCACACCATCACAGCTGTCTGGGGACCTGTCACTGACACGGCAGCAGCTGCACCAGATCATGACAGCTGGCCACACCATCACAGCTGTCTGGGGACCTGTCACTGTCATGGCAGCAGCTGCACCAGACCGTGACAGCTGGCCACACCATCACAGCTGCCTGGGCACCTGACACTATCACGGCAGCAGCTGCACCAGACCGTGACAGCTGGCCACACCATCACGGCTGTCTGGGGACCTGACAATATTGGTCTGAACACCAGGCGCACGACAGCTACAGTCGCAGAAACAGAGCTGGTGCCCGTTGACGCCGAAACAGAACTGGTGCCCGTTGACGCCGAAACATTCAGACTGCAGCCGAACACGCCACTTAGATTATGTTGTGATATAGGTAATGACATTGAGGGCTGTGAGAAGAATTGGGTGTTCGAACACCATGACAAGAGAAGCATTGCAAAGGCCGTTCAGCAGAAATAATGTTACCAGTATATTTATATTTGTGTTTTAGACAACTTAACCCACTAGCTAACCATGCTAACACTATGAAGGGTGCTTCTAATCCTCTTTTGCCTGCTGACATATAACGCATAAAACAGCATCAGGTAGTAGCCTCTATGCATCGTATGAAGAAATATTACATATGATCATGGGTGGAATCACCGGGGGAATCACAGGGCGGGGGGGCGGATTCAGACCCCCATCTCCAGAGGTCTGAAAGGCTTGAGTGGGTCCGGATGAATCTACTGCCTGAACTCAACAACGTTTTTGTTATTTGTTCTACTTTGCAATGTTGTCGCAAATATTCTAATAAGTAGAGGCTGAATAGAATATGGCACAATTGTTTTACATGTATCGTTGCTGAGTATTCAGCAAAACAATTTTTGCTGGCTGATTCCTTTTCGAACGTTTGTGCCCGTTCCAGTATCACTGAAAGTTTTTATGAGCATCAATGAGAGTTCAGTATTCTGTGTCCCGCCAATGACAGGCCGTGTTCTGCAGAACAGCGTTACGGACCGAGCCGCTCATTTAGCTTTCTGGGCCGGTTCTAAGCGTTAACCCGCCATAGGGAAATTTACTTCAAATCGTGATGCAATCGGTGTAGCTACTAACTGACCGGGAAAACTAAAATTCGACGCCTGGTTCCAAGTCGAACCAAGCTTTCGCTATAAGATGCACTACTCTTTGTGGCCGTAGTGGCCGTACTGAAGAGACCAATTTGCATGAAAGATTTGCATGCAGGCCGATTTTAACATTGGACATCTGTGAAAGTTACACGCAACCTGATCTTATTTAGTCCTCACCTTAGCGGTGTAATCATTATAAAATTTCGACGCCCACTTTTAAGTAGAGCAATATATAAGGCAACTGCCAAAAATATCCGGGATGTCGTACTATTGTAACTTTAGAGGCCAAATTGCATTGCATTTGCAATTTGTTGCTGTAAATTGCCAAAATGCTTACTCGATGCTGTAGTTCAACCAACTAATCAGGTTTGTGGGTAGTTTGTGGGCAAACAGAAAGCCTGAAGCTTGTGGGCAAGCAGAAAGCCTGCAGCCTGTAAGTATTCAGAGCCTGCAGCTTGTGAGCAAGCAGAAAGTATGAAGCTCGTGAGCATACAGAAAGCCTGCAGTATGTCAGCAGGCAGAAAGCATGCAGCTTCCTGGCATGCAACAAGCTTTCAACTTGTGAGCAAATGGAAATCCTTTGGCTTGGGAGTAAGCAGAAAGCCTGCAGCTTGTGAGCATGCAGAAAGTCTGCAGCATGTGAGCATGTGGAAAGCCTACAGTTGGTGAGCATGCAGAAAGCCTGCATATTGTGAGTATACAGAAAGGCAGCAGCTTGTGAGCATGCCAGAAGCCTTAGCATATAAGCATGCAGAAAGCTTGCATCTTTGTGAGCATGCAGCAAGCCTGCAGATTGTGAGCATGTGGAAACCTTGTGGCCTGTGAGCAATCAGAAAATGTGCAATTGTAAGCATGTAGAAGTCTACAGCATGTGAGCATGTGGAAAGCCTGAAGTTTGTGAGCATGTAGAAAGCCTGCAGTTTGTGAGCATGTGGAAACCCTGCAATTTATGAGCATGTGGAAAGCCTGCCGTTTGGGAGCATGTGGAAAGCATGCGGATTGTGAGCATGTGGAAAGACTGCAGTTTGTGAGCAATCAGAAAGCCTGTAATTGTGAGCATGCAGAAGTCTGCAGCATGTGAGCATGTGGAAAGCCTGCAGCATGTGAGCATGTTCAAAGCCTGTGGTTTGTGAACATGCGGAAAGCCTGCAGTTTGTGAGCATGTGAAAAGCCTGCAGTTTGTGAGCATGCAGAGTCTGCAGCTTATGAGCATGCAGAAAGCCTGTGGCTTGTGAGCAAGTGGAATGGAAAACTCTAAACTCAGAAAGCTGCCATTCAAAAATGAAATGTGTTCTTCAAAAATTAAATGCTTTACACTTCTAAAAGTGAAAAGGTATGTAGCTTCTCGTGACCAGGCCTGAGCTTTGTAAAAATATATAGGCCTGTATGATTTTACAATAAATTAACACCTATTAAGCCTTCTCTCATACTATGCTGATTTAGGAATATGCATAATCATTTCAAGTTCGTCACAAACAAAGTCACGAGAAGATAGTTCTGACCTCAGGATTGCTAAACACCTTACCTACCTCAGTCTTTTCCAGGAACATTTCTAAGTCAAACTCGGTCTAGCATGCCTAACATTGAGAGCAAGTTAAGAAATCCTCTGGCTACTTACGTCAATCCATAATACTCGCTATCTCCACACATCAATGAAGGAAGGACGCGCGGTACACGTACAATTAAACTAACAAATTAACAAAGGATGGACGCCTCAACATGTGGCTCCAGCATAAACGCACAACTACAGCGAATGTCGCACGCACGCCAGAAATGTAGAAGCCCGCCTGCAGGGAAGGGCAGACGAAAACGCACACATTACCAATATATTCCACTCATGATCGCTCAGAAATCCATTAAAGTTTAAACTAGTTGACTTCTTGCGAGGTATGTGCAGTACGGATTGAGGAAAATGAGACACGGAATGGATGGCATGATAAATCTTTGTGTAATGTTTGACTAGCTGCTCAAGAAGTTGCCTGATATAATAATACATATATAATGCCCAGCAAATGGTCCTTCAAACGTGTTCTATAGCCTTGCTTCAAACCATCGGTCCATAACGGTGGGCCTAATTATTGCTAACAAAATTGACAGCGACCGTCGAAGAAGGAAATCTCGTAGCAATTCAATGAGTAACGTTTATGAGGCATCAAAATTGTGATTGAACAGCAGAAGCCATACTCACTGTTCACCGTATTTTTGTGTGCGGTATGTTGGTTTGTGCAAGAATCCGGGGAGGCTTCGCAGTAGTTTGCTCTCATTGATCTGTTTGTTGCTTTTTACTGAATTATTTGCTGTTCCTGTGGCTCTTGTGGCCTTGGCTGATCAGATTGAGTCGATGTGTTCGTATAGGCGACAGGGGTCAAAGACAGTGGCGTACCTAGGATTTGCTTCTTTTTTTTATTTTTTCCCCCTTTTTTTTGGGGGGGGACGTATTCGGAGGGGATCATCTACCCCGATTTAAAAAAGTCCTTGTTTTCAACCGCTATTTCTCAATGAGGCCCTTTTTTGTATATAAAATAATTAGTGGCCAACTTAAATTTCCTGTGAAGGGGCCCAATCTATCACCATCGTTTCTGAGTCACCGAATTTCAACCCTAACTCCCCCATCCTGTACGAAGGTATTCTTTCTATATCCTTTAATAATTATCCTCACACTGCTGAAATTAAGCCTATACAAATAAATGAAAAGGTAAAATTTTCAAATTTCAGGCGTTCCAGTTAATAACGCCGGTCGCCAAAACGCCTACGTTCGTGCACGTGTATATCCACCTTGCGCATTCGGCGCATTCGCCATACTTCGTGCGATTCTCCGGTTTCTGCTAGGCTTCCTACGTTTTGCTAATTGGTGCCACATGATAGCCTTGTGCCAAATTTGACGTGTGGATTGCTTCTTATAGGGGTTCGCTGGGGAAATTCGATTAATTCAATTCGATGATTAATTCTCTTCTTCCAACATTTTCTGGTAGTTAAAAACCCGGACACCCGGTGAGCTTTGATGCACATCTCTTTGGTTAGATATGCTTCCAGATTGGTTACCAAACAGAGGCCCTAGCCAGGCGTTCTTGTTTCGTTCCGTTGCGTTTTTCTTCGTCTATGGATGTGTTTTAGGGCTCCAGCCAATTATTGCTAGGAGTCCGGCACATTTTTAGACCCCTCTTCTTTTGTTTAGTTTTCTTCCCTTTCTTGCGCATCGACGGTATTTTTTAGGTACTCTAGTGACCGGCCTTTTTGTTCAATTTTTGGTACCATGTCGCTTTTTACGGGCCCCAGTCGGTTTTCTAGGCATCGTGCGGTTTCATGGTCCCGTTGTGCTTTGTAGGCCTCCCTTGTGCTCTTTTAGCGCTTTCGGTGTGTTTTTATTGAGCTGCAACGCATGTTTTAAGGCCCTGCTGCTTTTTTCAAGACTCGATGCGCTTTGGAGGGCCCGGTGTATTTTCGGCCTCCTGTTGTGCTCTTAGAGTGTTGCTGTGTTTGTTTGGGGCTCCTGACGCATATTTGTGGGACCTGAACACGATTTTGGGGGACTCCGGTATAATTCATCGGGGTCCCGGTGTGACGTTTCGGGCTCAGGTGCGTGATGCTGGGGGACCCGACGCCAGTTTTCTGGGCTCGACGCAATTTTTGGCGACTCCTGAATTTTTTAGGTCCGAGTCCCGGCCTGATTTTTCCGGCCCCCTGTGGCGCCGGGGTCCCGATGCCATATTTTTGTTTTCCGCCGCGATTTTTTTGGAGCTCTGGTGCGTTTTTTTCGGGGGGGCCTTACGCGATTTTTCCAGGCATCTGGTATTATATTTGGACCCCGATTGGGCCCCGATACGGTTCTTCGGCCTCCCGGTACACTTGTTTCCCGTACCCCACCACATTTCTTTTCTGGGCCCGACCCGTATCTTTTTTGTCTTTGACGGGATTATTGTGGCCGCACAGTAACATTCCGGGTAGGCTTTGATTTTCGAGAAGCCCGCTGCCACTTGTGGGGCTCCTGCTCAACTTTTTGAGCCCCAGTGTGATTTTCAAGGGCAGTGACTCGACTTTATTGGTATAAGTGCGATTTTTTGGGGCCCCGTCGTCATATGTTGGGATACATAGAGTGAGTTTCAGTGGTATCGACACGTTTTAGGGGGCCCAACATTTTTTACGTTCTGGGGGCTTTTGGAACGAATGTTGGGACCCCAGAGTGACTTTTCCATTTTTGGACTGTTTTTTTTTTTGTTGCCCCCAGCTTCACTTTTTGGGTGGTTCCGATGAGACTTCTGGGGACCCGGTGCGACCTGTCGTGTCCCTGGCGTGATTTTCAGAGGCCAGAAAGCGACTTTTTGGCACCTTCAGGCTCAGTACGATTTGCAGGGGCCCTGTCCCGACCTTTGGGAGTCCCATCGTGACTTTTAAGAACCCCGGTACAACTTTTTGGTCCCCAGCGTGATTTTCAAGGACCGAGGCGTGAACTGCTGAGGCCCCCAGCGTGATTTGCATGGGCCCAGCCTATCTTTTTGGGCCCATCGTGAATTTCAACTACCCCGGCACAACTCTTTGGGCTCCAGCGTGATTTCCAGGGCTACCTTTTGAGGCCCTAGTGTGATTTCGTTTGGCTCCGGTGCGACTATTCGGGGGCCCGGCGCGATTTTTTGGGGGCAGGGTACGCCGGGCTGGGGTGTCGGGGCGGGCCTCGGGCGGCTGCCGGGTGACGTCAGGTCGGTGGCGGCTTCCGTGCGGCTTGCGGCTCGGTCGGTGGGCTTGCCAGATGGTGAGTCGCTTTTGCGGGCGGCTGGGGCTGTCTTGCTGGTGGGCCGACTAGATGGTTCTTGCTGCCCTCTGGCTCATCTCTTCAATCGCTCCACCCCTACTGCGGCCCGTCGCCACCGCTACACGAATTTATATAGGCGAGACCAGGCTCCTTTCCACATCACATTCGCCCGTGAGTGCGCCCGGCTGGTCATGTAGCGAGGAAGGATTGTGGGCTTGGGGTGTGATGTGACACTGATGGATGAATATGACGCATAGGTACACGGCGTTGGTACTACTAGCGCCGCCGGCGCTCGTCCATTTACTGGGCCACCCGTGTATCACCCTTCAGCACACCCACCATCCACTCATCCTCCTCCCAACCAACGTTCTTGGGGCAGCCAGATGCAAGCTGAACCCGGGTAATTTCCTGGGAACAACTTCGACAGTGATGTTTTCTGACCGCTGAACATTTGCGCCGAGCTTTAATTTAAAGTATTCAGAACATAAAGTGCTTAAAATTGTTGGATTTTTTTTGCTTTTTTCTTGTCCAAAGTGAGGTTATTCTAGGTTAGGTCACGTTATGTTGCATGTTTATGTCATTTTTAATCATTTCTTTTAATGCTATGCCACCTAACTGAAAGCCCCTTTTTGGTGTTATTTTGCTCACGAACTGAAAAACAAGCGTTTGCACGGAAAATGATTGGTCCCATCATCTTAGTCACATTCATAAACATTACATTGTAATGATAAATTCCAAGAATTAATAAAACATCCTAAAGCACAAATTTACCAAAAAGAACATATAAAAACCAATCAAATAACATTTCAAACAACCACAGAAAAAAACATCCTTTGTGACAATGCAGATGTAGGCCATACACCCTCACTTCAACAAAATATGGGAAGTATACAGAAAAAGTGTTTTGTGTGGGCAGCATATATTGAAGAATTATGTAATGTTACAATAAAAACATAAGGTAACCTAACCTGACCTAACCCAACATATTCTACTGATGTTAGATCACCTAAACCTACTGATATTGGATGACCTAATCCTACTGATGTTGGATATAACTACATCACTGGAGGATTATGTATTATCTGCAATATCAAAGCTAGGTGACATAATTTCAAAGAAAGAAAATCTTGCTTATATGTTATTTCCCAAAGAAATGGTACCTAAAGAAGTTGCTGGGTAAGCTTCAACAAGTCCAGTCCATGCATTCTTGTTTCTGATTTGCTCTCAAGGACTTCTATATCAGTAAACAAAAATTAAGTTCTTGTTTGGCAAGAAAAACTGATTGGATTTTCCTTAAATGCCTCTTTTTGGTGTGTCACGCTTGTGTAGAATGGACAAAAGTAGTCATGCCTATATTAGTAAAAATTGTTGACGGTGCATACAATATTTTTGTGTGTGTGAAGAAGTAGTCATGTAAAAACTCATTTGACGTAAAATACCTTACTTAATGTTTGCTTCAGTTTACCAAAGTACATGCACAACTTGACATGACTATATTAATTGTAGTTTTTCAAACAATTGTGATGAGGAACTTTTTATCTTAGCCATCATTATTCCTGGATCTGCCCCTGGATCTGTGGAATCCATGTTTTGTCTCATATATATATATATATATATATATATATATATATATATATATATATATAATATCTGTTATCTATAACATCCTAACCAATATCGACCATCATCAAGAAATCTCACTGATAAATCCTTGAAACATAGTTTTCTTATCTATCATATAAGGACAAATTACACGTCACCAAGAAAGGACTAGGGAGGCCAGCGCTGTTTTGGGAAGCCCAGGCAGGGGCGGATACAGAGGGATCTGGAGGCATGTACCCCTCATGGAAGGTGGTGCCCCTCCGGCCGGGAAAAGGCTCCCCTCCGGGAAGGCTCAAGTGCATCCTTACCTCAAAATTTTCAGCTAGATCCACCCCCGGAGAGAAACAGCTGTGAATTTTGGAACCAAAGAAATAAAGTGGGGAAAATCCGAGGACATCTTGTTCTGGGAAGGGGGAGGGGGTACAGTCGCGATTTTTTTCCTCACCTCATTTGGGTGACTCGGACCTACCCTGGTGACAGAGATACTGACATATACCGAAATCGAGATCGCGATGGTGAAGGAGACAGACAGGGCCGAAATCACGAGACAGAGACCGAGACTACGACACGTGCAGATAGTGACCGGAGCGAGATCGGAATCGTGTCCATGATAGAAACAGACAGATAGACCGCGACAGGGCGTTCGCCCGATATTGAGCTCAATACAGTGACAGAGACAGGCAGGCATTTAGACTGAAATCAAGAGACAAATATCTAGACTAGACAAGTGCAGATAGTGACCTAGACCAAGATTGGGATCGAGGTCGAAATTGAGACGATAACACAGAGACTGACAGGAATTTAGACTGCGATCGAGTTCGGGGCGGTGACGGAGATACTGACCTACACCGAGATGGAGATCGCAGCAGTGACAGACCGACAGATATTTGAACCGAAATCATGAGACTGAGACTATACCGAGTGCAGATAGTGACCTAGACCGAGATCGGGATCGATATACTGACAGAGACAGACCGATATTTAAACCACCGAGGTTTAGATCGAGATAGCGACAACAATGCTGGATTATACCGAGATCGAGATAGCGACAACAATGCTGGATTATACCGAGATCGAGATAGTGACAACAATGCTGGATTATACCGAGATCGAGATCGTGACAACAATGCTGGATTATACCGAGATCGAGATCGTGACAACAATGCTGGATTATACCGAGATCGAGATAGTGACAACAATGCTGGATTATACCGAGATCGAGATAGTGACAACAATGCTGGATTATACCGAGATCGAGATCGTGACAACAATGCTGGATTATACCGAGATCGAGATCGTGACAACAATGCTGGATTATACCGAGGTCGAGATCGTGACAACAATGCTGGATTGTACCGAGATCGAGATCGTGACAACAATGCTGGATTGTACCGAGATCGAGATCGTGACAACAATGCTGGATTGTACCGAGATCGAGATCGTGCCGGCGACAGAGACCCACAGGTTTTTGAGCCGGAATTATGAGAGAGGGATCGAGATCGACATGGTGACAGTGGCAGAAACAGAGAGATAGGCCGGGACCGAGCGTTCGCCCGAGCTGGATATTAATACAGTGACAGAGACAGACATATATTTAGACTGAAATCAAGAGACAGAGACCGAGACTATGATAAGTGCAGATAAAGGCCCAGGCCGAGATCGTAACAGCGACACAGGGACTGACTGAAATTTAGACTGCGATCGAGGGACAAGAGAGAGGAGAGGAGAAGAGAGCTAAAGCGCTCGAGTTGGAGATGCGCGGGAGAGCAATAAATGAAGAAGAGAAGAAGGCAGAAGAGCGCGAGAAGCCAATAGTCTCCCAATATCCCCTCGACTACGGGCCCTCTGAGGGTCGAGCCTGGCGAGGGTACCCGCGTTGTAGGGGGCGGAGCGACGGAGGAAATATCCCAGGTAGTGCCCTGAATTATGTGCCCTTGCCTGCCCCCAGTGGCGACAATTTTAAACCGCCCGACCTGGGACCACTTCCCGCATCCTTTACGATCCTTCATCCTTACCTTTTCGCACGGATACAGACGCTTCCGAACAGTCGCAAACTGTGCCGGCCTTCATCCGCGATTACATTTTCCTGAGCCGTCGACAATGGGGAGATAGCGATGCTGGTACCATTGAATGTGTCATTTTTAGAAGTCACTTGTAAAAATCATTACTAGTGACCTGGGGAAGTTCCAGGGCGGTTCCTTTAGTCAAATCTTTAACATCGCCGCCGGCACTCGCTCGGCCATCTCGCGGAATACCACGAAACCGGTAGTCAGGAATGGTGGCGGAAGTTTATAGTGAATGCCTTATTAACAAGAAATTTGTCAACCAGAGCCTTCGGATAAAACCATGTCCTCCATAATTATGTAATTATTCCACTACAGTTTAGCCCCGACAATTGTCCGTATTTTGGGGTGGATGTTGTCACCAGTTACTGCTCGCAAAGTTTATCATCCTTCATTTACATAGCCAAATATTATGTACCGAATCAGGAAGCGAGTCTGGTAAACCTCAGGATAGATCAAGTTCGAGAGGCGAAAAAATAACCAGGCATTTCTTTGGAATCATCAATTTACCCCAACTCCGTTCACGGCCACCGCCATTGACACTGCTATTCACTCCTGCGCTAAATACAAAAAGGTAAGACAATATGTACACCTACTCTATAGGGGCGAACACAATCTCTATTTACATGTGATCTAGTAACCTCAGCCCAGGTCTTGTTCTCCGTCCGTCCACTCTTCTGTCCGGCAGCGTCTCCGTCCTGCTCCGTCCTGTGCGCGACCGAGAGTTACCCTCTTCCTGCATCGCTTCTGCCTGTATACCTATACGCTCTCTTTCCCCCTTTTTCGCTCGGATGACCGAGAATGTTCTGTAGATCCAGCCTCTGCTCCCGCATCCGCCGCGGGCCGGTCAGCTCTCCTCCGCTCGCCACGCGTGTCGCAAATTCCTCAATTTTCCCAATGATCTCGTCGAGCAGCGTGACCGAGTCGTAACGATGGTCGGGAATTTTCATCCTTGCGTTCCGCACCTGCCTGGTCGCCTACCCGTGGGTTGTTGTGACGATTTTTGGCCTTGAAAAAACCACCTGCAGGTTCCTGTTTGGTGGGCCTGTTTTGTTTGCATCAGCCGCAGCTGCGATCCTGACATGCTGCTGTCGGGGACGCCCGGCCACGTGGCGCGAGAGCTGGTTTTTGGTCGGCCATCCAAACATCTTTGGGAAAATGCAAAAGGTCTTACGCCAGAGTGGTATTTTCAGGGGCCCAATCCCACTTTTTGGAACACCAAGTGTCATTTTAGGGCCCCCGGAACGATTTCTGGCCTCCAATGTCACTTTCCGGTGCCTTTGTGCGATTGTGGGGCCTCCATCGGCACCCACTCCCCCCTCCCCCTCTAGGGTCACCTGTGCGTCTTTTTGGGGCCTACAATGTAAGTTTTAGGGGACCTGTGGTATTTTTGGGGCTCCCAGTGTTGTATTCAGGGGCCCATGTGCGGCTTTTTGGGGCCTCAATGCTATTTTTTGGGGGGCCCGTGCGATTTTTTGGGGTCACCAGTGGGAAACGGCTTTACCTGTGATCGTGTCAGTTGATCCTTGGCCAATCCAAAAATGCTGCTTTAACGAGAATGTCCGGCATTTCTGATTTTCAAAATCAGTGGTGAAATGACGTTGGCAATTTATCATGGTTATGACAATGACGCAAGTGGAAATTTGGCAGCAGGCTTAGGAACATTTTGCAGAGTATTACAGAGCAATAAAGCAAACACACTAGTGGGAAGCTAACAGTTTTTCCAGTGTTACTGAAAGTGAAAGCTGTCTGTGGCAGTAATCGAACATGGGTCTCCACGTAAAACTCCAGTGCTCCCTCCAGCACACTATGGAGAACCCACGATTTCTGAGGCTAAGAATGCAAATGAAGCAATGGTGGATAATTGTATTCTTTTTGAGTGTGTCTGCGTTTCCCTTGCCCTGATGTTTCCAAAACAGACGAAACATTGCCATGGATATGAACCAATGAATGGGCACCAGACGTGGAAAATACCATTAATTTTGGGACCAAAGCCCGGGATCGACCAATCTGATGTGATGAAGCCCGCTTGGGACCAATTCAAAATGAATTGAAGTTCGGTCAAAAGACCAGTTTTTTAAAGATATACCTTACACATGAAATGGTGTCGTTGGCTTCCTATATTTAATTAAGCTTAATAGGCAGTGCACATCACCTTGGAAAACCTGGTTCACTTCCAAAGCATGGATTGAAAGTCAACCTGTTTGTTTTTTGGACGATTCTCGGATTTCTCCGGATTCCAAAGGAGAATGTTGCAATAGATTTGCACTTCGGCTTGTCTCGTCAAGCCTTCAACGAACAATGATCGGTGCATCTAATGATGGTGAATGGCTCGATTGGTCTTGGGTGAATACAACATAAACAATCGAGATGCAAGTGTTGACATCATTGGAGGGCATTTGAATTAGTGCACGCTCTAATTCATTCTGGTAACTCTTGGTTCCAAGGTCAGATTAGGTTGTTGATGTGTGTATGTGGGGAGGGGGCGTCGGTGTGAGAGGAGAGAGGGGTGTGCACGTGAGTGTGGGTAACCGGACAAATGTACGTAAAGGAAATATACGCATGGTAGATGTACGTATGCAATTTTTTTTTAACGTCCGCCACCCAAGATCAGGTGACCAGGAGCGCCCCCTCCTCTTACCCAACGACTGCAAGCACCTTACGTTAACACCATAAAATAAACAGTAAAGTCGCGGCACTCCCAGCTAAGAGATGGAAAACAAATAAATAAGCATACAAAGCACCCAGTATTAGAGCAACATAACTAATAATAAAGAATGCTGTAAGTAGTCATCTAGATCCATCCCAACAAGAAGTTAAGTTCTAAACTATATTGTTAGTAGCTGGTTAGTGGACAGATGATAGTGAGCACTCCTAATTTCAAATTCATTTTTTTTACTTTGGCTCCTCCCACAACTCCATCCAGCTAAGCATAGGCTTGTTGCTGGGTGGAGTGTGGGAGGAACTATGGTTGGGTGTTTTCAACTTGTATATATAGTTAAGCACACACACAACACACGCGCACGCCCACGACCACGCCCACGCCCACGCCCACGCCGACGCCCACGCCCACGCCGACGCCGACGCCCACACAGGGGCGGATCCAGGGGCCAACTGGCCATGGCCCCCCTTTGGTCGCGAAAGGGGGCCAACATACCTTTGGCCCCACCTTTGTATTTGTCTGATTTGATAAATAGGCCAATTTCTAGGAATATTGGACCTCAGACCATCTCAGATGGGAAACAATTTGCACTTTTGTAAAAATCTTGTGGAAGTAGTTGCATTTATTCGCTCGAACAACAATAGAGGGAGCAAGGGTGATGTGATCCAAGGCTACTAAAAGAAGAAGTTGGGTGATCACCGCACGTGACATCATAGGTGTAACTTTCTATTCTTTTGGGAATACAGTTGCATCCACAATATTTGCACTGCATCCTTAATATTCCAAGTTAAATTAATGGCAGTCTGCAGGACGCACCCATTATTTTCGTTGGGGGTCCGGATCCAAAAATGAATATTTTACCAATTATATTGCATTGGCAATGTATTGTTTGTAGATCGTTTAACTCAATCCATTCTGCCACGTCCAGCAGGGTGATCTCTAATTTAAAACATGAAGAGAAGTTCTGAACATTCAAAGTGGACATAAAAGTCGTTAGAGAAAGGAAGCCCTCTGAGAGGTAAGTATCATCTTGAGGTTATTATAATAATATAATCTAGCATTGTATTTTAACCAGGATTCTTATGGTAAAAATATGTTTTTAAATCGGTGTAAACCTATTGAATACTTGCCATTCTATTTATAGTTTGGAATGCAAGTCAATATAATCAGTGATGTATGTAAAAACCATATCCAAAGCCGAACCAATCCTATGGATTGGTCCGGATTCGTATAAAAGAAGCAATCCAGACCATTTCGACTCTGCTACAGTCACATAGAGATCAGTATGTGCTCTATTAACCTGCTTATAAACGTATAAGACATGCACTGTACGTCATGGATTGGATTTTGCAAATCAGATACACGTCTTTAACGATCTCGCTTTTTTCCTCGTAACTGTTTCTGTCTCGTTTTGTCCCGTATGTTTATTTCTCGTAACTCGTGCATATGATGTCGTAGGGCGTAAGTTTCGTCAGAATTACGAGATTCATGTTCGATTGAATATAGAGTATTGATCGTAGTTTTGGTTGTCAGGCGATTTCGTAAGACAATGTGTATGCCATATGCCATGGCTCGTAAATCGTGCCTAATGCATATGATCTCCTACGGCGTAAGTTTCTTCGTAACTACGAGCTTAATGTTTGATTGAAAGGGAGTATGGGTACCTATAGGTTTGCTTCCCAGGAGACTACGGTTCGGTGTACGTGCTATCGATCTGTAGTGAATTTTTCAGCCATTTCCTAGTTGTCGTCTCTTTAGCGCAGGGGTCTCCAACCTTTTTGGGCGGAGGGCCACAAAACCGAAGTCGTGATGGGGCCGAGGGCCGCACCCACAAAAAATGACGCCAAATACCGCGCTAAATACCGCTAAAAGGCCGCGGGCCGCAGTGTAATGTAAACTCAATATGGCACCGGGGCCGCACAAATCGGCTCGGCCGCATGCGGCCGCGGGCCGCAGGTTGGGACTCCTGCTTTAGCGGATATAAAGAGTGAAATATTTATTTTGAATTGAGTTCTGTGAAGCATGTCGGTATTTAAGCAGAGTAAATTATTTTGTGACGTTGCAGATCACTTCCGGTCTATGCGGCCACTGTTGTCTGCCAGGCCATTACAGGTAATTAGGTCGTTTGTTTTTAGTGAAGTGCCTCCTTGTCGCCTATTCGCAACACGACCCCTTTCCGGTCCCCGGACTCGTCATCGATTTGGCCCCTCTTCATTTGCTGGCTGGATCCGCCCCTGCGCCCACACACACACACACACACACACACGCACACGCACACACACACGCACACACACACACACACACACGCACTCACATGCCAGCACCCCTGCACACACATGCACCCAAGGACATGCACACACACAAACACACATGTGTGTGTGCATGTGAGTATGCATGGACACATGCATGTGCATGTGTCCAATAGGTTCCAGGCATTGGAGGACTGCCCCAGGATAGTGATAGCAGCAAGGAGAAGGTGCTAGTCGTAGGAGACTCTCGTGTGCGGCATTTATATAGGGTATTCTGTAAAGGTCGGAGAGGTAGGAGGTGCATCACCAGGCCTGGTGCCAAGGTTAGAGACCTGGTCCAAGTGGTCGCACAGGCCACCAGTGAAACCAGTTTAGTACAGTTATAGTGCAGGTAGGAGTGAACAACATAGGTCCTGCTAGGAGTGAGGAGCTGATGCAGGACTACAGGGCCCTTCTGGCCAACCTTAAGCAAAGCAATAGCAGAGTTATTGTGACAGTTATTCTGCCTAGGGCTGGAGTCTCCCTGAGTGGAGCTCTAGGGCACTGGCAGCCAATGCCAGGGTAGGTAGGCTTTGCAATGAGTTAGGTTTGACTTTTGTTGACAAGTGGTGCAGGTTTTATGGCTCATCTGACCTCTATCAGAGGGATGGCCTGCACTTCTCCGAGAAGGGGGTGCAAGTGTTAGGCAAAGTATATGAACATGTCCTTCAGGGAAACTAGATAATGGGGTGGGGAGGGAAGAATTGGCATTGCCATCTCGGGGATATGCCAATAGTGACAGCATAGGCAATAGAACCTCACAGTCAGCAAATAGGGGTAGCAATAGATCAAGGGGGCATAGTGGTAGCTCATCCAGAGATGATAGAGCAACTCAACATGAAAAAGCCAAAGAGGGTCATGGAACTTTTGTTCAGTGTATGATGCTTAATGCTCAGAGCATTCGATCCAAATTTGATGAGTTCAAGTGTTATGTTGCTGAGGAGAAACCAGATTTTGTTCGCATTACTGAGGCATGGGTCAGTGAGGGATATTTTGGGGATAACTTGCAGGACTATGAGATCCAGGGATACAATATATTTTCATGCAATAGGGGTCCAGCAGTGAAAGGGGGTGGTGTAATGCTCTATGTGAATAGCTTATACAGTTCTCAAAAAGTAGCAGATGGGGTAAAAATGTGTCTGTGGAGTCCATTTGGCTTGATGTTGCTGTGGGAAAAGGCAACAGCAATAAACTGAGAATAGGAGCTTTGTATCGATCAGGAACCTTGCCACATTCTCAGCAACTGGAGCTCGATAAGGTGATTTGTGAGGAAATCAGTAGAAACTTTCAGAGGAAATGCCTTATTCTTGGTGACTTTAATCTAAAAGGATATGAAAATGTTGGTGTTGGCTCCTCATCATGTAAACTGTTTAGGAGATGCCTTGAAGAGGACTTTTCTTACACCAGTTTGTAACGGAACCAACCAGGCAGGGCTCATTTTTGGACCTTGTCTTCTCAGATTTAAGTGATTTAGTTCAAGACTTGACTGCAGGAGAAACTCTGGGAAGAAGTGACCATAACATAGTGAGATTCAAGGCACAGGTATCGGGACAATCAAGGATAATTTGGCAAAGATTCCAAATTTTAACAGGGCAGACTTTGACTGCATGAGACAGGCTTTAAGTGCCATAAAATGGGAAGAAGAATTATTTGATTTAAATGCCTGTGAATTGTGGGAAAGTTCAAATACTACTTCAGCGAAATTCAGATTAGACATGTCCCCCAAAAGCAAAGGCGCAAAGAAGGGTAGGAAAGCCAGCATGGCTTACACCAGATGTGATGAAAACAATTCAGGCTAAGAAATTGTTTAATACAACGAAGAATGGCTCTTAGATGCTCCTGGGTTTTAGACATTGCGTGTAAAGAAAGCATACGACCTTCAATTCGGCTATGATTCGGCCCACCCGATGGCTACTAAAAAGGCCGTTTTAACATCCCAAATGAGGAGAGCAGCACGAGTCTCCTCCGATACTATTTCATGCGAGCGGAGCCTTGCGAAGATGACAACTCTTTTCCTGGAAAACGGATACCCAGCACATCGGGTACACTCCGCCGCTCGTGCTGTTCACCCTCACAACAGGAGTAGGATAAGTGGGCAACGTCGGCATCGAGCGGGTAGCAATCCCAACTATGTTTACATGAGACTTCCATTTGTCGATGACCAACTATGTCGACAGGTAAACGCAGCCATCCGTTCGTCTCATCTAAACCATGTTAGGGTAGACTGGACTAGCGGACCTACGCTGAAATCTTACCTGGTCCGCTCAGCCCTGGAAATTGCGCCATGCCCTGCTGGTAGAAGAACGTGCCACACCTGCATCAACGGGCTCAAAGGTAGATGCACGCGAAAAAACGTAGTTTATAAAATAACTGCAACCGCTGTCTTGGAATATTTTATGTCGGTGAAACCAAACGTAGTATCAGGGATAGGTACAATGAGCACTTGGGAGATGCCAGACTTCGAAGAGCATACACACCTTTAGGCGAACACATGATCGACAAACATTATAACATGGAACACAGCGACACTAACACAAACTTCAAAGTAGAAATTCTAGCAACAGCCAGGGACAACGCTGATCTAAAGGTCCTCGAATCTCTACACATACGTAATCTACGGCCGCAACTAAACACGCAAACGACGTCTTGGTATACCACTTAAATTACATAAACATAAATTATATTTTATGTATTACGCGTTATATTGGATCTATGTCTGTATATGTGCGTGAGTGTATGTATCGATATGTATGTGGACCATCGGCTCGGGCTTCCTCAGAGGATTCTATCTTGACCTAGTTTGTTTCTGATTTGGAGTTTCTTTAAGTGTCTGCACCACTGAGGAGGCTTTTCTGTATTCCACGTGTCTTTTGACGCTTTTTTCTCGCGTGCTTTTTTTTCAATTGCTAAACTTGACATTTTTATATCACTCCTGACGATGGCCCCTGGCCGAAACGTTGAGTAATAAAGTATAATCCTTAACGTTACTTTTGATGTCAACTCAGCACCTCCTGGTATATTGAGGTCGTATGCTTTCTTTACACGCAGGCTAAGAAAGGTGCATTTAGAGTATTTAAGGAAGCTTCAAATATCGTAAATCTAAGGTCGTATAAAAAATCTAGAGATGCTGTGAAGCAGAAAATCAGAGCAGCAAAGCGAGCAAAAGAATTGGATTTGGCTAGGAACTGTAATGGGGACAGTAAAAGTTCTTTACTTTCTACAAGCTAAGTAAAGTTTCAGCACAATTGGTCCACTGGAAGTAAATGGGACTATATTGAGTGAGGATGGTGAGATGGTTGAGGAGCTGAGCAAGCAGTTTAAATCAGTGTTTACAGTGGAGGATGTGACTAATCTGCCAACCGATAACCACAGTTCAGTGACAGGTGATCAGATACACGATGTTGATTTCATTGATAGTGATATTGTTTTAAATTATATCAGAAAAATAAAGCCAAACAAGGCAGCAGGAGCAGATGGAATTTATGCTAGGTATTGCGGGAAGCTGAAAAGGAAGTGGCAATACCACTTAGTATAATATTTTGTAGATCAGTTTCGCAACATGAAATTCCAACAGATTGGAAAGGGCAAATGTAGTTCCTATTTTCAAGAAAGGAGAAAGAGGGAAAGTTGAAAACTATAGGCCAGTAAGCCTCACATCCCTAGTCTGCAAGGTACTCGAATCAATTATCAAGGATAGAATAGTTAGTTTTCTGGAAGGGAACAGATTGATTCAAGATACTCAACATGGGTTTAGAAAAGGGCGATCGTGTCTCACAAATCTCTTGGACTTTTTCAATTTTGCTACAGAACAATTTGATCAGGGAAATCAGGTTGATGTAGCATATCTTGACTTTAGTAAAGCCTTTGACAAGGTACCCCATAAACGGTTAATGATGCAGCTTCAAGTCCATGGTATTGCAGGTAGCATCCTAAAATGGATAGAGTTGTGGCTTTCAGATAGACAGCAGAGAGTGATGCTAAATGGTACAAAGTCATCATGGCAAAATGTTCTAAGTGGAGTCCCCAGGGGTCGGTACTGGGGCCACTATTGTTCATTATCTATGTGAATAGCATTGAATGTGGCCTTAGCAGTAAGGTTTTGAAATTTGCTGATGATTTGAAGATCTTTAGGGCAATAACAGGGCACAATGAGCAGGTTTTGCTGCAGAAAGACTTAGACGAGCTAGTGAAGTGGTCCGAAAAATGGCAAATGAAGTTTAATTTTGATAAGTGCAAAGTCATGCATGTAGGTAGGCAGCATATGAAGGCTCCATACTTGATGGGTGGCCAAGTACTATCTGTGACTCAGCAGAAGGACTTAGGTGTTATTTTGAACACAAAATTGGGGGCATCAAAACAGACCAAAGAAGCCATGAAGAAGGCACTAAGAATGCTTGGGGCAATACAGAGGAATGTGTCATACGAAAGTGAGGAGGTCGTCAGGAAGCTTTACTGTGCATATGTCAGGCCACATTTTGAATACTGTGTACAAGCTTGGTCCCCTAGTTATGAGAAAGATTGTTGGCTTTTAGAGAGAGTACAAAAGAGGGCAACAAAAATGGTTAATGGTATAGGCAACCTGGCATATGAGGAAAGACTGAAGAAATTGAATATGTTTTCACTTAGATATAGAAGGCTGAGAGGAGATCTCATCGAGGTTTTTAAATTTGTTCATGGTCAGGAACAGGGATATCTCAGGGAAATGTTTGAATTTAACAGAAATGATGCAATTAGATGCATCATTTCTGTTGATGATCGATTCAAAATTAAAGTTAATCACAGCAGGACAAGGTTAAGACAGTCTTTCTTCACCAACAGGGTAGTGGAACACTGGAACCAGCTGCCAGGAACCATTGTCAGTAGCAACACACTGACCATCTTTAAAAACGGCATAGACAATCATTATCAGACTAGGGGGATTGTTTTTCTGTATTCCAGGGATGGTTGATTAACAGGGAGGAGTTGGGAGTCGGGAGGAGTTTGTAATTGTTGAGTGTGTTATGCAATAGCAAGTGAGTCTCTTATTAAGTCTAAAGGCTTTATAACTTTATATAGGGTGTACCTCGCAGTGGATTCAGCACCTTCCTTCGGGATGTGATACTGATGAGATTGTCTATGGTAGCACAATGGGTATGATGGGAGGAGTTTGTAATTGTTCAGTGTATTATGCAATAGCAAGTGAGTCTCTTATTAAGTCTGAACGCTTTATGAATTTGTGTGGGATGTGCCTAGCAGTGGATTCGGCACCTTCCTTCGGGATGTGATGCTGATAAGATTGTCTATGGTGGCACGATGGGTATGATGGGAGGAGCTTGTGATTGTTGAGTGTGTTATGCGGTAGCAAGTGAGTGGTGCTAGATAGGCTGGGATATATAGCTTCCTAGGAACTTTGGATAAGGGATTGATTGGGGTGGGAGTATGTACTTTTCTAATACATTTTCTAGATAGGCTTAACCCAGATGGGCCCCTGTGACTCTTATTAAGCCTTAATACTTTATGACTTATGACTTTATGACATACATATGCATGTGTACTCCCTTGGTATCCAACAGGTGTATGCTCAAGTCAATTAATATCTGCTCAAGAAGTATGCCTTAATGTGATGTTTTAGAACAATCTTAGAATTTGGTATCTCTGTATGCAGAAAATGTTTTGCTATGATAGTATTCCAAAGCTTGGGTCCAAAACATTCAACGGTGAAGAGACGATAATTTTTGTTTGAATAGCTGTGTTGGAAGTGGTTTCGTAATCTTGTGGAATATGGGGTATTAAGCGATTCTGTGAAAAGGGGTCTAATAGAATGAGGTAGCTGTTTATAAATGATTTTTTGCATAATTAGCAACATTTGAAGTTTTGCTATATCTTGGACTTTTAATATTCTGTACTTCTTAAAGATAGGATTTGCACTCTGAGGGGGAAATACACCCTCAATAATACGCATCATTCTTTTCTGAAGTAAGGATAATTTGTGTGTCTGATTAGCATAGTGTGTACCCCAGAGAAAACAGCAATAGTTGATATATTGGAGAATTAATGCATGATACAAATTTAGGAGGTGATTTTTGCCTAGAAGATATTTCATTTTTGATATCATTCCTATGTTGCGACTTATTATGTTTGAGACACTGCTGATATGTGATGCAAATTTCAAATTTTCATCTATGTATACACCAAGATGTTTTACTGGATTTTGATGCAAAATAGCAATTCCATTAAATTCAATATTGATATGAATATCTGCTTTATGATTATTCTATAGCTGGTATACAGTTTTGGATTCATTTAGGGACAAAATATTTGAATGCAGCCATTGTTAAATTTTTGGCAAGGAATTTGTGATCTTGTTATGAAGCTCTGTACAGTCAGTGCTTTTAAAAATGGCTGTGTCATCAGCATATAGAAATGTCTCACATTCTACATGCAAATTTACAAAATCATTTACATATATTATAAAGAGTAAGGGGCCTAAAATTGATCCTTGTGGGACACCCATTTCAATTTTTATGAAAGCAGAGGTGCTGTTATTTATTGTGGTAGCTTGTGTTCTTCCTGATAAATATGACTATCATTTTGATTGCATTTCCCTTCACACCATATTTGTAAATTTTTGCACATAATATTTCTTTGTCAACAGTATCAAACGCCTTTCTCAAATCAAGGTAAATTCCAACAACATATTCATTGTTTTCAAATCCTTCAGTGATCAGGCTCTGTATTAAGAGAAGAGGCATATATGTGGGCCTTTCTTTTCTGAAACCAAATTGCTTATCACAAAGTAGGCTGTGTAGGGTGAAATGTTCCAAAAGTTGGTTGTAGATTATCTTTTCTAATATTTTTGACATATATGGAAGAATACTAATTGGTCTGTAGTTACTAAATGTTGCTGGGTCACCTTTTTCGTAGATGGGCTTTACAACCGCAATTTTAAATGGCTTGGGGAAGATCCCACTATTTAGTCATAAGTTGATGACATGGGTTAGGTGTGGTAATATGGACCTATATGGTTGTTTAAATATCCTATAATTTATTCCATCAATTCCTGACCCAACATTTCAGAAGCAATCACAGTATCTAAATTGTTTTATGTTACTGCTAATAGCACCATTGATATATCTGGGTAGGTATGCATATATTATAAAGCATTGGTGTTGCTTTGAGGAATTTGTTCTCCCAATTTTGGTGCAATTTCTGTGAAATATTTATTGAATCCTTCAGCTATAGCTGCATCATTTTCTAGAGTGATGTCTGTATCTGTATTCATTTTTTTCAGGGATATTACGTTTGGAAGGAGATTGCCTCAGTATCTGGTTAAGCATTTTCCATGTCCCTTTTGGATTATTTTGATGTTTGTCAAATTCCACCTCATAATTAAGTATTTTTGCCTTTCTAATTATTGCAATCAGTGTGTTTTTGTACCTGTTATATTTTGTATTGCTTTCAGCAGTTCGATATGCAAGTGTGAGATTAAATAATATTTGCTTTTGGTTGATTGAGCATAATATTGCAGGTGAAATCCATGGTTTTATGGAGGCTGTTTTTCTTGATAAGACTTGAGTATATGTAAATGTATCAATCCCACTTTTATGTGCATTAATTAAACTGTTACATGCTTTTTCAGCATCATTTTCATCAAAAATGGCTTGAAGTTCATTTGTTAGATGATTTCTCAGACTGTCCATTTTATGAAAGTCAAAGGTAGTTCTTGTCCTTTTTGCAACGATTGGTTTTTGAACTGTAAATTCTGATGTTGTAAAAATAGAGAAGTGATCAGAGAAATCAGATTCAATGATGCCAGTATGTTTTATTTTTGATGCATCATTACAGAAAATGTTGTCAATTAATGTGCATGTTGTATCATATACACGAGTCGCCTTTGATATTAGAGGAAGACAACCATGAGAGCACATAGACATGAAAAATGAGTCAGCAAAGTGGTCATTTGGAATTGAGAATGTCAATGTTTAGGTCTCCAATGATGTATGTAGGCATGTTCAGATGGTTTATTGTCGTTAGACATTCCTCAAATTCTGACAAGAATTGTGCATGATGACCAGGTGCATGATATATCTGGCATATCAAATTAGTTTGTTTATTACTCAATTATATTTGGAGAAAAGCACCCTCAGCTTCAGCAGCAACAAAATCAAATGGCTAAAGCTGTTTTGCTTTTAGTGATTTCAAGCAATAGATTGCGGAGCCTCCCCAATTTTGTGTTCCCAAATGTACGTAAGCACAGGGGTGCGTATGGCAATTGCACGTGAGCGCAGATGTACGTAAGCGCAAATGTACATATGGCAAATGTACGTATGCGTAAATGTATGCAAGCGCAAATGTACGTAAGCGCAAATGTACGTAAGCGGAAAAGTACGTAACCGTAAATGTACCTATGCGTAAAAGTACGTATGCGCAAATGTACGTAAGCGCAAATGTACGTTTGTGCAAAAGTACGTAAGCGCAAATGTACGCAAGCGCAAATGTACGCAAGCGCAAATGTACGTATGCGTAAATGTACGTAAGCGCAAAAGTACATAACCGTAAATGTACGTATGCGCAAATGTACGTGAGCGCAAATGTATGTATGCGTAAATGTACGTAATTGCAAATGTACGTACCAACAAAAGTACGTAAGCGCAAATGTACGTATGCACAAAGGTACGTAGGCGCAAATGTAGGTATGCGCAAATTTACGTATGCGCAAAAGTACGTAAGCGCTAATGCACGTAAGCGCAAATATACGTATGCGTAAATGTACGTAATTGCAAATGTGTGTAAGCGCAAAAGTATGTAAAGTAAGTACGCAGTAAGTAAGTACGTAGTAAGTAGCATAGTAGGTAAGTATGTAAATTAAGTAAGTAAAGTATATCAAGTAAGTACGCAAATGTACGGATGTAAATATGGACGTAAGCGCAAAAGTACGTATGGAAAATGTACTGGTGGCAGATATACGTAAGAGCAAATGTGCGTATGACAATGGTACGTAAGCAAATGTATCTAAGCGCAAGTGTTCGTATGGCATTTGCACTTAACCAAATGTACATAAACGCAAAGGTACGCATGTGTAAATGTAGGTACATTTGCGCATACGTACAATTGCACATACGTACATTTGCGCATACGTACATTTGCTCTTATGTACATTTACGCTTACGTACTTTTGCGCATACGTACATTTGCGCTTACGTACATTTGCGCATACGTACTTTTGCGCATACGTACATTTGCGCTTACGTACTTTTGCACATACGTACATTTGCGCTTACGTACATTTGCGCATACGTACTTTTACGCTTTCGTACATTTGTGCTTACGTACATTTGCGCATACATCCTTTTGCGCTTACGTACACTTGCGCTTACGTACATTTGCGCTTACGTAACTTTGCGCATACGTACATTTGCCATACGTACATTTGCGCTGATGTACATCAGCCATGCGTACATCTGCGCTTACGTACATTTACTTACGTACATTTGCCTACGTACATCTGCCAGACGTACTTTGTCCTTACGTACATTTGTCCTAGAATCGTGAGTGTGAGGTAGTGAGGGAAGATGATTCAGATGAGGTATGAAGCAATAAAAGTAAAAGAGAAGACATGCCTCCAAACGGATATCGACTACGCTGATGCAAAAAGGGAGCACAATACCTGAACATGACACATACATAGACACACATGGGGCATCGCATACACTTAACCTTATACATCATTGAAGAGCATTCAAATTATTTCATGCGTTAATTCATTCGGGTCACTCTCCTCGCTTCAAGTCTCATATTTGAAACAACACAATTTTGGCTTCGGAGTGTGCAAGCACATTTGCCACGGCAAATTAGGAGTTGGGACGGGTATATAGCATGCAGTCTCACATCAGGCTCAGAGGGCACTTCCCCACGCCTTGGTTCAGAGATGGCGAGTGCAGTCATATTTCAACGGCCTTTCTAACTACACGTCTGCTCCAGGATTCTACTGCCAGGGTTGAAGCCTTAGATGGGTCGAACCCTTGACCGCACTGGGCCCAGTGTTCCGCCAGTAGAGAGGTGTCGACACGATCATGTTTAGGGGCAGCCACGTGTTACTTCAGGTGGACGCATTTGGGGCGGCCGCTCTCGCCTATGTTAGTGGCCCCGCACTAGCATGATGTCGATGTACCACACCGTTCGTATTTTCCTTTAGTATGGAGTCCTTCGGATACACGTCGGATGAACGTGGGGTCCTTTGTTCGTGATCCAGCTGTCGCATTTTCTATGAAGGATTTTGGGTAACCGTTATCCAAAAATACTTACCAAAAAGACGAACCATGATGCTCCGATCATGGCTCGTTGAAGGCTCGACTGGACAAGCCGAAGTACAAACCTATTGCAACATCTATCTTTAGGATCCAGAGATGTCCTAGACTCATAAATATAAACTAAAGATCACCTGGAGACCATCACTTTTCAAAACTGCGTATGGATATCAACCTCTTATCAACAATCCCTTTTTGTATTAGCAGTTATTGATAGCAATACAATGACGGCTGCAAAACAATTCTTAAATCACGTAGGTTATCATCTTTAATATAAGGAAGTAGCAAAAGTACGATCACTAAACTTTGATTCATTGAATCAGGGGTGTTGTTTTGTATACGTTTTGAGAGGCATGTGCTTCCCAATGTCAAATTTTGCCCTGCAATATTTTGTCATCTACATGTCAATTTTCCCCTCTGGGAGGTTCCCTCTGTTAATCTGTCCCCCCCCCCCCCCCCCCCCCCCCAAAAAAAAAAAAAAAAAAAAAAAAAAAAAAAAAAAAGTTCATAAAACTGTGCGCTGCGGTCGGAGCGGGAGCGCCGAAGGTCCCACCGATAGCCCCCCGAAGCCCTGAAACTAGTGACGTCCGCCAATTCACTCTGGTGACCTGTCACTCAGGACGGTTTCCAGGCGACTGACCGCCACCGCTAACGTCGCTACGATACCCTGTAGTGTGGCCAGCGTACTGGTGCCCAGAGTGGGTGCGCCGACTGGCACTGTCTGCGCTGCTGAGTATCCTGCCATCATTGCTGACACCAGGCCCGAAAACCAGGGTTTTAAAAAATTTTTAACCCGGGGGAACAAATTTTTTAAAAGAGTTTTTTTTAAAAAAAAAAAAAAAAACCCAAAACCCTCCGGGGGGGAAAAAAAAAAAAAAAAAAAAAAAAAAAAAAAAGGGGGGGGGGTCTCCCCCAACCAACACAAAATAAAAAAGGAAGAAAAGGTGTAACGGCCTCTGGTCTCCGAGCTGCTGGAAGGGCAATAGGGCTTCCAGGAAGGTCGCTCGCGATTGCGCTAACCTACTCGTCAGGGCGTCAATAAGAGCCACGAAACTGGGCGTCTGGGCCGTGATAATATCAGCACTTGCCTGGTGATCGGCACGGAAAGACTTGCCACCAGCAGGATCAATTTGGAGCTGTATTCTTGGATTCCAGGCACCATAAACGCACAGTTCATCTACGTCGGCTAGAGGTTTGCTTCTCCGGAGAAAGGAGAAAACTGTGATAGCCTGAACGCGGCCAGCTGCCGGCTTACAGATGCAGGAGTCAAGGGCACATTCGAGGGGGGAGAACTGGAGGCATGTGCCCCCTCCTATGGAAGATAGTCGCTCCTCCTGCAGGGAAATGGCGCCCATCCGGGAAGGCTGGAATGAACCCTATTCATTATTTTTAGGCAGAAGCACCCTCAGAGAGAAAAAGCGCCTCTTCAGTGTGCTCGAGTGAACCCCTCGGATTTTTCAGCCAGAGGCTCCCTTCTGAAGGAAAAGAAACTTCTCCAGACAGGAGCGGGTCCAGGAAATTGTCATGAGGGTAACTTCGTCTCTGGAGGAGCGCCTCTAGCTGAAAAATGTGAGGGGGGAGGGGGTGCACTCATGCCTTCCCGGAGAGGCGCCTTAAACTTCCAAGGTAGGCCTCCGGCTAAAAAAAAGTGGTTCACTCAAACACATTGAAGCATTTTTCCTTTAAAGGAACGCCTCTGGCTGATTAATTCGAGGGGATGCACTCGAGCACGCTGAAAGGGCGGCTTTTCCTCTGAGAGGTGTTCCTTTAACTGAAAAATTCGACGGGAATGCACCAGAGTCTTCAGGGAGTGAAGCCATTTCCTGGCCGAAGGGACGTCAATTTCCAAGAGAGCACATGCCCTCAGTGCCACCCCTGTATCAACCCCTGCCTGCAAGTATTTTCGCAGTAGCGCCCCTCCGACAAGGGTGCCCCATGCAAATTCCTTCAGAGAAGTGCCCCCATTACAATTCCTGAATTCGCCCCTGGCAGGAGCCCCGGCGCTGGCAGGGCCGCCGCGCCGCGGACGTTAAAATGTTGAGTTTTGAAAATTACTTTTTGAGCACATCCTCGTCTTTTTCTCGGGGACACAACATGGTGTATGACCCATCGCCCGATGCTAAATCCTCGAAATGGTGAATAATTTTCCCGATATTTTTTGGGCAACATATCCGTGACTTGTAATATACCGACTCCTTTGCCTATTTTGCGTCCACGTACCTACTTGGGTAGTGACGACGCTTGCGCATTTCACCATATGAGATATATAGGACGTATGAAGCGGAGAAACATCAGAAATAGATACTTGTTAGAACAGCTACAGAGACAAGAGAAATAGTACCGAAGTATCAATATATTACACATGCAGTGCATTTAGTACACGATAAATTAAAACCATCTTAATTTCGTGATATCAACGAAACAGACAGCCAGGCAGAGAGTGGTGCACAGCATGTGATGCTTTGTACTGTACTTGCCTACTGTTATTCCGGCCTTCCCGTTCGCAGAAACCATGCTTGCTCACATTTGGTCAGGTTTTGGTCCCAGCATTGCTTTTTCCCCCGCCCATGTGCAGCAGCGTCTTTCCTAGACAGTCGTGCAGTATCACACCCTCAGTACGACTTCAAGATTGACAGTCCACAAAGCAAGTGTGCGTCTGTGGCAATACAGGCAGCAAGTGTTCATCTGCAAGGTTTTCGTTTGACGTTGGTGACGAGAGGCCCAATTCCATTCCGACAACATTTGTTCTGCTACTTAGGTCTAAAAGCGCTACAAGACATGGATCGAGATCCCTTTTACATCGCTCACGATGGCTGCTTCATTCCACCCCATGCATACTCTTACTAGTAGGGCACTGGTACTGGTAACGGGCTTGACTTGACAGGGGTGTAATATGATCGGTGACAGGGGTGTGATATGGTAACACACATGCATTTGCACATCTTGGTGTTACAGTCAGGCTGTTGGTGAGAGACAGCGGGAGATGGCAAATGACGGTGGCATTCTTAAATTCCGGAGTTGTGTGTTATGTGCCAAATAATATAATGCGATTAATAAAGTCATCAGATTATGAAAGGCAGACTCGTGGTAATATGTTCTCCATCAGGGAATTTTGCAACAGCCATCACACCTTCAAATTCTCATGACAAGTCACCAGAATGTGAAGGTCAGGAAGGGCCTGATTTGATTTAGATTGCCAGATATAGCCATACTTGGCACGTATTCGTTCACAGACGTCTCCTAGGCAGCGTTCATCTGAATGTTTACACTGGTTGTTCAGACAAAGTGAGCGAGTGTTGCGAGCGAACGCAGTGCTACAAACGCTAAATCCCGCTTGGTCTTGCTTGATTTGATTTTGAAGATATCTTGAACTCTGCCTCTTTTCAGTTTATTTTGGCATTAGATGAATTGACGTAAAAACGGTGCGTTAGGTACATTTAACTGGAAACTGCATTTGTTAAGGATTAAATATTGTTATTCTTTTTATAAAAAAGAACACAAATATTATCTCGAATTGATTAAAAATTTACACATAGGAGCTACACATTTTATATTGCATGCCCCATCACAGTTCGCTCTACTACCTGTCTCAGTCTATGTTATTTCATGTTATTCTTTTAGCTTATTTGGTTGGTATGACCGGAGCCCTGATTCCCGAACTCGGTGTGTTTCTGTGTGTCTTGCCCACAAATATTAATATTTATAATATATTAATAGTTGGTTATCACACTTGTGTGTGGGTTGGCTCGTACGCTAAAATTTTTTTTTGAAAAGGCAAAGGCATCCTTCAACATCTGAGGCTGCAGAGACTCTTAACACTTTCATGTTCAAAGGGCATGCTTATTTACTACTTTATGAGTAGTGAATCTTCGATTCCAATCAATCGAAGAAGGTTTGGAGTAGGACTGTAGGGATAGAATGAGGCGAGAAAGATGAATAGCCACGAACAGTTAATTGCGACAAGGCTTATGTTATTCGCTACGCCTGCCCCACCGTTGAAAAAGCTATAGCTGCTCAACTGAAGAGGATATTGAAGCTTTTTGACAAGTTTTAAAGAATAGTTCCACGCTTTGTCGCCCGAGGCGCTAATGCCACCCATGGTGAGAAGACGAGAGAGAATATTAAGGAACTTGATATTGAATATTGAAAGGAATATTAAAACATGACCATAATGACATGAAAATAAGAACATTAAACAAATCTACAAATATTTGAATAGCCGTGCATCTAGGAACTATGACAGGACATCAGATATAAAGAACAGGGTTTGAAGGACCGGAAAATATGGGAAACCACAGGCAATAAATGCGTGTATTTCAGATATATCCATTGCTATAAGGTGGTCTACCTATTTATAGGAATTTATTTTAAAAATATTCGCTTTATCGATAAATGTTGATTAAGTTGTGCAGCGCCGCCTGTTTATATTTTCCGGAAAAGCTCAGATTGTAGGGTAGCTTTGCTCGTTGATATATGAGCAACGGAGGAAACGTGGCTGGTGAACACTTGCACACAGATAGAACGGAACGTTTTGAAAATTGCGTTCGCTGTTCTTTTGCGGACTTTCAATTGAGCCCGACGACTTTCCACCTCTTCAGTAATACCATGATTTTCTTGACGTGTTGTGACTTGTGGTATCGTTATCTTTACCTTGAGCATCACATGAATTGCAAATTCGTCCTATCAGCAGATTAAGTGATGTAAATCTAGCATGCAAACATAATTGAGGACAGGGTCGATTAACACGCCCGCCGGAGGGCCTCTCACATAACGCGCATATGAAGGGAGGGGAGAATTCGGCTCCTGCCCCAAAATTCCGAAAGCTACTGAAGCCATAAGCACAAAATTTGGCGGGTAGATTACAGATGTAGTGAACTCGCTTCAGTCCAACTTTCATGACTCTAGGCCTTTAGAGTCAAATGAGGTCTTGATCAGCTGCCTCACCGCACTGCCAACGAACCAACGAAGCCTGTGTGACCTTGAACGTTCGCCGGCCGTCGCCCGGTCGGCCGATTTGGCATCTCTGCAGTTCCTATATTTACTAGCGGATTCCGATGCTGTGTTATCTAGGATGCGCTTATCGATTTTTAACAAAGTCACAAGATTGCATTACAATATTACTGTCCGTTTATGACATAACGTCAAAAACAAGGGATGTGGGCAGATTCAGTCCCCCCCCTCTGGCGCGTGTGTTAAACAGCAATATCTGATACCTACATCAATCATGTAGCACTTCGCCCCTCCCCCAATAATTTTCAGAAACATCACCTATGCATTGTGTATTCAATAATCTGTAAAATGCTGCATCATGTATGCAATAACTGCCAGATTCGGATATCGAAACAGCAATACTCGCATTCTTCAGCCTTCAAGCTTCATGGCAATCTACACTGGTGGAGGCTCCTCAAAGTTATAAGTTATTGGTATTGACATCACAATTGTGGGTGTTGCAAAGCCTGGTGTTTACTCCATTCTTTTCATGCAATGCATTAGCCTCGTGATGCGTTTTTTCCAAGTTATTGCTGTTGCATTGGCAACACCAAATGTAGCCAAGTTATACCCCTGGTACTCTACTGTAGAAGGAATATACTTAAGTGGTGTCACTAGCTATCGTTTCCTGCGCCCCATTCATCTTCAGCCTGCACTCTGGTTATGACATATTTCGTTGTGACTGTCAGCTGCCCCGATTAACCAATGCATCGGGAAACAAGTTGTGATGATCATGCATAGCAACGAACTCGAAAAAGCACTAAATAATATAATTAATGCAGCTCACACTCCATGTAAGCAACGCAGGAATGCACGAATATCATTAACCAAGTATGTCTAAAAGGAAGGTAGCACAGCAATAGCTACAAAAAAGCGACAAAGTTAGCTGGTGACGTGATGCAATTTTATATTGTGAGTCTTGTGAACAATGTTTATGTTAAATACGGTTGGCTGTGTATGAATATCAGTTATATGGGCACGATTAGAGTTTATCTATATTTTCCTGAGCATAATTGTATCAAGCCATGTTCAACTTTATGGAATCACCTTTCCTGGCCTTTCGTCTCATGCCGTTACGGAATGATGGAGATAACCTACAACGATGGAAGCTTGGAATACAGGTATCATTGTGCGACCATTAATGACACTCTAATGTCAAATCGTGGAAGGAATTGGTGGTGCAGCGTAAAATGTCCACGCATCAGAATGCCCACTATCGAAGAAGTGGTCTGTGAAACAAAAGTCGACCTGCGGTGTTTAAATATAATTGCACTAAATGCATTAGACAAACAGGTCGACATTAAAACATACTACATCGCTTTGGCCATTAGTTAACATGCTAAGTGAAAACAAATGCATGGGTATGTTTGTACTTTGCACCTGCTGCATTCAATCGGCTAAAATAAGAAGAAAGAAGAAGACGATCGCATATTGCTACCTGTTTTCCAAACACTCAAGTCTACGCAATCCTTCAATGATGATAGTAGGTACTAATTAACAGTAGCTAATTATGGATGTCAGCAGTAGCGCAACCCGGGGAGGAAATGGTGGCTATAGCCCCTCCGTCGTGCCAGAGAGGCAGTATTTCGGCGCGCTTCGCGCCCCAAAATTTTGCTTTCTTTGCCCTCTGAGGACCAGTGACAACTGCGGGCCCCCCTGAGAGGTGATGGGTCACAAGAATTGCGTCGGTGCGCGGAAAAATTGTGCCGGGGCCGAGGCTTTTATAGTCACGGCAAATACGCAAGTACTGGATAAATCAGTAGAATGCAGGCGTCCATGTTTCGAACACGGAAGATTCCGGCCCACATATTGTTTTCACATTTCTTGTTTAAAATATGGATGAGCGGAATAAAATTAAAAAAATATATCAGCTCTACAGCGCCAGTTACATGCCACATCTCTATTTCGTTGGCTACGCAACCCTATAATATATAATTGGCCTGTGCTATATCAACTCTGAAATTATAAGTGAGCCCGTGGCTACAATGGCAGCAATACTTTTCATACACACACACACACACACACACACACACACACACACATTTATATCTATATATGTAGTTATTTCTTTATTTATGTATTTATTGGAGTGCTTCGGCAGTATATTTTCACTTTCGCATGTTTTGTTAAAGACCGCGCCATATGTTGCTTTCATAAGCTTTTTCGTAGATCATCCAAGCTCCCGGGTTGTTTGTCTCCGTTCTTCACTTAGGTTTAAAAATATTCGGCAGATACCGTTCATTTATTCTCAATGTTTCGGTGTTATTTCACAATTTTCGAAAAATTATTTTGACATTCATCGAGCTATCACTATGCATAATAACGTAACAAAAATGTATTCAGTAGCAAATCATTTTATAGTAAAATATCAAACTTACTGTTGTAGCAAGAGCTTCTGGAAAGACATGCTAATCTAAGCTTACATTTTGAAAACATATACCACGCACATAGCACACGTACCGCACAACTGTTGAACGGATGGCATTATTAAATATTTCAGGTGTTATGCATGATTGTGCGTGCACGTTCAGGATAGGTTCTTGTTCTCGGATTATAATTTTCCAGATAACTCTAAGGCGTCGCTTGTCTAATGTTGCTCTTAGAATAACGGTGTTGCGTGTCAGATCTGTTGTTGTTGGTGTTCTTGGAGTCGATGTTGGTGTTCTTGGAGCATGGCGCTCCATCTTGCAGGTGCATCGTAAGATGGCGATATAGAGTAGTTGTCATACCAATGTAATCTACGCGGCGAATTCTATAATCTTCGTGAGGGCATGATACTTTTCCCGTTGACCATTATGCTTTGTCATTATATGGCGTGACACTCGTTGGTGACCTGGCTGTCACCTTTTCTACGAAGGATTTTGTGTAACCGTGGTCCAAAAATACTTGCCAGAAATACGAACCATGATGTTCCGACCATGGTTCGCTGCAGGCTTGACGAGACGAACCGAAGTACAAACCTATTGCAACATCTATCTTTAGAATCCAGAGAAGTCAGATCGTTTAAAAAAATCGTTTTAAAAAACTAAAGATTCACCGGGACAGAATTACTTTTCAAAGCTACTTATGCAAATCAACCTCGTATCGATATTTTCTTTTTGCATTGGCAGGTATTGATAGCAGCAAAATGATGGCTGCAAGCAATTCACGCGCAGCGGGGGGAGCGAAGTCCGCCCTCCCGTCCGGTTTTTCGTAAATATCTTCCGATTTTAATGGTCGATATACGTCAGTTTTTGGTCTTAATATACGCCAGTCTGCCTTAAAATGTGCGGCGCATCGTGAAAAGTACGATAAACGAATATCGTCCGAAAATTTATCGAATTAGAGGCCGTCAAGGTCAAAACATTTCGCATCACAAGACCACAAATATCGGCGCTGATGCGCTTCCCGTATATCGGCAAAAGGAAAGTGTTCTTGGCAATACTAGAGACTTCTTTCATGTATATTGTTGTGCTATATTGTTTCAAGGTCATGTTAGTTCACCGAGGTCAAGTCAGGTCAAGTTCATGGCAGATTAATGAAACTAAACTAGATCAACTGGAAGGTTGTCATGAACGTAAATGACTGCGTGTGATTCATGCAATTCCGCGTGTTGCTCCCGACACGTCCTGGAATCTACTGTTTTTGTCATTGTGAACCTAAGCGTTTCCATATTTCATTCATGCATTTCAGCCCTTTCTTCGTGAAGCCGATTGCGCCGGGCCGCCCGCCCGGCCAGACGGGCGGGCGGTCAGGTTCCGGTAACTGGAGTGGGAGATGGGCAGACACCGACCGGTCTGCATGCACAGCACCTTCTGGCTTGTCGCTGTTCATTATGCATCAATTACTTCAGCGGGACGTGAAGGATTTGCGGTGTTAGAAGAGATAGATGTTTCTGGGAAGGTGTATCGAGTATATCAATAACTTTGGTTAGACAAGACCTTCACGACCACGATAAAAGTTGTAGGACGAGAGACCTGCTGGAAGGCATCCCAAACCAGGGTGCCGACGAGGAGGTGGACGACGGCTGTCTTCCTCTGCATGGTGAACGCGGCCGCCCTGAACGCCTACCACGTCTTCAGCACCAACGTGCCAGACTCGAAGAAGTCAAATTCACACAAGGGTGGCCGGCGACTGTTTGGCTCTGTGCCGACCGCAGATGGAGGAGAGGCCAGCAGTGTGATCTGTGGAAGGAGGGCACAACCGACGGAATGTGGGCGCTCCGGAGTGCTTTCTGAACCGGCGTCTGAAGCAGAAGGGGCCACTGCCAGAACCAACCGAGCAGGTGCCCCAGGCCTCCATCACGTGTGCGTGAGACCGCTGAAGCGGGTCGGCACACACATCAAGCTCTTTGAGTCAACATTCAGTAAGCACGAGGAGATCCAGAACGGTCCAAAGTTTGGGAAAGAAGACAAACCTGTAGCGACGGAAGCAAGAGCAAGAGCAAGAGCTCCAGGCACCCTAGACGAGCACCCTGCGACTCTAGAAGGAAATCTTCCCACGCCAAATCCCCAACTTCTCTGTTTCCCAACTAACCTTTACCCCCGGAGGAAACCTAACGGCATCGAGCCCGCTGTCTCAGACCATTGCAGACGGGGCAGGGATCAGAGTGTGAAAGCCCGGTCCACGGGTGGGACGAATCCGGATGTTTCTTTTAGTCAGGAGGTACACTGCAGGGGGCGGGACCGACCCATACACATTAAGTATCCCACAACGGCGCCCACCGCCTGCGCCACAAAAGGCGCATACCTAGTAGGCGCTTACACAGAGTCAGGCACACCATCACGCGAGTTGTCTTTTACTCTCGAGCGGACACTCCGCCACATTCTTCAATCAACACACTTCACGATCAACAGACACACCACCCACATCGTTCAAGCACAGAGCAGCGCTGACACACAAACGCTTCCAAACACACACACCTTGAACAATCAGCGCTGCTCCTTCACGCTACTTCGTACACCAGCCGGGGCTACCTTTGCACCCGAGAGCTGGATGACTTACCACTCGACAGCATCGCCACACTGTTTGACGCCTCAGCCGGCCTAGACGCCACAGCCACGATAGATCACATTAGAAGGGAGGTACGTTCTACACACAACATTTTAGTTCTGACATTCAACTCACTGCAACTGCCATCACACATACACATTCACAACGAGGCATACGAGGTACACCTCTACGTGCCTTTATCACTACGATACCGCTTCTGTCTTCGTTATGGCCATGGCAAACACGCATGCGCGTCGCCAACACCACGATGCAGCCAGTGCGCAGGTCCCCACACGGCATCCGACTGCAACTGCTCCGAAAGGAGATATGCAGCCTGTAATGGGCCGCATCCCGCCACCGACCCCGATTTCCGCAAGTGGGCATACGAGAGGGAGGTGTGTCGGTATGCGGCAGCTCACAGTGTGCCACACACAGCAGCACGACAACACTTACGCAACACCACCTCCGCCACTGACATCTCCACCTCCACAACCGCACACTCCCACACCGCACTCACCGCCGGACGCAGCTACTCAGCAACGCTCTCCACACCTAAACCCACACCCCCTCCAACACCAGCTCCCACCTGCCCTGCCATCCCACCACCAGCCGACTCCCGGAGCCCGGCACACCACCCTCCTCAACGCACCGTCAGCCCTCGCCTCCATCGCCCCTCCGACCCTCGACTTCAACACCCCACCGATCCTCGGCTCCACCGTCCCACCGAGCACCGGCTCCACCGCCTCACCGCCCCTCGACCTCACCGCCCACCACTCCTTCCCACGCTACCCCACCTCAGACCCGGCCTCGGGCCTCCTCCCACACCCACTTCACTTCAGACCCAACCTACGCCCACCACCATCCAACCTCAGGCACGGTCTCCCACATCCAGCCCGCACCATCCCACCCCCAACACCGCTCGGACCCAGACCCGGTCTCCCTCCCATCGGCCATCGGTACCCACCCACCCACACGGCACCTGGCTGCACCCCTTCGCTACACCGCCTCCAAACAGCCAGGGCCCTCCCGGCCACCCTGACGCCTTCCCACCACTCCCCCCTCCGTGCCCTCGGCCCCTGCCACACCCATTCGTCCGGCTCAAACCAAGGCCTAGAGTCAAGGGCACCACAGCATCCACACAAACATTCCACAAGCTCACAGCCATCCTAGCCTCCAAACAAACCTCCCACAAATCAACAGCATTCCCAGCCTCCACCCAGACCCCCTACAAGTCCACGGCCAACATCTCTTGCCAGACCGACCTCTCCACCATCTCCTGCATATCCACCCAAACCCACCCAAAAACCTCGTTTGAGGCCATCACTCAGACCGAACCCATCACTCCTGCCAAGCCCGTCGAGTCTGAACCCAAAACCCCAGACCAACGACTCCCGTCCGAACTTTCCGCGCCTCCCAAGCGCAAATCCCGCCGCCACGCCACCCAATCACCTCCCAGGACCCGTGCATCCAAATCCAGACTGCCACCCCTGCCTGGGTCACCTCCCACCCTCCCCGTTCACCGGTTCAACCTTTCTCCCTGACACGACACCGACACCACCCCAGTATAGGAACACCAACAGACACTAAACGCGTTCGGCAATGGGACTTTTTCTACAGAGGAACACCGGTGACCTTCCAGGAAAGTTCATATAATTAATGTCGGAATTCCTGCAAAAAACATTACTAGCTGCGCTCCAAGAAACCCACTTTCGAGACTCTGACTCCATTTGGAACAAAATGCCAGGTTAGACTCGGCATGTCGATAACGTAAACGGTCCACATCTGAAATGCGACGCAGCCATACTTATCGCTAACAGCATACCTCATCGTCAAGTAACGTTAAATACTCCCTGAACTGCGTAGCAGTCAGGCTAACAAATTGCCCATTGTCAAACCACAGTCATCTCAATATGCATTTCACCGTCAGGTGCAACCCCACATCACAGGAGCTGAGCGACTTGCTGCTTTAGGCTCCCCACCAGTTCTCATTATGGGAGCTTTAATGCTAAACACCTCTCCTGGGGAAGCGATCGGACGGAGACTAGGGAGCGCGACATTCACCAGTTTATTTCGGATCACAACTTAGTACCTCTAAACACTGGGGCCGCCACCAACTATAGCCCGACAACCATAGTAAATAAAGTACGACGTATGGTTAAAGTCGGATAAAGTAAATACAACCATACGTCTAGAGCACCAGGTTATCACTTCAGGTGTAGGAAATTGTCCGACTCAATTGAAAGACCGACAAAAGAACAGCGAATGCAATTTTCGTAATGTTCCGTTCAATCTGTGCGCAAGAGTTCACTAGCCACGTTTCCTCCGTTGCTCATATATCAACGAGCAAAGCTACCTTACAATCTACGAGCCCACCCACACACATGCGTGATGGCAAACTATTAATGTATTATTCATATTAATATTTGTGGGCAAGAGACATAGGATGCACCCAGCTTGGTAATCAGGGCTCGGTCATACCAACATGCATTGCACAGACTGAGACAGTGGGGCGGAATGCATTCGGTCATTAAATATATAATGTTGAGTTAGTATTTGTAGTTTATATTCTTTAATTATCAGGATTATGAATATATATGCAATTATGATATGAAATAACTTTACAATATATATATATATATATATATATATATATATATATATATATATATATATATATATATATATATAATTTTGTCTTCAATTTTCAAACTCAACATGTTACCGTCTGTAGCACGGCGGCCCTGCCAACGCCGGGGACTTTTGCCATGGGCGGATTCAGGAACTGTCATGGGGGCACTTGTCTGAAGGGGCGCCATTTCTTCGGAGGGCGCCATTGCGAAAGTACTTGGAGCCATGGGCGGATACAGGCGTGGCACTGAAGGAATATGCCCCATAGAAATTGGCGCCCTTCTGCCTAGAAAGGTTTCACTCCGAAAAGCTCGAGTGCATCTCCATTAAATTTTTAGCCAGATGTGCCCCTCTCAGAGTAAAAGGCTTCCTTTCAGTGTGCTCGAGTGCATCCCTCGAATTATTTGCCAGAGGCGCTCCTTGGAAGGAAAAAGTCCTCAATCAGTGTGTTTGAGTGAACCCCTCTATTTTATTTTTCAGTCAGAGGTGCACCTTGGAAGGTAAAGGAGGCGCCCACGCCACTCCTCTTTTTTCAGCTAGCGGCGCCCCCCCCCCAGAGACAAAGTTCCCCTCATGACAATTTCTGAACCCGCTCCTGTCTGGAGGAGTGACTTTTCCTTCCGAGGGGAGCCTCTGGTATAAATAAATCGAGAGGAGTCCATTCCAGCACACTGAAGAGGCGCCTTTTTCTCTCGGGGAGGGAGGGGGAGGTTGGCGCCCCGGACTACAAAAATATAGGGGGTTCACTCGAGCCTTCCCGGAAGGGCGCCTTTTCCCGACCGGAGGAGCACCTACCTTCCATGGGGGGGAGGCACATGCCCCCAGTTCCCTCCCCTTGTATCTGCTCCTGACTACTGCGTTTCAAAGCCAGCAGTTGTTCTCCTTCTTCCAGAGACGACAGACCTCTAGCTGACGCAGCCGGACTGGGCATTTCGTGTGGCTGGAATCCAAGAAGGCAGCATCAAATTCGACCTGCTGGTGACAAGCCTTTCTGTGATAACGTGACTAACGTGACTTAGTTTGACCTTCGGGTCAGTCACAATGCTATTTTGTAAATTCGAAGCGACGATGGGTGATTTGTGAATTCCTAGATCGTCACTTGTAAGGAGAAAGGAATATAAATGTGTTGACCTTATGCAATATAATTATGCATCAATGTCAGCATATAAAAATGTACGGTCATATATTATACTACATATATATATATATATATATATATATATATATATATTATACATATACTATATTCTCCTGATTTGTCCGCGAGGATAATCCTCGGAAAGTTCATCACCCAAGTCTTCACCAAGTCAGTCTTCACAGTTGTGCATCATGTAATCACGGTTTTGTGCCACATACAGCGTCACCAACAACACTGAAGGGTTTCTGTCACCGCCAATCACTGTAATATCAACCCTTCGGCGTTTCAAACCCCACATTATGGAAACGATAAGATGAATCTCATTGACTGAGCAAGCGCATTCATCTTGAACTACTTGAGAACAAATTTGGCGCGGACCGCATTCACGACACGTGCTGAGCCAGAATGAATCGAACTGAATCATCAGCCGTCTACAACGGTGTAATAAAATAAAGTAACAGAATTACATATTGCAATGCAATACAATAATGTGTTGCAGTACAGTATTATAATGTAATGTAACGCAAAAACCAAAAAATCCACAAAAAACCCCTTAAAAAAACCAAGTTAAAAAAAAAAACCTTCATTAAGAAAAAATTAAAAAAAAAAAAATTTAAAAACCCCCAAAAAAAAACCCCCCCCACCAAAAAAATACCATTAACAGACGCCCAGCAACGGTAAACAGTTCATGAACTAATACGGTGCTGTGGGTCACTGGTGCGAACTTGTGGTATCCCTGCGTTCCCTTAACCATGATGGCTTTCGATAAGCGCTCGATGAGGTGGGTCGTGACGTCCATTGCCTCCTGCTTTCATACAAATATGAACTTGATGCAACTGACTAGCTTGTGCGACAGATACCCAAACATGTCCTCCGACGCCAGTATATGGTTGTTATCGGGAGCTTGAGGCTCTCTTGAGCCGCGGCACGCTTGGTTATGCCCCCGATGCCGTCGGAAGCGCCGTTGCCATGAGATGTGACAAAAAACACTCACAGGGTACCTCAAAATCTGCCTGATGATGACACACATTGACGAAGTCATGCTTATTCGCATACTGCCGTCTATGAAATAAATATTGTTGTAGGTCAGGTACCGCAGTCCGAATTTTTTGGGATAAGCCGTTGCAGGAACGCATGCAACATGTCGGTGTTGTGCTTTGTGCCACCAGAGATACAGCAGTATATCTGATGGCACAGTTCCTCGTCCTCACGTCAGTACACTACAAACGGGTGGACCGTACACAGGGACGGATCCCAGTGGAAGCCTTGAGCTACATCCTGCACCACAAATTAATAATTTTCGGCGAAATCTTACACGACAATCACTTCGCCCCCCTTGGCAGTAGCCTTTGCGTAGGTGAAGTGCTGGCCTTGTTTGTCAGCCACAAAGTGGTGTCTGGTCAGCTTCATAGTTTGCTGGCTCAAATATCTCATGCTTTCCTCTTTGGTCTAGAATATTTCCGCGAGTGTACAGCGATGCGTTCTCACCCACTGTTTCTACCTAATCTTATTATCCATGCCATCATCTGGGGCTAAATCACCTTCACTATCTTTTCCTGATTCGTCCGCGAGGATAATCCTCGGAAAGTTCATCACCTCATCTTCACCAGGTCAGTCCTCACAGTTATGCATCATGCAATCACGGTTGTCCTTGCCACATACAGCGTCATCGAGGAAGTCACGGTATTTGAGACCGGGAAGGCCGAGAGCGGATATTAGCAGTTCTGGGTTTTGATGATCACGATTTGAGTCACAAAGCGCACACGTACACCGAGTGCGTCCCACTGCTGCCTGCCAAGACGTAATGCTTCGGACGAAGGGCAGCAAAGGAGCCAGTGCGAGGGTTTTCAGGGTTCTGTTTGTATAGATCATATATCTCACGCAAATTTCCCAAAACTAGTCTTTTCTGAACTCTGGTTTTGGTTCCATCAGCCTGTCGCACCGTGACAGGGTCGGTCTTGCCGAGACACATCCGGCTGATCTCGTCCGACTCATGAAATAGCTTTACTTTCACCTTGACTGCATCCGACATCCTCAGAAATGTCCTCGCTTCCCGGTCAAGGAGAGTGAGCAGTGAGCACTGGGTACCGAAACACGGCGCAACCCCTTGCTTGTGCTCTTCCTGATATTTCATTACATTCGCAGATTTATATTTCCGCGATGCAATAAATGGTTGCGCAAATGGGTTTATCGGCTATTAGAATGTGATTCATATGTCGTGGATGCTTCTCCCTCCTTGTAATTCATCGTAAGGCATAACTCATAAATCATCTACTACCACAATTTGGAGACATTTCTGCCATTTTCTTTAACCTTTGACCTCACAACGATTTAGAACACTTGTGGCAGCACAACACTCAATATCAGATGACTAACATTCTCATTCCATCACTTGCCTCGAACGTCAAAAGCCCTGTATTTAAGTAATATACAGTTATAAACACATATTTATACAGACAACGATAAACTGGCGCAAAAACAACCACGCAAGCCTAATTTAAAACGGATATTTAGAGTTTTGGGGCAAAACCCTGTTTTTATCCGAAAGATAAAATATCGAACTTTATTTCTGCACTTTTTCAAATCGCATTGTGACTATCTCGAAAGTTAAAATAGGTCACGTGACATTAAGTCACGATGTCGATTTAATTTAATATATCCAATTTAAAATAGCACGCAAACCAAAATTCAGAAATATCCAAAAGATGCACTGTGTTATTGTGAGTTCACCGATATATACTTTTGCACAATTCGGATTGCTCTTCATTGAGTTAAAGACCTCAAAAGACACCCTTGTTAGGTGACATCTAAAAAATGCCCGAGGCTATAACTCCTTGGCCGTTGATTCGATCTTTCTCAAGATGGTATAGCTGGATTCGGCCCGTGAGATAATCCCACACAATTATTTTCATCCAACTTAAAAATATTGGGTGTTATTTTGGCCCTTTCACTTTTCGATTTGTCCTGGAGTGGGGCAGCAGGAACTTGAGTAGGACTTGAGTTTACTTCCCAGGGGCGATAGTAAAGGATGTTTGAGATAGGTTAGAACAAGTAATGAAGAGAAGTGGAAAGGGTGCAACAGTAGTTGTACATGTTGGATCACGGAATAGATGCAGTGGGACCTCGAACGCTTTCTGAATGGACAGACAACTCGAGTCGGGTCACGCAAATTTGCGCTTGGACCGGACAGCTCGTGCCAGGGCCAGAAAAATGGCACTGTGGGCCAATAAATGAACGTCAGGGATCTCAAATAAATACAGCGTAGCCCAGAAAATCGCAATGGGAGAGAAGAACATGAAACGAGGGCTCCCAAATTATAACCAGTGATTCCTAAAAAAATGAATGGCCGGACCCGGAAAATCGATCTAGAGCCCGAAGCATTACACCAGATTCCGCCGACAATCACGTGGGGTCCTGAAAAACGTACCATGGTCGAACAATACGCAAGGGGTACACAAACATGGCACTGTGGACACGAAAAGTCATGCCGAAACCTAGATTTCGAAACATTCAGAAGAAGTTCGAAAACTGGCGTCGGGTCCTTGGAACTACGCACCTGGATCCGAAAAATCGCGCCGGAACCCAATGAAATGGTGCCGGACCCCCAGGATCGCGCTGGGGCCCCTAAAATCTGCGTCGGGGAATGCAAATAAACATCTGGTCCTAAAAGCATAACGAGAGGCCGAAAGCGCACCGAGTCTCGGGAAAGTGACGGCCTTAAAATGTGCACTGGGCCCTAGATAAACACACCGGACAACACACCCTCAAAGCACACCCGGGCAGCAAAGACGGCATGATGGTCTAAGAACAGGCTGGGGCCCGGGAAAAGTGGCATGGTCCTAAAAAAGAACAAAAAGGCACGCCGGGCACTAATTAAACATATCGGGGCATTCGAAAGCGTGCGGGTCATTCAAAAACACATTGTGTCCACGAAAGAGCAACAGAGACCTAAAGGTGCCGTGGTGTCAAAAACGTTTCCGGCTCCTAACAAAAATACGCTGAGACTCTAAAACATGCCAATAGACGAAGAAAAACGCAACGTATTCCAAACAAACAAACAAAAAGAATATTGAACCAGCGCCTCGGTTCGGTAACCAATCTATAACCGTATTTAAGCAATGAGATGGGATGCATGGCAGCTCAGCGGGATATCCAAATTTTATTCCCACCAGAAGATGTGTTAAGAATGGAAATAGTGTTCAACTTCTATTCATCGAATTTTCCCGGTGAACCCCCATACCAAACATTCTATGACGTCAAATATGGCACACGACTATCATGTGAAAGCGATGAACGAAACGTGGGAGGCTTAGCAGAAACCACAAAATCGCACGAAGTGTGACGGATGCACCAAATGCGCAATGCGGGTGTGCACGTACACGAATGTTGGCGTGGCGGCGACCGGGCGTTATGAACGGAAATATATGAAATAGGAAAATTGTGCATTTAAATTTGTACAGGTGTTATTTCAGCAGTTCAAGTGACTTATCAAGGGATACCAAAAAAACATAACATTAAACAGGGGAGAGGTTGAAATCCGATGACCTAGAAAGGATTGTGGTAGGCCCCCCCCCGCCCAAAGGAAAATTACGTTGGTCATTAATTATTCAATTGAACAAATATCAAAATGGCCCACTGTGAAAAATGGTGGCCGAGACACAGGGAATAAAAAATGGGGTTAGGTGGGTCTCTTCCAAATCTGTTCACTCCCCCCCCTCCCCATGATTCAATTTCTAGGTACGCCACTGATTTGCAATGCATATATATATTGCGATCACGGTTAGTTGAAGCGCGTAGTCAAAAATTGGCTTTTGAGGAAAACCGGTTTCAATCCCGTCTCGGGATCGTCATCAGTTCATTGGCATTCCAATGAACTGATGACGATCCCGAGACGGGATTGAAACCGGTTTTCCTCAAAAAACAATTTTTGACTACGCGCTTCAACTAACCGTGATCGCAATTGATATATACACCGTAGTCACAAACGTTAATATGAATATATATATATATATATATATATATATATATATATATATATATATATATATATAAACAAGGCAGATTCAGCTAAGTTGCTCTGGATGCAGGAATAGTTTCCTATGGTATATGGAGTTGCCCCGCCGTGTTTTTCCTCACACTGCTCGTATTCCAGGTGACACCGGATGCAATTAGTTACTAGCAGGACGTTTCCGTCAATGCCAAGCACGCCATGGATTTGCTGGCAAATCTCTGTAACGCAAGGTGAGTGTCGCACCTCGGCCAGTCCCACTGCGATGTAGAGGAACGGATTATTTTATGGTCCAAATCATGGGTGGTGGGGGGGACATGTTTTCCCCGAATTTTTTTTAAAAGTGGCGAATTGTCCCACTCAATTTCTTTCGTGTCCCCCAAAGCCTCAGATGCCTGAGTATCATCGCTGCAAAAAAAAATATGCAAGAGAATCATCAAAAATGTTAGAATCTGATGTAGCTAATCAACGGGCTTCACAGGCTACCTGTTGTCAAAAAATATCCGAATCGGTAAACGTTAGAAATTTCTGCTTCTATGCCATTCTTGAATAACGTTAATCTTGACCATCTTGTGTTTTTGATTGGGTGAGAAATTGTGCTTTGCGAGGCAATACATTTCCATTATCGCAAGGTCTTATAGGTCGTAGGCTGCATTCTCCTGCGAATATATCGATATATCTTGGACAAACGTGACTCTGGGTGTCGTTGGGTATCTCCAAGACCATGGAGGGGAGTCATGGGCAGCCTTGAGCACGTACGTCAAGTTAATGTCATATTCGTATTGAGCGACGAGTCCCCAGAGACGTAGTTGTATTGGCATTGGCATTCAGCGATGGGCTTATGATATTTCGAATCAATTACCACAAATGCTTCTGTTTGTACTGGACACGCTGGAAGCAACTACATAGGTCTCACATGACCACTTTAACGGTCAAGGTCCAACGCAAACCGGTTTCTTCGGTCGCCTCCAATTTTTTCCCGTTTTCCCGCAAACCTGCCAAATCTGATGTCTGAAGCGATAGCCTGTGGTGAACCATCGTGTAGCATTTCAAACTGGTACACGTCAAGGTCAAACTTCAAGATCAAAGGTTAGCTTGATTTATTAGATGGCGATATTGCAGCGATATCGACTGAACGCGAGATTCGTTTGCTGTCGCTTCAAATTTCATCAAATGGGCGTCATTCGACGGGCTTGTTATGCCGTATTAGAAAGCTAAGCAAGCAAATTATTTGTCGAGGGCAAAGGCCAAGATGATCCTCCGGTCGCCTCAATTTTTTTTTAGCTCAAACCTATCCAAATATGGTATCAAGCGATAGCCAGTGGCTAACACTCGAGTAACATTTCAAACCGGGGCATGTGAAGGTCAAATATTTGACTGAGTTCTTCGATGACTTTTCGTTTCGTCGTTATGGATTCGATTTGCAGAAAATGGATGTCATTCCACGTCGCTTGTTGTGCGGTATCAGAAAGTTGACAATTCGAAATAATATCGACTGATCAAAATTCAGGTTGATTTCTTCGGTCGCCTCGCATTTTTTTTTCGGTTTTCGCCAACGCCTACCCACATCCACTATCAAGCGGCAGTCCATGGCGAACCCTCGAGTAATATTTTGAAACCGGGATATGTCAAGGTCAAACCTCAAGGTCAAAGCCTAGTTTGATTTCTTTTCGAAGTCCTCGCGATTCGTCGCTCTTGGTTCAGTTTACACCAAGTGGGTGTCATTGGACTTGTGTTGTTCTGGCGTGTTATACAATTAAGAAATGGAACTAATTTTAAAGGCAAATATCAAGCCGATTTCTTCGGTCGCCTCGCATTTTTCTTCGCCATAACGTACACACATCTGATATGAAGCAATAGCCCGTGGTGAACCCCGAGTAACATTTCAAACTGGAACATGTCGATGTCAAACCACAAGATCCATGGTTAAAATATATTGTTCGAAGTGCTCGCGCCTCGTCGCTATGTCTTCAATTTTCATCGAGTCGGTATCATTCGACGTGCCATGTGCCATCTAACAAACCGTTCAGAAACGACATTAATTTGCAAAGTCAAAGGTCGATCTCGTTTCTTCGGTCGCCCCACGCTTCTTCGTCTTCTCCCAAAGCTACCCATGTTTGGTATCAAGAGATAGCCCTTGGGCAACCCTCGAGTAACATTTCAACCCGATATATATCAGGTCAAGCGTCGAGGTCAAAGGGTAGTTTTATTTTTTCAAAGTTCTCGCGTTTCGTCGCTGTGGATTAAATTTGCGTTGTGTGTGTGTCATTCGTTTTGGCTTGCCGTACGGTATCCGAATGTTGAGGTATCGAAATAATTCCGAAGGTGTCAAAGGTCACGTTTGTCTACAATGATTCAGTGTAAAAGGAATAGGAGTATCAAATATAGTTTTGTTTGCAACCGTTGTGATAGCAGGCACTCATATCCTATATGACTAGGAGCTAGCTCCTCCAACAAAAATACATCATAACCTGCTCGGACGGCGCTCTCATTGCTGGCTTTTAATTTACACTACCAAATTGTTGTTCCGGACATATCAAATATACATCTTTTTTTTCAAATTGTCCGCTTTCCTCTTAATAGTTCAACGGAAGTTGTCAAGTTTGCAAGAGAAACCACACGTGAATGCGCACGATTTTAGAACCAGCCAGAGTTTATAACCGCGAGAGAGCATAATAACCGCGAGTTGTAATCCGGGATGGATCCAGGAATTGTCATGGGGGCATCTGTCTGGAGGGGCGCCATTTCTTTGGAGCGGCGCCACTCCGAAAGCACCTGGAGGGGCGCCTCTTGCTGCAAAAATTGAGGGGGCGTGTTGTACTAGGTCCTTCCCGAAGGGGCGCATTTCCTTCCAAGGGGGTTCCTTTTTCTTTCATAGGGGCGCCTCTGGCTGAAAAATTCGAGCGGGTACGCTGGAGCCTTTTCAGACGGGCGCGTTTTCCGGCCGGAGGGACGCCACCTTACATGTGGGGGACACATGCCCTCAGTGCCACACCCATTTCCGCCTTGGTTGTCATTGCGTCGAAATGTGTCGTCGTAAAACAGGAAAGCATGGAAAAAGTTTTTGTATGTCCATATTTACTGCAATAAAACCATCGCCAAATATTTTCTGATTGTCCTCCTACAAGAAGGCAACGCTTAACGTACTTACAACATTGTTCTATGGTGAATGTACAATCGAACCCAGCACATACGACATAAAGCTAGATGTTCATAGGCAGTGATAAGGAGTGAAACGTGCTAATTTTGGCCATTTTTTCCCCACAAAATACATTTTTTAACAATGGTAAATATGAAAACAAGACATTGAAAATGAAGTGGATGAAATCCAAGGATTTTTTTTGGGGGGGGGGGGGGACGGAGGCGAGGCTACTCCTCTATCCTGTCCAGACTTACCGCGTCCGTGTTTCCCCCCCCATTTCGAAACCGTGGCTACACCCACGGTCCCAATGCAACGATGCTGTAGAGAGATGCCAATACTTAGATATGAGGAAGAAATATACCAACTTCGTGGCACAAGCTGTCCGCTAATTTTAAGGAACGGGGAGGTAGTACACCATATGGAGTACACCGATAGGCGTTAGTCAGATAAGGCGGTAATTGACCGGCGCTGTCCGCGCCGGCACAGGTTCGGTTTACCACCAGCCGCGTGCTACCTCCTGCCACGTGACATACATGCCCCGAGGACGGGCGACTCACCGGCTCAGTGGCAATTTTCCCTTCTTCAGCAATGGGAGAGTGCCATCTGCTAGATATTTGCTACGTTGAGGAAAGGTTACGTTAATCCGGCTTATGTGGCATCCGGTTATCTCAAATAAGCAAGAGAGGAAAGATGAGACGCCCGCAAACAAAGAACGTGGCGTAAGGGCCGATACATAGCATACAGGTTCATGTACAGACATACATACATACATGCATAACAATCAGAAGGACATTTGGAGGGTGGGCAGCTTCGTAACCCACGAACAGGCTCCACTGCTCACCTGCGACCTGGAACGAAGTGGAGGCCCGGCGCCCAGGGCGAGTCGTGGGCGTCAGGCCCGACCTTGTATGTGTAGGTGTATGTTTAAGTTACAGCTTGGAAAAACCTGAGAAGGAGAAAAACCAAATTGCTTGGACAACCTGTAGGTAAAAAACCAAGCGCAATCTATAAGAAAAACCGTCCGTTTTGGCGAAATTGGATCGGTCCCTGCCTACCTTTTGTGAAATAACCTATATGTTTGTGTTTTACGACGACGGAAAGGATGATAGCGTTTGGCTTCAAATTACTGGCTCTAGTTTGGTCATGTGCAGAAAGGTAAGTAGTATCTCAAGGAGCTCCGGGTGGGTGCTTGTCACCGAGACGACTTCGCAGCGAAAGTGGAAGTCGATGCTGGGCTATGTAAGAAAGAAGGTGGCGACGTTATAATTGGTAAGCAGGGCAGATAAATGTTCCAACAGCGTTATGCATGTCACACATTTAGCAAGGCGGAGCGCGGCGAAGTTGGTGGCGGGGGGGGGGGGAATGAGTCGTGAATCGTGGGTGAGTTTTGTGTGTTCGAGTCTGAGCCGGGCAAGGCAGATCTCGTGTGCGCATGTGTGTTGTGGGAAAGAGGGTCATTTTGCGAGAAGGGGCTTAATGTGATGTCAGTGTATGGTGTTGTGATTCCAGCATGCCTGGAGATATTTTATAAATAATTGGTTTGTGAGGGACAAAAGGTCACCGGGGGGGGGGGGACCGGGAGGTTGGGGTGGGTGGGAGGTCGATCGCTCGACGAGCGAGCTCATCAGCCCGCTCGTTTCCCGGTATCCCCATGTGGCCAGGGAACCAGAGCAGTGTGAGTTGGAGGGGAGCATGATGGATGTGGGAGAGTTGACGGATAGCGTGGAGTGTGGGATGTGAGGTGTTGTGTATGGCTACGAGAGCGTCAATGGATGAACGTGAGTCAGTGCAGATGATGGGGGGTGTAGTGATGTTGTGTTGAATAATTTGTTGTAGACAGGTTAGGATTGCCACTAACGCTGCCGTGTAAACTGAATGGTTTGGTGTTAATTTTGTTTGGCCAAATTTAGGTCCACCGCACTAGGCGGCTTCCGTGCCGTCTGTGGTACGGGAGCCGTCAGTGTAGAAGTATGTATGCTGGGGGTGGACCACTTGATGTTCGAAAAATGTTAGTTGAGCTTCGACGGGGCAAAATTGTTTTGTTTCGTTTTGCCGGAAGAGATACTCAAGCTTGGGGTGTTTCATGTGCCAAAACTGGAGTAGGGGAGGCAATTTGTCGGGGTTACCTCGGGGAATTTGAGCGCGAAAGTAAGGACATGGTTCAATATATGGTAATATTGTATTTGTTTCTATTATATGTACGCCGAACGGGAGGGTTAGAGAGTGCGAGACTGGCAGGGTGGATGTGCTGTGTTGTAGTCGAAAGTGGTATCTAACTAGTTGGAGTGTTCTGCAGTGTTGTAAGCTAGGGAGGTGGGCCTCAGCCGGAGACTAGTGATGGGCGTGGTGCAGTGTGCTCCGGTGATGAGGCGTAGTGTGTGATTCTGTATGCGTTCAAGTGTTGCGATGTTTGTAGAAGATGTATGATCGAAGATAAACGCATTGTATTCCAGGATTGAGCGAATCAGAGCAATATACATTTTGTTGATGGTGGCCCTGTCTGCACCCCAGTCGCGACTGGAGATGCAGCGCAGGAAATTTCGGCGTTTTGCGCAACGTTGTTTTAGATAAGCAATAAGGGGGCCGAAATAAAGCCCTTTGTCTAGTATGATGCCAAGACAAGCGAAGGTGGTTTGGTGAGGGATTATTTGGTCGCGATTGCGGAGCGGTGTAAGAGGTGGGATGTACGAGTGGAGCCGGGTGAAAAACATTGTGACGGATTTCGCGGGGGAGATCTGCAGTTCCCAGAGGGAGCACCAGGAATCAGTTTGATCCATGGCGCGCTGCATGAAGTAATTTGCTCTGTCTGTCGATGGGTGTGTGCACCAAATGGCCAAATCGTCGGCGTAAATAGAGTACTTTAGGCGGGGGGAATTTTTTTGTAGAGGGCAGCGAGGTCATCATTGATCATCATGAGAAAGAGGTGGGGGATAATACGCTGCCTTGTGGGACGCCTTGATCGAGTTTTGGGGGCCTAGACCACAGCGGACGGTGTATGTTCTGTTAGCGAGAAAGTTGGTGAGAAATGTGGCCATTCTGCCCTTGATGCCAATACGGTGTAATTGGTTCGAAGGGCAGAACTGTGCACTTTATTGAATGCGGATTTTGAGTCGAGAAAAACTGCGACGGTTTCATGTTTTTTTTTCATGTAACCGCGCTGCATAGAGTCAATAATTTGGATGAGGTTGTCGGCGGTGCTGCGTCTGGGTCGAAATCCGCTTTGAAAGGGGGAGATAATTTCGCTGTTTTCGAGGTAGACTCTGATTCGTCCATTGACCATGCGCTCAAAGATTTTAGAGACACAACTAGTGAGAGAGATGGGTCGATAGCCTGAGGGTAGGTCGCGAGGTTTGCGAGGTTTAGCGATAGGAATGATAGTTCTTGTGGACCAAGAAGGGGGAAGGTGCCGTCGGTCCATAGTTGATTTAGTGCCGAAAGGAGGTTGTCTTTTCCTGAGTCGGATAGGTTTTGGAAGAAGGGGTGTGCCAATTGGTGGGGACCAGCTGCAGTGTTGGTTACTTTGGAAAGGGATAAATTTAGGTCATATAGAGCAAAGGTGGCATTATATGGTTCAGTGTTGTCCGAGGTAAAGTTGCATATGGCGAGAGTGTTGTGAAGGAAATCGACGGTGTGTTGCGAGTATTGTGCATGTGAGAAAATGTTAGCATAATATGTGGTAAAGTGTTCCGCGACGTCTGAGGATTCTGTGATGCGGCGTTGGTTAACTGTCAGTTGTGGAAATCCGCGGTGTAAGGATTTGCCATTTGAGAGGGAGCGAATTTGTGTCCAAATTTTGCCGATGAGGGTAAAACTATTGAATGAGTTTGGATAAAGTTGCCAGCTATGTTTTTTTCGCGGCAAGGATGATCTGCTGACAACGTTTTTAGCCTCGCGGGCTTCTAACATGCTGTGTGGGGTGATATTTTTGGGAAATTTCCGCTCAGCCCGCCGCCGTAGGGCGTCGGCGCGTTGACACTCGTCGTTCCACCACGGCACGTGGTTACGGCCGGGGGAGCGACGAGTGTGTGGGATATGTTTTTTCTGCCGCGAGTAATATGGTATTAAGAAATGCTGAAATTGGGAGTGAGAGTGAGGAGGGAAGACAGTGTCAATTTCCTGGGAGAAAGATGGCCATTTTGCTTTGCGAACGTTCCAGCGGGGTAGAAATGAGTAATCTCTAGACTGGGCTGAGCGTTCAAATATGGTATGAATGGGAGAGTGATCGCTCAAAAGGGGGGTCGTGTTGTACGTGCCAAGAAAAGAGGGGTGAGACGGAGGCCGAAGCCAAAGAGAGGTCTATGGCAGATGGACGGAACGGGGCGATGTCTGTGTTGTGGGTGGATGTTTGGTCATTTAAAAAGACCATGTTGTGGGTGTTGAGAAGTGTTTCAATGTGGTGTCCGAGAGGAGATGTGGTGTGACAGCTCCATGCCTGGTGGTGGGCGTTAAGGTCGCCCAGCACCAGACAGGGGTGTGGAAGAAGACCGAAGAGGCTCAGTGGCAGTGAAATGCAACATGACACGCTGAACGGCTGTGTATAACGCCAGCTTGGTGGGGAAGCTGTGGGGGGGGGGGCGTGACACACCGCGCCGTCTGTACTACTGGCAACATTCCACATGGCACCAGTTACGTGACATGGCGCATGGCGTCAGTTGCGTGGCATGACGCATGGCGTCAGTCACGTGCCAGAGCAACCTAATTTCGTCAAGAATGCAACCAATTTCTGCTGAAACGAAGTATTGCTTATGTCCTTATGCTGAAGCTGGAAAAAAAACATTTCCAAAAAGGAGACATCTGTCGATATAGTGCACAAATATAATTACGCATAGCATAGTCACAGATTTCTAGTCACAAATGGTGGTCGGTCCACAAGTGTTCTGTCGCAGCGGTATGCTCGCCGATCCGTACCTGTAGCACAGGAGCGGTATCGCAGAGACACAGCGGTATGATCGCCGACTCACACCTGTAGCACAGGAGCGGTATCGCAGAGTCACAGCGGTATGATCGTCGACTCACATCTGTAGCACAGGAGCGGTATCGCAGAGTCACAGCGGTATGATCGTCGACTCACACCTGTAGCACAGGAGCGGTATCGCAGAGTCACAGCGGTATGATCGCCGACTCACACCTGTAGCACAGGAGCGGTATCGCAGAGTCACAGCGGTATGATCGCCGACTCACCTAGCACAGGAGCGGTATCGCAGAGTCACAGCGGTATGATCGCCGACTCACACCTGTAGCACAGGAGCGGTATCGCAGAGTCACAGCGGTATGATCGCCGACTCACACCTGTAGCACAGGAGCGGTATCGCAGAGTCACAGCGGTATGATCGCCGACTCACACCTGTAGCACAGGAGCGGTATCGCAGCGTCACAGAGGTATGTCCACCCGTACCTGCAGCACTGGAGGGGTATCCCAGCGTCACAGAGGTATGCCCACCCAGGGGTGTAGCACCGGTTTCGAGATTGGGGGGACAAACCAGGGACGCAGTAAGTTTTGACAGGATAGAGGGGTAGAGCCTGCCCCCCCCCTGACAAAATAAAAATAATTGGATTTCAGTCACTTCACTTTCAATGCCTGGTTTTCAGATTTACCATTGTTAGAAATGATATTTTGATTATATATATATATGTGTGTGTGTGTGTTTGTGTTTGTGTGTGTGTGTGTGTGGGTGTGTGGGTGTGTGTGTGTGTGTCTCTGTGTGTGTATTTAAATATATAACTCTATGCAAATATGGTTAAATACGACGTGGGAAAATCATACACCGCGCTGGAGTGGTTAATGCGATATCTGCTTCAATGTCCAACAGTCCTGTAATGACCAGATAAATAAATTGTTTATCTGCCGACAGCAACCAAAAAAAGGAATACCTATGAAAAAAAAATCGGGGAACATTAACACATATCTAATGAAGGCCTGCATGTTATTAACTTGGGTAGAAGTCCGATTTCTCATTTCCATGGATACAATTGCTTCCTTTTGTTATCCATTACGCTCATGAGTAGTTTAATGGGGAGGGTGTTCCAGATGCGGGTGGAGCCCACATTGCTGCGACTTTTCAACACCTTCATGCGTCCTCAATATGGGGCGTGAATACCAGTGGAAAAAAATAAGTGCAAGATTTGAGGGCAGGGGAAGGACTAGCAACAGTCTTGACCAGTAATACCAAACACACAGCATCCTACAAATTGTTTTTTTTTAACCGGCGTCACATCGGTCGAAACGAAACAGCTGGCACCGTAGTCATCGCAGCTATCGCTGGGCCGTCTTTTTCCCCATCGCTGGATCGACCGTGGCTGTTGTGGCGGCTGTGGTCAGGCCACTGCAGTGGCGCAGCCAGGATTTTTGTAAGGGGGCGACCAAAGAAACGGTAATCGAGCAGAGACAGCTTTAGGCCCGCGAACCACGTATCAAATTTTGGGTTTTGTGTGGTTAAAATCTCAAAATTCCTAGTTCCACCTAAAGTATTTTTGGTTGCTAAGGGGGGAGGGGCATAGAAACCAAAATGCATTAGGTGAAACAATACAGAAATAAAATAATAAATAAATAAAATACAAAACAAAACATAAAATACATTATGACACAAAAATACTTTAGGCCCCTCTTGAGTGCGCCTCTGGCTCACTGAGACGGCTGTGGCCGCTTTGACGGTCGTCACCGCTGGGGTGGTTGTGGCCGCTGGGGCGGCGGCCGCCGCTGAGATGGCGGTGGCTGCTGGGACTACCGTCATCACTAGGGCGACCGTCGCTGCTGGGACGGCTGTGGCCGCAGGAACGACCACCTCAGCTGTAGTGGCCTTCGTTGCTGTGGCGGCCGTGGTCACTGGGACATCCGTCACCGCTGTAGCTGCCGCCATGGGCGTTCGGCAAGTCGCCTAGTGACGTTTTTCTTTGTCCTCAACGAACAGCAGGTGAGGGCACTTTTTAGCGTCGCAGCAGGTCACGAATTTCCACTTTTCAGGATGATCATGCATGATTGCGAGAGCGTTCAGACGAACCTCGCCTAATTTGTTCCTCCTTATTACCGGTTTCGCCACCTACAGGCAGTCTCCTCTTTCACTCTGACTCTCTTCATCCTGATGACCTGTTGCCCACACTTTGAAACACGTTCGTCATCCCCATCCCGAAGTAATTTGCGAAACAAAGACTTCTTTTAGGAGACCATCCCAGTACTCGGCAGCATGTATGGCTCTCAAAGACATCTTAGCTCTGAGGATTGCCATCAGTATTCCTAACGCCCATGGCAAGTTCTCAGAGACTTTCGTAGCTCTCAGTAGTCTCAGATCCCTCAGATGTCCATAAAAAAGCTTAGGAATATCCCGGTCCAGTCATAGCTGGCTTTCAGGGCCGCTATTCATCCGTCAGGAGCCTCTCCAACTTCGATGGTCCATTCCAAGTCCTCGACAAACTGTCTAGCTTTGGGAGGAATCCTGCAGCCCACAAATGTGTTTTTTTCTTTCACGGGACCATGTTCATCAATTAGAGACCGCTCTCCATCTCCGGACAACCCCAGTTCACTCTTTTCTGACTCTCAGAGACCATATTCATCCCTCAGGGCCCTCGGATACTTTTAGTGGCCCATCAGAGTCCTCAATAGCCCTGTCTAGCTCTCATCTCGGGGGAATTTTAGTTCTGAGATAGGCCCACACTAGTCCCTGTCAGCTCATGTTGCTCATGAGTCCTGTTCATCCCTCAAGGGACCTTTGAAACCTTAAGAGCATCCCAGCCATCTCTGGCCCTTAGTGCCCCGTTTGTTCCTCAGCTGTTAGTGTCCCTTTCCAGTCGAGACTACCCTTTCCAGCTGGCATGGGCATACCAGCTCTTGGGCGGGCCCTCTCTTGTCTGCATGGCTCTTGTCAGCCCTCGAAGTGGACGTCTTCACGTTTCAAGGACTTTTTCCACACATACTGTTATATGCGCTGTAATTTCGTCTCCGTTATATATCTTGTGGGCCCCTGAAGGCGGTCGCCTGCAGGGCACCATATCACTCACCATGGGGCGGCCACCCCTGCACCCATATGCCACACCACTGCTTTTGAACATCACGGGGCCTCTCCATAAGTTTAGAGGCCCTTTACGTAGAGCCGGGAATCCCCCGCTTTGGCCCGGACTCGGGGACCCGTAGCTCGGGGACCTCTTCATCAGCGTGAGACCCGCTATCAGCTCTGAGTCCCTCTCCATCAGAGTGAGCCAAAGCTGACCCAGTGCCCTGCACGTCCTATACGGGGCCACTTCCGTCGGCTTTCACGGATCAGAACTCTCCTCGTACGGCCAGAGGCTTCTCTTTCAAAAGCCTGGGCATTCTCGATCATGCATGGGGCTTCTGTAGGGCTCAGACCCCTCCGTCTGCCCAGGGCCTCTTCATGCCGACTCTGGACCCTCTCAGACTGTTCAAAGTCCTACAGCAGCTAGGGGCCGTCTTAGTGGGCTCATAGGCCCTCATTGGCAATCCAGGGCCTCCTCTGTCGGGTCGGAATCCTTCTTCAACAGCTTCGGCCCCTCCATCAGGCCATGGACCCTTGTACGAATTATGCCCCACCCGCCTGCCCAAGGGCCCTTTGTGATGGCGCGAAATCTTTCCGGTAACCAGGGACCCATTCGTCGTCTCAGGGGCCTCTTTGACTACCTAGAGCTATTTCCGACAGGCTGTGGTTCCATTTTCAAAAGTTTGGGCGCTCTCCATCAGGCCAGAGGCCCTTTCTTCGGCTTGGGACCCGCCATCAGCTCAGGAGCCATTTACATTGGATCGGGGCCCTCTGTCACCCCGGGGGCCCTTCCAACGATCCGGGGCACATCAATCGACCTGGAAGCCCTTTACGTTTGCCTATCCCATGACCCTCAACACCTTCCCGATGGCACTCTCCGTTGACTCTGGGTACTCTTTACTGGCCTGGGACCCTTTCCGTCAACCCCGGCCCCTTTCGTTGGGCCAGGCCCTACACTTCGCCCCAGGAACCAGGGCAAGGGCCCCTGCATCGACGCCTGTGTGGCACATTTTGAATCTCCAGAGGGGTGGATTGCCCCCTTCGCCCCCTCCCTTGGCTATGCCACTGATGTAAGGATAGCAGAATTTAAAGTAATACCACTAAAGTTTGATCCATTCTGTGCTCAATAATTTGTTAAATGTGGCACCATATATGTAATGATCATGGCGTGCCCCACCAAGTTCAGACATCCCGCGTGTAATATTCAGTCTTTAACCGCATCATAATCTCCTACGGAAAAACGTGTAAATTGCCCCTTTACTATCATTGGCTGAGCTGCTTTTTTCTTCAGCTTTCACCCTTCTCGATTTTAACTTATTTAGTGATGACTATGATGCGCCTGGCATAGCTAACGCATCATATAACCCTTAATGGCTGCATTGCACAGGGGAAAACTGGAAAAAGCACCATATCTTGAAGTGAATGCCACAACTGACAAAGCATTACAAAAACGTCAATACACAAGTACGCTGTTACGATACAATTTTGAAACGTACTTGGTCCCGTTGCGTACCCAAATATACTAGTTCGTACTATCAGAAAGCTACTATGTTCTGGCAGCAATTTGGTTGCATCTAACTTTGGTAGCAGAGTAAGCAATGCAGCATTGGCGTCCATGGGACAATAGAGAGCACCGTTCATGGTGAATCTTGCAGAACTCTTGCAGAATATCGACAGCGTAATGATAACACCGTGAAAAAAAAAATAGTGGGCAACAACCTTTATTTTCTGATTCATTATGCTTCAAATCACTGGCAAAAAAAACTATCAGTTGTTTTAACCTTCGGGTTTGCTGTCAGCACATCGATGGCGTTGAAATAAGAACGTTATTATTTTTAACCCTATATGGACATGTGCGATAGATCTGTAAACGCTTCAAATATTACAATACATTTACCGACACAAGTACATTTTAACTTAAATGACGATATCGTCAAATTTGTAACGGTTCAAGGAGATTATATAACGAATTGGCAACTCCTACTGCAGCAAACCGAGCTTTAATGAACCAAATAAGTTAGTGCGTCAGTAGAAGCAAAGGCGTATGGTTACGCAGTTCGCTATTTATCACTTTATTTGATTAAAAGTAAGTTTAATAATTTTGTATTCCTCAATATATGATGTTAGAGTGGCTGAAGTAAGATCAAACAATTTTGATAAACTGAGCACTAGAATATTTTATTGAAACGTAGTAACATTGATGGGTCTGACATCCATGCCTTCTTTGCCACGTAGTATAAGGTTGTCCAATTTGTAGCATATATCGGTGGCATGCAAATCGACGCCGACGTCGATTTACAAACAACGTCCCCTGTATGTAAATCATGGGAGATCTGTGTCGATCAACAAAACGAAGAGAGGGGAAGGATGCACCTCCCAATGAGCACCCTGACATTCCGTCATCTATTGCACCTGTTCCCCATAACGCGACGGATCTACCTGTGCCACAGCAAGGGCGTCGCCACCGGGGGGCAGAGGGGGCAGTCGCCCCCCTGCCGTGAGACTGCCCCCCCCCCCCTGAAATTTGAGGAGGCCCCTATCTGGAAATGCACAGGAAAAAAGGTGAGCAAGGAGGCCGACGAGACAGATATGCTGTCAAGGAGGCCCCAAAATTGGCAACGAGGCCCCGGAAAATCTAATCAGGTCCTATAAGAAACGTAGAACAGAGATTGGAAGAAGGCCCCAGGACGAAAAGGATGCCACCGAGACGGGCAAGAAGCCACCCAGGTAATAGAAAATAAGGAACGATAGGATATATTTATCCGGACGCAAGAGGGAGCCCCAAGATGGTAAGAAGGTCTCCGCAGAAATAAGTGAAGGCCACTGAGATCAGCCAGATGATAACCATATTTTGGAAGAGGAGGACCCTAGGAGAGAAGATTTGGGACTATGACGCAAAAGCACCCTGCTAAGAGGTTATTGAGGCTCTAAACACAGATTAGGAGGCCTCCAAGACGTGAGAGGAGGCCCCTAATTTGAGAAAGGAGTAACCTAGGAGAGGATAAGAGGCCCCAGAAATCAAGAGAGTGTCAACAATTGGAACGGAGGCCCCCAGGATTGCAAAGGAGGCCCCCAGGATTGCAAAGGATCCCCACAGGATTGCAAAGGAAGCCCGAGGATTGCAAAGGAGGCCCCCATGATTACAAATGAGGCCCCCATGATTACAAAGGAGGCCCCCAGGATTGCAATGGAGGCCCCCGGGATTGCAAAGGAGGGAGGCCCCCAGGATTGCAAAGCAGACCCGTAGGATTGCCAAGGAGGCCCCCAGGATTGCGAAGGAGGCCCCCAGGATTACAAAGGAGGACCCCAGGATTACAAAGGAGGCCACCAGATTGCAAAGGAGGCCCCATGATTGCAAAGGAGGCCCCCAGGATTGCAAAGGAGGCCCCAGGATTGCTAAGGAGGCCCCAGGATTGCAAATCAGGCCCCCAGGATTGCAAAGGAGGTCCCCAGGATTGCAAAGGAGGCCCCATGATTGCGAAGGAGGCCCCATTATTGCAAATGAGGCCCCCATGATTACAAAGGAGACCCCCATGATTGCAAATGAGGCCTCCATGATTGCAAAGGAGGCCCCCAGGATTGCAAAGCAGATCCGTAGGGTTACAAAGGAGGCCCCAGGATTGCAAAAGAGGCCCCCAGGATTGCAAAGGAGGCCCCCAGGTTTGCAAAGGAGGCCTCCAGGTTTGCAAAGGAGGCCTCCAGGATTGCAAAGGAGGCACCCGGGATTGCAAAGGAGGCCCCCAGGTTTGCAAAGGAGGCCCCCAGGATTGCAAAGGACGCCCCCGGGATCCCAAAGGAGGCCCCAATACGGGAAAGGAGACCCCAGAAAATGAGAGGAGGCCCTAAGACGGAAGAGAAAGCCAGTGGATATGAAATGAGGTTTCGGAGACGCAAAAACAGGCCCCAAAACGGGTAAGGTTCCACCAAGATAGAAAAGGATGATCCAGAAACGTGGCAGGAGACACCTAATTCGGAAGAGGACGACACAAGATTGGAAATGAGACCCCATGATGAACGAGGAGGCCCCTAAAACAGGAGAGAAAGGCCATTAGATAAGAGGGATGGCTCCCAGGCGAGAAAGAAGGCTCCAAGACGGTTAAGAAGGTCCCCAGAAAATGACAAGGGAATTGGGATAGGAAAGGTTGCTTGTAATTTGGAAGAAGAGGCACCTGGGAGAGAAGAGGAGTCCACCAGGAGATAAGAGGCCACCCTTAAAATGGGCAAAGATCAAATCAAAACGCAGAGCAGGAGGCCCCAAGATGTGAGAGGAGGCCCCTAATTTGGAAAAAAAAAAGAAGAAGGTCTCTAGGAGTCTAGAAGAGAATAGGAGGTCCCTGCCGGACTTGAGAGGAGTCCCTCAAGACGAAATAGGAGGTCTCCAGGGCCGAATGAGGCCTCGAAGACCAGAAGGGGTTCCCAGGAAATGAGAGGAGGCCCTTAAGCTGGGAGTGGTAGCAGGTATGGAAGGAGGTGAGGTTTCCAAAATTGAAGATGCCCTCAAGACTTGATGGTGGGCTTTGCTAGGACAAAGGAGGGCCCACGAGGCGTGGCAGGAGGCCCCTAATTTGGCAGAGAATGCCCCTGGAACATGAGAGGAAGCCCCATGTCATGTTAAAGGGGCCCCAGGATGTAGGAGGAGGCTCTCCAAGACGGGAGAGCGGAACATTTAATATGGGGGATGGTAGGGCACGAGAAGACATCCAAAACCGGTAAAGAGGCTCCAGGAAATGGGACGAGACCCATAAGACGCGAGAGGAGGCCTATAATTTGCAAGAAGCTCCTAAGAGATTGTAGAAGTCGTGCCAGGGTACTTGAAAATCACGACATGGTCCCAAAAAGAGCCGGCCGTGGCCCCTGAAAATCACGCTGAGCCTGGGGGTACCAAAAAGTCACGCCCGGACCATGAAAATCACGCTAGGGGCACGACAGGTCGTACCGTTCCCTAACAGTCTCATTGGGACACAAATGAAGCCGGGGCGACGAAAAACAACCCGGACATGGATAATCACTCTGGGGCCCCAACAATGACGCCAAAAGCCTCCAAAACGTGTTGGACGCCCAAAAAATGTCGCGGTCGCTAAAACTTGCGCTAGGGATCCAAGCAAATGATGTCGGGACACAAAACATTACATTGGACTCAAAAACGTCGCGTCGAAGCCCTTGAAAATCACACTGGGGACCCAAAAGGTCGCGCCAGGCTCCAAAAGTTGCAGCTGCCCTCACAAATCAATTCTCAACCGGAATGTCACTCTACGGCATCAAAAATCGGGTCAGTCCCCCCAAAACCCGTTGGGCACCGGAAAAAAACGTGTCAGGGCATCGAGAAACAAATCGCACCGGGAGACCGAAGAATCGTATCGGGACCCAAAAATATCACATAAGGACCTTTAAAAAGATAGAACTCGATGTTAAAAATAGTTCACACCGAGACTCGATCGAATCGACCTCAGCACCGGTAAATTAAGAACAGGTCCGGAAAAAAATACCCGGAGGGCTTTTGCACTCCGAAATGTGCCATCGGCTGAAAAAAACTCCTTCGGTGGCCGCAGTGGCACATCAAAGGGGCAAATGTCCCCTCCCTCCTAAGAGGGATAAGCTCCCAAGAATCGTGCCGGGCCCCAAAAAATCGCGCTGGGGACACACAAGTTCTCGTCGGTCCACCAGAATTCGCGCAGGGGGCTGACCCGATAAATACGGCGGGCCCAGAAAACTCGCTCAGAGGCCCCAAAATCTGCAACAGGTACCGCCAAGATCGCATTGGGGTCACAGATATGTACAACGCGCCCCGCAAACCCGAACCGTTTCCCCAAATATCGCGTTCGGGACCCACAATTCCCATCGGTAGTTCCAAAAATTTGGTCTGGGCATCAAACATTCACGTAGGGTCTCCCAAAAATTGGTCTCTAGGGTCCCATATAAGCACAGTGTGACCACAAAAATCGCATCGGTTCCCCCCCCCTTCCAAAATAAGGAGGGATTCCAAAAAAATAACTGTTCGGGTCAGGAAAATGGCTCTGGAGCACCGAACATATCATCAGATGCCTTCACAAATCGCATACGGCCCAGAAAAACATACCGGAGCTCGAAAAAATCGAGGTAGGATACAAAAACATGGCGCCAGGGGCTCGAAAAATCAGGCCGGGATTCGGACTTTAAAGAAAATTCAGAAGAAATCCACAAAATTCGCGTTGAGCCCAGGAAACTGGCGTTGGGTCCCCGGAACCACGCACCTGGGCGAGATACGTCGCGCTGGGCCCCAGACAAATCGCATCGAGGTCCAAAATTGTACTGGCGCCCCACAAATGTGCGTCAGAAGCCCACATTAACACAACCGGACCCTGAGAGCACAACAGGGGCCGAAAGTGCAACTGGCCATCCAAAGCGCACAGTCTCGCAAAAAGCGACAGGGCCTTAAAATATGCGTTGCAGCCTTAAATAAACATACCGGGAGCTCTAAAAAAAAATACACCAGAAGCTCTCAAGGCATACAGGCGCCATGCGACCGCACAAGGGCCTGAAAAAAGAGGCTGGGGCCGCAAAAAGCAGCATGGCCCCAAAACGAACAAGAAGACCGAGCACTAAATAAACACATTGGGATCTTTGAAAGCGCCCCGACACCTAAATAAAAATCATCGGTGCACAAAAAAGCAACAAAACCATAAAACGAGCAATGGTTTCGCAAATGTGTTGGGCTCCTAACAAAAGTGGATTGAAGCCCTAAGACATATCCGTAGACGAAGAAAGACGAAACGGGTCCAACAAAGAACACTGGGGTAGGGCCTCGGTATTGCAGCCAATCTGGGAGCATATGAGATGCATCAAAGCTCAGCGGGTATCCGCATTTCTTAACCACCATAAAATGTTGGATGTAGGGAACTGATAATCGAATTTAATTAATAGAATTTTCGCAGAGAACGTCCATACGAAGCATTCCATCACTCCAAATATGGCGCAAGTCTATCATGTGGCAGCAATTAGCAAAACGTAGGAATCCTAGCAGAAACCGTAGCATCGCACGAAGTGTGGCGAATGCGCCGAATCCGCAAGATGGGTGTGCATGTGCACGAACGTTAGCGTCGTGGCAACCGAGCGCTATGAACTGGAATGTCTGAAATTGGGAAATTTTACATTTTAAAGTTATTTGTATAGGTGTAATTTCAGCAGAGTGAAGTGACTTATCAAGGGATACCAAAATAAAGCATTATAGCAGGGTGGGGGAGTTAGGGTTGAAACCCCACGAATCAGAAACGATAGTGGTAGATTAGGCCCCTCCTTAGGACAATTTAGTTGATCACTAATTATGTTATTCAAAAAGGTTCCCTTTGACAAAATAGTGGTCGAAATCCGATGACATTTTTAAAGGGGTAGGTGGACCCACTCCAAATACGTTTCTCACCCTTCCCCTTGACGCAAATATAGGTACGCCACTGGTCTCCCACGAATTTTCAGAAACATGGGGCAAAGCCAACATTGAGGGGGAAAATTCCCCCTCACATGCATACAAAACAACACCGATGCCCCATACAAATTGGGAGGAATGATGTTATTAAATGCATTTTCTTCCTACAAACTTATCTTCTGTGATTACAGCTTACATGATTAGAGCTTCCCAGCTTCAATACCTTCTCAACGACGTCATTTACAAAACGGTGCAGCACAGCGAAAACCATGGGCGTGACGGCGTGGAATTTGAAGGCTTTGCATTATTTATGCATTGCCATTGTTGCATTGTTGCATTGTCATTTATACACTGTTGTTCAATGCTTGTTCTTGCCGTTAATTTATTCGCTGAGTATTTATTACTTTAGCTTGTGTGCCAGGTGCCTTACAGCCAGCACCAAATGTTATAAACATAAATAATCCATAAGATGGCGATAAGAAAGCCAATTCAATCTACTTCTCGTTGTAACCTTCGCGAAATTGTCGTTTTAGGACTGATAAATGATCGTCTAAGCTTACTTATGACATCAAGCTGGTGGGAATGACTAACAGTAGTTATGAATCTAGCTATATTCAGTTAGACTTGGTGGACATAGAAGTGAGTTGATCAATGGGAGATGTCTTTAAGATATCTTCAGCACAGCCCCGCCAGCTCGCTGGAATCTAGAGGCCAGCGGGAAGATTCTTCTGGTCGAGAAAGCATTAAGACATTGGTTTGTTTTGGCACTTAGGTATTTATACACATTTACTTATTTATACCCTGGCATGGCTTAGTTTTCAGCGAAAAAAAGATTATTGCTATTGCGTTTTGCGTAAATGATGCACCATGCCACGAACAAACAAGACATCAATATGAAATCATGTTCCCCATTATTGAACCATGCCAATAAAAATAGGAGGCCCCTTTCGGGGAGCAGGAGGCCCCCTTCCAACATTGCCCCCCTGGAAGAATTTCGTGGCGACGCCACTGGCCACAGCCTCCCTTGAGGGATCAATCTTATCCAGCAGAAGAAGCAAGCTATGATGATTCCAAGGAGGAGCAAGGTGCGTCATCTGCTGCGCGCCGCCGCCGCCGGGTGACCGGTGAAAGGTGCCCCTACCACCCCAACCAAGAGAACATCAACGACCTCATCAGGGAAATAGCATTGACAAGGTCCAACGCCGAGTTGCTCATTTCCAGACTGAAGCATTGGGACTTACTGGACGACAGCGTTTGAATTACTTCCCAGAGGAAGCGGCATGGCGGCTTTTCAGTGTTCTTCACTCTTAGAGATGGGTTGTGCTACTGCCATGACATCAGAGAACTTTTCGACGTTGTGGGCATTCCCTGCAATACCTCTGACTGGCGGCTCTTCATCGACAGTTCATCTAAAAACCTCCAGGCTGTTTTACTGCACAACACAAATCAGTGGCCCTCGATTCCTCTGGCTCATTCAATGCACATAAAAGAAGAGTACCAGAACGTCAAAATCCTTCTGAGTGCACTGAAGTACGACCAATTCAGCTGGGAGGTCATTCGCGATTTCAAGATCGTGACCTTCTTGATGTGGCTTCAGGGAGTCTTCACATAGTTCGCTTGCTATCTGTGCCTCTAGGATAACCGAAGTACAGCCCTTCACTACGAGAAGGGGAACTGGCCCCTCAGGACCTGCTATGAGGTTGGGGCTCATAACGTGAAGCAAGAGCCGCTGGTAGGAGCCAACGAGAGTGCTGATGCCACCACTGCACATCAAATTAGGCACCATTAAGCAGTTTGTTAAACAGCTGGATCCAGAGGGTGACGCCTTGAAGCACATGCAGGAGCTGTTCCGCAAGTTGTCGGAGGCGACAATCAAAGCAGGAATATTTGTGGACTCTCAGGTGAAGCGACTTATTGACTCAGACAGCTTTCCTGAGGTTGAGTGGGCAGCTTGGACAAGCTTCGTTTCTCTAGTCAAAGGTTTTCTCGGAGACCACAAGGCAGATAGCTACAGGGAAATCGTTCACGAACTTGTGGACACGTACCGGAGCATGGGCTACCGGATGTCGCTGACACTGCACGTAATACATGCCCACCTTGATGAGTTCAAAGAAAACGCGGGAGACTACTCAGAAGAACAAGGTAAAATATTTCACCAGGATGTCAGCTCTTTCGAGGAACGCTACAAGGGATAGTACAATAAAAGTATGATGGGGGACTATATCTGGAACCTTTTGAGTGTGAGTGAACTGAAATACAATCGCTAAACTCGTAGACAAACTTCTTTTTTATTAAACTATAACGCTACAATTTGAGTATCAATTACGTGTCAATTCTTCGTAGCAATACCCGTTATCAACGTTGTGCATCACTGCACTGCATCACTGTGTGTGTATTAAGATATTATAATACATAATTATGCTTACTCGTTTCATTCTTTTTATTTCCTTCTTGAGAACTTCATTTTTGATCATTGATTTATCATAATAATCGTGTTAACATCAATTAAAATTATACTTAACAGGATTCATTTGATTTATAAGCAGATAGTATGAAAAACCCTTAAATTAATAAGCAAAAATGGCAAAAATCAACAAATCGATCTCACTAACTTAGAACCGAAGTCTGAACTTGGTGACTGTTAATTTATATTTATTTATGACCTAAAAATACGAAAATAATGGTTTTAACTCATGGACAAATTATGTACTACACGGTGTAATTAAGGACGTTTTGCCGAATCTGTTCAGCTTAAGCATTTCACCGAATTTTGCAACGTTTTATTGAATCCGTTCTTTTCGGGCTCCGATCCACCTGCAATGGTTTAGCATAAACCTGATAGGCTTTGCATGGAAAGCAGAGGCACAGTCAAGGGAGCCCGCCCCCTCAGGAACCAAAAATACGCTAGATGAAACGAGCAATTTTGAGATTTTCACCACGCAAAACCTAATGCACTCTGTCCGCTTCGCGCGACAAAAGATGTACCTTTTCATTCCATTTTTTGGTCGGCCCTCTCAAAAAAAACCTGGCTGCACCCATGCTAAAAAGAATCGAATTCAGCGTGTCTCTTCCTCGCCCCTCACCCACAACTTTGAGACCGTGCCACTGTACTGTACCGCTGTGCCGCTGTACTGTACTCAGAGCAAATACATATGTAAACTACCAAATATCGATGGGTTATCACATGAAGAAATTCGAGTAGTAGTTTTCCAATCGGAGAATGACACGCCGCCCTCTCATAGGATTTCAGCCACTTCATTTGCAATGTCTGGTGTTCAGATTTACAATTATTAAAAATGATATTTTTGGGGCAAAAAATTCCGCCAAGGTTAGCTAATTTCACTCCTTACCACTGCCTATGAACATCAAGCTTGCTGTCGTATGTGTTAGGCCCGATTTCACAATCACCATGGACCAATGCTGTAAGTAAGCTAAACGTTGCCTTCTTGTAGCAGGAAAAACAGAAATATTGGGTAATGGTTTTACAGTAGTTAATATGGACATACAATAACATTTCCCATGCTTTCCTGTTTTACGGCGACACATTTCGATGCAATGACAACCAGGACGGATAAAGAGTGTGACACTGAGGGCATGTGTCCCCCATATGGAAGGTGGCGTCCTCCGGCCGGGAAAAGGCGCCCATCTGAAAATGTTCCTATGCACCCGATCGAAGTTTTCAGCCAGAGGTATGATATAAAAAGGTATAAAAATGATATAAAAAGGTATGATATAAAAGGCTATGATATAAAAAGATATCAAAATAAAAAGGCTCCAGCTTGGAAGGCACCCCTATGATATAAAAATGCACCAGCTTGGAAGGAAAGGCGTTCCTTCGGGAAGCACCGAGTGCACCCCCCCTAATTTTTCAACCAGAGGCGCTCGTTCAGATGCTTTCGCAGTGGCGCCACTCCAAAGAAATGGCACCCCCTCCAGATAAGTGCCCCCCATGACAATTCCTGGATGCACCCTGATTACAACATTGCTCTCTCGCGGTTATGAACTCCGGCTAGTTATGAAATCGTGCGTATTCACGTGTGGCTTGTCTTGCAAATTTGACAATTTCCGTTGAACCAATAAGATGAAAGCGGACAATTTGAAGAAACAAATTTATCTGTTCTATAAGTTCGGAACAGCAATGTGGCAGTGTAAATTAAAAACCAGAGCTGGGAGTGCCATCCGAGCAGGTTATGACGGATTTCTCCGGGGAGTTCCTAGTCATATAGGATATGAGTTTTTGCTGTCACAACGGCTGCAAACAAAAATATATTTGATCGTCCTATTCCTATTATGCTCAATCAGTGTACAAACACCGGACCTTCGACACCTTCGAAATGATTTCGATATCTTAATATTCTGATACCGTTAGGGAAACCTAAGTGGGTGATTCGGAGTTGGCTTGAAGTTTCGGCCCGAAGTGAGTGATTCTGAGTTGGTAATTTTAGCTTTTTTATCGTTATCCTACCTTCACTTGGGTCTTGGGTGATTCGGAGTTGGCCAACTCCGAATTACCCAGAAAGTGATCCGATTCACCCGCTTGAATTTAGTACGGTAAGCCACGTCGAATGACACCCACATAATGCAAGTTGAAGCCATAGCGACGAAGCGCGGGGACTTTGAAAAATTAGAACCTACCTTTGACCTTGAGGCTTGGCCTGACATGTCCCGAGTTGAAATGTTACTCGAGGGTTGCCCATGGTCTATCTCTTGATACCAAACATGGGTAGCTTTGGGAGAAGACGAAGAAACGCAAGAAAACATGTCCGAAGAAATGAGTTTAACCTTTGACTTTGAAAATTAATGTGATGTCTGAACAGTTTCCTAGAGTACCTCGCGGCACGTCGAATGACACCCACTTGATGAAAATTGAAGACATAGCGACGATCCGCGAGGACTTCAAGCACTTTAAGCCAGCCTTCTATCTAGTGGTTTCACATTGGCATGTCCCGGTTTCAAATGTTACTCGAGGTTCACCACGGGCCATTGCATGATACCAGATGTGGGTAGGTTAGGGCGAAGAAAAAAAATGCGAGGTGACCGAAGACATCGGTTTGACCATTGACCTTTGCAGTTTGTTCGATTTCGTAGCATTATAATACGGCACAAGCCGCGTCGAATAACACCCACTTGGTGCAAATTGAACCCATAGCGACGAATCGCAAAGACTTCTAAAAATTCAAACTAGCCTTTGACCTTGAGGTTTGACCTTGATCTTGATCCCGGTTTCAAAATGTTGCTCGAGGATTCACTATTTGCTATTGCTTGATAGTGAATCTGGGTAGGCCTGGGCGAAAACAAAAAATAATTGCGAGGCAACGGAAGAAATCAGCTGGAATTTTTCCCAGTCGAGGTGATGTCGAATTATCAATTCTGACACCGCACGACAAGCAACGTCGAGTGACATCCATTTTCTGCAAATTGAAGCCATGGCGATGAAACGTGAGGTCATCGAAGAACTCAATCAAACTTTTGACCTTGGCATGTTCCGGTTCGAAATGTTACTCGTGTGTTCACCACTGGCTATCGCTTGATACCAGGTTTAGGTATGTTCGAGCGAAAACGAAAAATAATTTAGGCGACCGAAGCATCAGCTTGGCTTGTGCCCCTAATAAATAATAATAAATAAATATTCCTTAATAAATAAATTTATTCAGGAATAAATTCCTTATTAAATAATGATAAATACATAATAAATTAAAAAAATAATACCGTTGCTTAGCTTTCTGATACCGCATGACAAGCCACGTCGAATGACGCCCATTTGATGGAAATTGTAGCGATAGCAACCGAACCTCGCGTTCGGTCGATATCGCTTCAATATCCCCATCTAATAAATCAAGCTAACTTTTGACCTTGAAGTTAGTCCTTGACATGCACCGATTCGAATTCCTACACGATGGTTCACTACAGGCTATGGCTTGATACCAGATTTGGGCACGTTTGGGTGAAATCGAAAAATAAATGGGAGGTAACCGAAGAAACCAGTCTGCGTTGGACTTTGACCGTTAAAATGGTCATGTGGGACCTATGTAGTTGCTTCCAGCATGTTCAATACAAGCGAAAGCATTTGTAGTAATTGATTTGAACGATCATAAACCCGTCGCTCAATGCCAATGCGAATACAACTACGCCTCTGGCGAATTTGTCGCTGAATACGAAGACGAATACGACGTTAACTTGACGTACGTGCTTAAGACTGCCAATGACTCCCCTCCATGGCCTTGAAAATACCCAAGGACACTCATAGTCACGTTTGTTCAAGATATGTCGATATATGCGCAGGAGAATGCAACCTAAGACGTATAAAACCTTGCGATAATGCTAATTTGCTTCCTCGCAAAGCACAATTTTCCACCCAATCGAAAACACAAGATGGTCAAGGTTCATGTTATTGCAGAATGGGCTGGAAGCAGAAATTTCTAACGTTTCCTGATTTACCACTCGGAGATTTAGTAACGACAGCTAGCCTGTGAACCCCGTGGATTGGCTAAATTGGCTTCTTGTATTTTGTGATTGCATTATTTACTCTGCTACTAAATTTAGATGCAACCAAATTACTGCCAGAACATAGTAGCTTTTTAGATAGTACGAACTAGTATATTTAGGTACGCAGCGGGACCAAGTACTTTTCAAAATTGCATCGTAAACAGCGTATAAGTATCTGCCCCGCTTTGTGCTTATTTTTGCGTTGTGAATTCAGGACTAAGTCACGTGTTAAGATATTTTTTTTTGCGTTAGCTGTGTCATTTGTGACGTTTTAGTTCTTCAGACGTGTTCTATTGATATCTGACTATATCTACCCAAGGCACTTCAGAAGCAAGTTACATTTATATTAATTTCGACTACGTTATAATATTACGAGTATAAGGCTGATAATTAAACTAATACTTATAATGTTGATCATCCAGTGCATGATATCACTCATCTAATTGTATATACTTGATTCATGTCGTTTTCAGTCGTCTTTCCCTTAGAGAACCCCACTTTAATTGTCTAAGTATTTGCTGATAACTGAATAATTTTCAAACCTGAGTTATGCTTCTTGCTCGCTTTGAAACCATCTCAATAGAGAACATATCCTGCATAAATTGTGGGCTTAGTGTCTGATGCCAACATTCCAGGTGTGGTCTGACAAAGGAATTATACAGCTTTGAAATAACGTCTCTACTCTTGCAATACACAATTGTTATAATAACTCCCAATACCTTAGGTGCTTTTCTCCTGGTCTCTTGACACTGTCTACCAAACTTGAAGACTTGGTTGTTATCACCCCGAGGTCCTTTTCTTCATCAGCCAGGACTAAGGTTATCGCTCCCATACCATACTGAAATTTGTGTTATTGCATCCAAAATGAAGTCCTCTCCGGAAACTAGTGTCACCTCCGTCATCGCTTTGACAACCCTGGACCTTTTCTGGCAGGCCGCAGGCCCCTTTTCAAACGCTTGACCCTGTCCATCAGGTCAGGGGCCCTTTCCTCGACTTGGGCTCCACCGTCAGTCCGGGGCTCTTCCAACTATCCTGGTCACTCTGTTGATCTAGAAGCCCTTCACGTTAGCCCATCCAAGGGTCCTCAACATCCTTCCGCGGGCATTCTCCGTTGTCACGGGGCTCTCTTCATCGGCCCGGGACCCTTTCCGTCAGTCTGGGATCCCTTTCGTCGGTCCAGGGGCCCTGTATGTCGGCCCAGGGAGCCTTTATGGGTCCCCTGTACTGACGCCTTGAGGGGCCCTTTGCGGGCCCCTCAAGGCAACCACATGGAGGCCCCCTCCGACCCTCCAGTTGCACAGTGGGCCAGAACGCCTTCAAAATCGCTTTAAATTCGAAGCGTCTGTCGAATGGGACATATAGTGTTTTCTGGGGTTCTTTTGTGCGCTGAGTTCATTTTTGCGGTCCATTTTGGCGTACCGAGTACTAGTAGCACGGGAGAATGGGAAGGGGGCTAATTTAGTGTTGTTGGTAAATTGATATACAGTCGGATGTCGATTCCAGCAGCTGCTGATCGCGGCTATGAATAGGGTATTGCTGTACTTGTCAGGGCTTGGCTAATACAGTGGGGCCAACAGTACTATAGTATAAATATATTATCTTAACATCAATATTATGCCTAAATTTAACAGACAATTTGGGCAAAACCGCATCTATACTGCCATACATCGTGCAACACCACTCAGGTTACACAGCAGGTCAACATTAACATGCATGTGTGCATGCAGGTGTGTTTGTGAACATGCAAACCACACATGAACTGCATACATACTTAGTCACGTTACCTAGTTAGTCACGTCAACTGATCCCACCCAGCGCGCTGACACTATATTGAACAACTTATAGTCTCTGGTGTGTGTGTGTGTGTGTGTGTGTGTGTGTGTGTGCGTGTGTAACTTAGTCCTCGCCACTAGAATCCTAGTCGACAAGGCTCTCAGCTGAGTACGAGTGGGACGTCACGGCTGTGACATCCGTTGTGCGCACGACTGTGACGTCTCTCTTGAGAAGGGCGAGCGCCTCTTCTGCCAGGCTTACTCTGTTCCTGGATCTTCTGCAGTTCTCGGTGACTAAGAACGAACTGATGAGTGGGTTACTGGTTACAAGGAGGAACCCGAACTGGTCGGCCATGATGTGCAGCCGGGAGTTTTTCCTTGCGTGGTTCAGTGGGTAGGCACGGACGTCTTTGATTCTCGACTCCTGGACCTCCTCACTTTGTAGTCCAACCAGGAGCAGCAAAGAGTCTACAACGGCGGAACCGTGTAGCATTACCTTGTGGACCGCCGCCGGCATGGGATACCACCAGCATAGCTCCACGTACAGGTCAGCTGTCACAGCACAGTACGCCTGGAATGCGAGGACGTCGATGGCGTATCACGACGATATCGTCTGCAGGATGACGCTCATCCGATGGTGGTGGTGGTGGTGGTTATTGGTTTTTACGACACGTCGACCGTTGAGTCATGTAGCGTCCCAATCTCTCACGCCGATTGGTCGGAGGCGAAGAGTAGCGACAGGTGAGACTCGAACACACAATCTTTCGATTGTGAGACTGGAAACTTACCCCTAGACCACTCGTACTCCGCTCATCCGATGGATCAGCTGTCTCTCTACACCGGTCACCGTTGTGAATGCTTCCTCGTTCCGGAACGCACATCTGGCAGTGTTACCGTTATTCGACGATTCGCCACCGCCGCGGGGCTGGTCATCGCGCACATGCATTTGCTCCCAGAACGTCTTCACTTCAGTTTTCCTGTCGTTATATGTCTCTTTATCTGCTGCATTTGGTTAGATTTGCGGTCGCCATTCTCTTCTCGTCTGCTTACTTCAGTTCGGAGAACTTACGTCCAGGACGTCCCCGCCCCGCTGAAGTGGTGGCCAACTCGTTGGCACTGTTATGAATATGTCCATCAACGTGCCATTCGGTCAATCTTCATGCTTGCTGACACATCGTTCTCTGTGCCAGTCAGCCTGATTCCAACCAGCTCGTGTCTTAGGAAGTCATGCAGGAATCTTTTGCACTGTTTCAATTTATCACCAGATAACTGTGATCCTCTTTTACGGTCAAAAAAACGAAATTAAGCTATCAACTGTCATCTTGATAATACCCGCATGCTGTTCAATATACTCAAATAGTTTCCTTCTCAACGTGGTTCCTAAAGTTGCAGCCTTATAGAGCTTTTTTAATCACGCCTGAACCAACCACGATATTACTCATGTCAACACGATTGACACATTTGTTGCGCCGCGCAGACAATGCTCTATCAGTGGCTTCAAACTGACGAAGCTCACCGGTGTGTGCCAGTGACCTGGATACTCCACATGCACCGATCGGGTGACCAGTCACCGTCATCCGACCTATCCGTGTCATATTGGTCAGAACCTCGCTCTCCGCTAATTTGATATCCATCGCATGTATGTGTAGACGGGTGATGTCATGGTCCCGCGCGTCGCCTTGGCGATGCGTGCCTTCCGACTGACTTGTTGGTTTCGCGCCGAAATACCCCGGCCGCGGGGAGAGTGAGAATAAAGCTGACCGCTGGCGGACGTGCGGTCCGCCCGCGCGGTGTAAACTCGAAATCTGGCATACGCCGGGGCGTCGATTTGTATCCTTTTGTGGGGGCCATGGCCCACCAATGTTGATCTTGGCCCCCTCAATGTTGATTTGCTCCCCCCCCCAATAACCTATGCTATTTTTATGCTGAGAATAAAGTTAAAGGGAAAAAGTGAGAAAAAAACACCATGCTACTTACAAAATTTAGTTAACACCATCCAGCACATTTTGTACTGAAATGAAACAGATTTGGATTGGATAATGGATTGACTCCCCACCTTTTGCTGCAAAATTGGAAAATTTTGTGGGAAAAAACAAAGGAGTTGGAATTCCTTCCACTTTGCAAGCACGACTTACATCATAAAATGTCGAGATTAGCTGCTGCTAATTCATTTTAAACCAGATTGCTTGGAAAAAATATGCAAAGCCACTACACAGCAATTGCATTGTCATAATGATGCTTGCACACATGACCAATGGCAAAAGCACATGCATGTTCAAATGAAAATGTCCTCAAATGTAAATCAACCTCATTTATATATTTGTCACTTGATATCATTCCTTGTCCATTCTATAAAAATAGAGCTCACAAATCAATCATTTCAGTCAGTAGATCTCACCCAAATCATATATTTCTCATATATTTGACCCTAACTTAGTGTAACTATAATTTAGTGGTAAATGCTTGACATGAGGGTCTCATCATGATTGTTATTTATATGTACTACGAACATATTTTTACCAACAAGCACAAAATTTGGTAGACTTCCAGTTTAGATTACGAACCAGGTTTTGATAGAGGTTTGAACGCATGCTTATTAACATGACTAAGATAGTGTAACCACTCATTTCCATTGCATATGCTTAATCTTGGTTGAAAAGCAAAATAATACAAAAATGGAGGGCTTTCAATTGGGCCATATACAATAACTAATTATTTAAAGCTTGATAAATTGCAACGTAACCTAACATAAAATTAGCTAGCCTAATCTATTTTAGCAGAGAAAAGTATCAAAATATTGAAACAAATGGACATAACCTAACCAGGCCTGTCCATTTTTTTGTTTGGCAGAGGAAAAGCATTGCCAACATGCAAACATAGCAGGCAAAACAGAACAAAGCAATCTTGCAAATGATGCAAACAGTAATAATACAAAAAGTTTCAGGATTACCCAGGGTTTTGGATGGTGAGAATAGCTGATGGTAGGAGACATTTGCTTCTCTGCAAAGAGGCAGGGTTAAGCAGTTCTTGCTTTAGGTTTCTTCTCTTATCAATGTCTTTGAAATGCTTGGAGCATACTCTTGGTTCCCCAACATTCAACAACTTAGACACATGTTTTATTGTGTGCCAATAAATTTTGCTCAGGCAGAATCTTGATAAAAATGGTGTAACCAGATTTCTTCTCTACTAAAGTTGCCTGCCCAGTTCCACTTGTATGCTCTGGTAATGCACAGTAAGGCATGTCACCTGAAACAGAGAAATGTTACATTCCAACATTTTACCTAGATGATGAATTCATACTGCAGGAAATCAGACTGCAACTCATGGAAAGTTTCAGGCAGGCATTCCTAGCATGATGATTGTATGGTACATAAATGTTCAATTATGCATGCATAATCAATAATCCATGCAAAATTCATGAAGGAAGAATGCACCAGGCCCTGGGTCTAGCTGGCCTAGAAAAAGCTATGTTTTAAAGAACTGCTGTATGTCAATGTAGGTAGGTAGGTACATGTTTTGAAAAATAGGCTGCTCCTGGATTTTTGGAATCCAGAACATTATCCTCTCTAGAAAATTATTTCTTCTTTTTCTCATCTGGAGGTTGAATCTCCTAAGATATTAACTGTTTGACAATGAGCTGCTGTGATCAAGTCAAAGTGCTCAAAATTCACTGAAAGGGATGAAAATTGAGTTACGATGCATAACGTTTGAATACAAATATCCTCTATACTGGATGACTACAAAATATTTATCTTCACATGCAGGATTACAATGCACAAATCCAACCTTGCCTATGCATGATAAAAAAATGGGTCGGAACAAATGTTCACGGGATAGAACAGGACAAGTTTATAACACACCTGGCCAGTGCAAGATACGAGCAAAATATATTTTGCTTGTATATTTGTTTGTAGAAGAAGCAAGATAAGAGCAACCATTGCGTATGATTTAAGGAAAGTCTTCTGCAACCATATTGATACCATATTAAAAACCTTCGGATGTCGCATCGCAACCTTCGGAAATCGCACCTTCGGGGCGATTTTCAGCGTCGGAACTGTGGGTGCATTGTCAAGGCGAGGCATATATGTCGTTCAATGAGGCGTGTGACATGATGCAGTCGAGCCAGATGCGTTTGGATATTGGACGTGTTGAGTGATGAGTTATAAGCCGTGTTCACAAGCAGAGTGGGAAACTTACTTTCCGGGTTGGAAGTCGGAGTGCATACCAACTTCTTCCGGAGTACATTTTCATGGACATTATTTTGTATGCATGGAATCTGTTTACCAGTAACCGACCAGAAAAACCTATGTAATCAGTACCTACATAATATGCATATGCAATATGCATTCTCATTTTTCGTCAAATCAAATGTCAAAACATAGAAACAAAGCAGTGAACAATGGATGGCACCGCCCGGCAGTGACTCGTAATAATCAGCACTGTTTCGTCTCTCATAACTCACAGGAGTAATGCGCTTTCCTTTCATTGTTGGTCTCATTACAAGGCTAGCCATATGAAAAACAAACAAAAATACTTCACATTTCACCCTCAGCTCAGAGCGCATACCAACCTACTCAGCCAATTTCCTACGTAATACGAACGCATCTCCGCTACCGCACACGCCACAGTTGGATGTGATCAAAGCAAAGGATCAGTCAAGGTCTTGTGTTTGCAGTGTGACACTGTTAACCATGTGTTCAAAGTTGCTAATGGTTACGACGTCATATAAAACTACCTTGCATTGATTGGTTGACGGCCAGATTTCGGAACAGAAAGCGCTAACGCAGCCAATTCTGATCGGTGGCCTCCGGGACTCCGGAGGACGTCTCTTAAAACTGTCAAACCTTCCCACTATATGGGTGGCAGGAACACAGGTTTTCCGAGACGCAGCTCCAGAGCCGGAGAACAGTGTACTCAGTGCGCATGCGCATCATCTTGCAAGTTGCTGTTGGCGCGTTGTTGTTAATTCCGGTGGTTGAGATTGATGGAGTCTGTGAAGCTGGGGTCCGGCTGCTGACTGCCACAAAAAGTGGTTAGTTTGAGTGGTGACCGTAAGTGGAATAACCAGCGTTTTTTTTAAGTGTCGTTCTGTGTTTGGTTTTATTGATATCTCTGTTCCCACATTTGTGTCGGAGTACATTTGAAGCCCAACCTATCCAGTATGAACCCGGAGTGCAAAAATGTTTTCAGAGATAAAATATCGTAAGAAGTGCATTCATTCCCACCCTGTTCAGAAGTCTGTCTGGTTGAAGCCTAGTAGGTACTAGCAGAATGGAACCCAGGCTTGCGATGGTTGGTATGCCAAGTTTCGACGGAGATGGCTCGGTGCAGAGATTTTTAGACGACTATGAGAGGAGGGTAGCCGAACTAGAGCTCCGAGTCCAGACTGTACTCAGGTCTAGTGGACCTGTGCGTAGGCCACGAGTGTCACGCCTGTGGCCAGCCTGGTCACATGAGGTGTAACTGTGACAAGCGAGATGTTAGGAGCCCGAAATGCGGCTGCCAGGGGCACGTGCCAGAAGTGTGTGGGAGGTATTCGGGAAACTCGCGGGTCCACCCGAGGGGCTATGGGGGACCCGGACCCAATCAAAGGCCGTGAGGAGTAAGCTGGGAGGATGTGATCCCGGAAGGGACAAAGGGACCTGGAGAGAAACCGAGTGGGTGAGGTCAATTACTGGATACGTCTGCACGGGAGCAGACAGGCGATTCTAGTGCATCATAACAGGCTGCAACCAACGACCGCTCAGGTGACCAGGGATGCAGTCCCTGGATGTACAGCTGGCGTAACCGACACGCCAGCAGGACGTGGCTTGAGCGTGGATGATGAGAGGCATGGCTTCGGGGAGCCGCTCGCCCCGGCGTCCGGGATTGGGTCACCCGCACCACCCATTCGATGTGGCATATTCCGACCTGGCGTGCTGGAATCTGGAGGCGCAGGGGGTTCACATCCTTCCTCCGGAAGCACAGCTCTCGGAACTCGCGTCGTTAGGGAAAGTGGGGATCTCGGCGCGGATGCGTTAGCGGCTGGTGGTGACGACAGTAACAGCGGCGATCTGGGCCCCACCCAAGGAACTTCCGTTCTGATGGAAGAAGGGGATGGGTGCCCCGCTGTCAGGTGAGAACCGGCGTTGACGGGCACCGCGGTTAGCTTAGAAATAGAATGCTCTGATGTTGTCCCATCCGTGGAGGGAGTGGGTCAGAGACAGATGACCCCGGGCCTGGACTTCCCCCGAGTGTACCGCCAACTGTGTTGCGACGATCGAGTCGGGTTAAGCGAGCTCCTGGCTGGGTGTTGTTAGAATAGTCGTTAGTTACAGTGTAAACGTGTGATGTGAGCACCTGGTTGCGCGATGTTAGAATAAGTTGCTAGTGTACCAATTGTTATAACTAGCGTCGGACGGAAAATAAGGATCCCGCCGGGGATGCGTTAGTGGATGGGCGGTTTGTTTCGGGTCTACACCACATTGTGAAACTGTGTAATGGCTGTGCGGATTGTGGAACGCTTCAGTCGTTGGGGCGCCGGCAGTCCTGCCTATGGCGAGTGATAGAGGCCTTGTGCTGAAATCTGGTGCGTACCCTATTAAGACTTGCGACGGTCTTGCGCAGTCGTGACATCAGTCTTTGTGTTGCGGATAAACCAGTTGCCATGCTGCTGTCGACCACTTGTGATGATAGTTCGAACAGCGTGGCGATACATCGTGTGACATTTCGCTCCGGTGTCGTGTCTTGATCATGAGCGTTGAGTGCGTGTGCGCTCCTATTTTGTTCAAGGTTTACAGAGTGTAGACGGGTGACGTCATGGTTCCGCGCGTCGCCTTGACGACGCGTGCCTTCCGATTGGCTTGTTGGTTTCGCGCCGAAATACCCCGGCCGCGGGGAGAGTGAGAGTAAAGTTGACCGTGGGTGGGCGTGCGGTCCGCCCGCGCGGTGTGAACTCGAAATCTGTCATACGTGTTTGGAATTCGGACCCAGCGACTACATATGTACCGGGGCGACAGCGGACGGCCGCCGCGCAGGACCGTCAGCTGACAGGTGCCGCGCGGCTCCAGCACATTCATACTAAAAGTGGAATTTATGGATTTAGAAAAAAAAAGCGCAACTCTGGCCAGTGGATCCACAACCTGAAGCCATTGGGTTATCGCTGTGTGCAAAAATCTCCTCGGAACTCGGCGGAGGTCATTTTATAATTCTACACTTATCTCGGAAGCTTTTTCATAAAAGATCGTATCACTCCGAGCACGAAACAGGTCCAATATTTTTCGTTAGCATTTTGTTTGCGATGGTTTTAAAAAGCAGACTAATCCAGCAGCCCCATGCTATGTTTACTTTTATGATGACGGGACTAAATCATGAGTTACAGCTTCATGAACGCAACTAGTTTATAGCGCAGCTCGAAAACCAGTTTTATTCATCGCAGCATTGGCTGACTTTTTTTTAAAGGTCCGCCACCCAAGATCAGGTGACCAGGAGTGCCCCCTCCTCTTACCTAACGACTGCAAGCACCTTACGTTAACGCCATCAAATAAACAGTAAAGTCGCTGCACTCCCAGCTAGGAGATGGTAGACAACGAAACAAGCATACAAAACACCCAGTGTTAGAGCAACCTAACTAAAGATATAGAATGCTGTAAGTAGCAATATCTAAAGGAGGCATATAACTGACCATAGATCCATCCCAAAAAGAAGTTAATGGCTAAATTATACTATTAGTAGCTTGATTGTGACCAGATGGTAGTGAGCACTCCTAATCTGAAATGCATTTTTTACTTCGGTTCCTCCCACAACTCCATCTAGCTAAGCATAAGCTTGGTGCTGGGTGGAGTGTGGGAGGAACTATGGTTTAATGTTTTTCAACTTCTATATATAGTTAAGCACACACACACACGTGCGCATACCCAAACGCCCACGCCCATGGACACGCATATGCGCACATGCACACACACGCACGCATACACATACAAGCATATGTGTATTCCCATTGTACATATATAGTGAATACATATATAGTGAACGCATATATTGCATCCACATATATAGTGAACGCATAAGAATAATTTAATATTGCTGAAGAAATATGTCTTAATGTTATTTTTGAGAATAGTCAGTTTGGTATCTCTGTATGCAGGACATGTTTTGCTGTGATAATATTGCAAAGCTTAGGTCCAACACATTCCGTGGTGAAGAGACGATAATTTTGTTTCAATAGCTGTGTTGAAGTGGTTTTGTAATCTTGTGGAATATGGGGTATTCAGCGATTCCGTGAAAAGTGGTCTAATAGAATGAGACAGCTGATTATGAATGAATTTTTGCATAATGAGCAACATCTGAAGTTTTGTTATATCTTGGACTTTGTTGCGCAATTTTGTAATTCTCAAAGATAGTGTTTGCACTCTACTCATCATTATTTTCTGAAGTAATGATAATTTGTGGGTCTGATTAGCATAGTTTGTACCCCAGAGAAAACAGTAATAATTGATATATGGGAGAATTAATGCAATATGCAATTTAAGTAGGTGATGTTTGCCTAGAAGTTATTCCATTTTTATATAATTCCTATGCTACGACTTATTATGTTTGAGCCAGTGCTGATATTGGATGCAAATTTCGATTTTTCACGTATGCATATACAAAGATACCTCACTGGATTTCGATGTAAAATAGCAATCCCATTAAATTAAATCTGGATATCAATATATGTCAATCAATCAATCAATCAATCAATCAATCACTCAATGAATCAATAACTAGCATTGGTGTTGTTTTGAGGAATCTGTTCTCTCAATTTTGGTGCAATTTCTGTGAAGTATTTATTGAATTATTCAACAATAGCTGCATCATTTTTTTTAGAGTGATGTCTGCATCTATGTGTATTTTGTCAGGAATATCACGTTTGGAAGGAGTTTGCCCCAGTATCATGTTAAACATTTTCCATGTCTCTTTTGGATTATTTTGATGTTTGTCAAATCCAGCCCCGTAATTAAGTATTTTTGTTTTTCTAATTATTGTAATCAGTGTGTTTTTATACTTGTTATATCTTTTCTTGCTTTCAGCGGTTTTATATTTAAGTTTTTGATTAAATAACGTTTGCTTTTAATTGATTATACATATTATTGCTGATGAAATCCATGGTTTTATGGGGTTTGTCAACTGTAAATTCTGATGTTGTAAATATAGAGAAGAAATCAGAGAAATCAGATTTAATGATGTCAGTTATGTTTTTTATACATCACTACAGTAAATATTGCCAATTAATGTGCATGATGTATCACATACGCGAGTCGCCTCGGATATAAGAGGAAGAAAACCATGAGAACACATAGGCATGAAAAATGAATGAGCAAAGTGGCCATTCGGAATTGAGAACAGGCCAACTTTTAGATATCCAATGGTGTATGCAGGCACGTTCAGATAGTTTATTGTTGTTAGGCACTCTTCAAATTCTGACAAAAATTGTGCTTGATGACGAAGTGCATGATGGATCTGGCATATCAAAATAGTTTGCTTATCACTTAATTATATGCGGAGAAAAACACCGTCAGCAGCAGCAACAACAAAATCAAGTAAATAGAGCCGTTTTGATTTTAGCAATTTCAAGGAATAGATTTCGGACTCTCCCCCAGTTTTGTGTTTCCTGCTTTGGCAGAATAGGTCATAATCTTCATCATCTAAGTTCAATTTATTTTAATTCTCTTGTGATAGCCAGGTTTCAGAAATTCATATAAGAGTTCATTTGTGATTCAGTTGGTTTAGGAAGATATTGAGCTCATCAAATTTATTTACTATGGACCTTGCATTCAAATAGAGAATAGCTATGTTCCTTCCTAAGTAAGGACCCATTTCAGCTTGTCTACTGATATATCTGACATCATATAAATTACAATTATCTCCAATTCGTTCAAAATGAGGATACGTAAGAAGATCATCTGAGATTATATTCAATAATGGGTTAAATGTTTTATTTTCCAAGGCAAATAGGTACTAGAACCTAGTTGTAGGGCCTACGTAACAAGATAGTTCGATAATTGTAGTATAACAATATGCCCGGTTTATTTGTTTATTTACTTATTTCACGATGCATGCCCTCCACGTACAGTGGCTGTTAAAGACAGTCTTCTCACCTGACTCTGACGACTACATAGCTAGAGCGGAGGTGCCTGGCACTTAATGGAGAATATTCACATGAGTGTTGAAATGATGCCAGTAATTTACTTAACGAAACCATTCAACTTACAAGCCATAAACACAATGTTGATGTACCGACGGCAAGTAATGCAATAGGTGTCCGAAAAAACAAAGAAAGAAGAAAGAAAAAACTTGTTATGAGGGAACTCATGCATGCATCACGTAAGAACTGCTCGGAAGCAAAACACGGAGCACATTTATCTTGTGCACAATTGTCTGTGCGATAAAAAAAAACAATTGCATGATGCTTAAGGGAAGTTATTCAATTTATTTCAACGAAAATTTAGTAGGCATCTTCTCTTAGCGTAATAAGTCTGATCAGTTACCAAGTACAATGATGAATCAATAGTTGTTTCCTCTATTTCATTCATGAATGTCTTACGAGCGGCAGGTATATTACACAGAACCTAGTACGCACGTGCGGTTCTTTTAATAGGTGCTGGGCGGTGGTACAAGTCAGCGCGTGTGAACCTGCCGATCCAGATAAGCTTTTTCAGCTATTTATCCAACCTATATAAATATGCATGAGTTGTTGGAGTTGGTTTGATCACCGCCAAATATTAACCCGGTCTCCGGTCAGATCCTCACACCCCGTCTCGGGGGGATAAGCACCCTCCCCCCCTCTATCTTCCAAACTATGGGCGGCACGAAAATGAATCAGGTGTCACCGGAAAGCTCTCGACGAGTAGGGCCAGACACCACCCCCAAAAAAATCCACCCCAAAAGTGACGTCCCTAGGGGACCTAGGTTTTCAGGACTTGCATCAAGTTTTTGGCTCTGGGGAGTTCATTTTGGGGGAGATTTGAAGAAAAAATATTTGGAATCAGAAAAGAAAGCGAAATCCACCAGGGCCATAAAATTTGTGTCCACCCAAAAATCAAAATGTTATTTTTTGTAAATTTCCAAATTTTGAGTTTTCAAGTTCTCTTTAATTTTCCTTTTCTAATGGGTACAGCGACCCGAAAAACGTTGTTCAAAGTCAACTTGCTCCCATAAAAATGCTTACTTTAGCCAGAATCATCGATTTTAGCTCTAATGGGCAAATATGAAAAACTAATAAGTAATCAAAAACGGGACAAAATCATCTGGTGCGTTTTGTTGCAACCCTAAAGATAAGCAAACGCTGAAAGTTTCATTAAAATATCTTTATCCGTTAAAGCGCGACGACTGGTTGAACATTTTTGGAGGTGACCTCACTTGACCTTGACTAACTCGTTGACCTTTGATGACCTGACTTCAAACTTTTGGTACAACATGTCAAATTGATGTGGGAAAAGGCATGCCAAATTTCGGCGCGCTTCCGTGCGCCGTTTTCCACTATCCGCGAAAAATCCGAAAAACGGGGGGTCGTTAAAGACCCCCCCCCCCCCCCCCGAGACGGCGCGGGTTAATAAGTGGGTACCTACAATCAACATGAGTAGGCTGTAGTGTTGTTTTAGCTAGTGTGAATTTCTATGTAATGAAGGTGAAGGAAAGTAAGTATGACAGCATATTGCACCAACAAGATGATGTCAATGGTCAAAATGAATGCAAACACCTAATGTACTATTAATTTTTACATATGTATCTGTGGTCGGAAGTAACAAAGTTGACAGTTGAATTTTTTTTTAATAAAAAGCGGTTTTGAATGCGATCTGGCCCATTGTGAGTTGGCGGCTGCCCCTCCCCCCCCTCCTCCCCCCTCCCCCTAGCCACTCCACTGATAACGATTTAATTTCTCTCCTAATTTATGCATCAATTCATAGCCCCAGGAGGTGGGCTGCTGATTTGGAAGAATAGAGCGCTCCTTGTCAGCCAAATGTCATTGCTATAAGTGGCACTTCTTCCTTTTCTAAGAGAAGACAAACAAAAGGCAGTCAAATAGCATTCTATTGAGGCTGAGTTGCTACGGGTGACAGCTTTGGCACCGCAGTGAATTGTTCACCAAGGCGAACCAGGCAGTGTATGATCCGCTATTCATTGTCATCGTGAGTGTTCCGTCGTGTTCTGTCACTGGGTGCTGTTGATGCGTCCCGAAGTCTCAACAGCATTACTGTGAAGTTCTGCTTACAGGTCACACATAGGATTGGACCGAGAGAACCTGGCATGGCTGGAGAGCTTGTTCAGAGAACATCTTGCAGACTCTCAGGGGCTCCACATAGAGGACTTCAAAGAAATTATCCAGACAAAAAATGTAAGCTCCTTGGACTGGGGAAGAAGCCACCCGAAGTTTCATTTGGTTCAGCGAAAAATAAAATTATTGAACTGCACATGTTTAGTTTGGAGATCATTGGGCAGCACTTCTCTAACAGCATCTGCCAAGCTCCATTACTAAAGCTGACACAAATTAGAGGTGTGTTGAACACGCCGTTCTCAACTGTACATCGGATGGCTTCTGTTATAAATATGATTTGTGCGTATTTACATTCGTGTGCACGAAAATACTCATGTCGATTTACGTTCGAAGGTAACCATTATCTCAGAATCGAGGTCAAGCGGTGGAGATGGATATTGGAGATGCGGTGGTTCACGAAACGAATGTCGAGCGGTCGTAGAGGCATCCACACCCTGTTTTGCTGTACTTATGTCTTCTTGTTCCTTATTCGTACCTCGAGCGGCCGTAGAGGTATCCACGCCCTAGTGTGCTCTACTTACTTGTCATATTATTCTTCATTCGTACCTCGAGCCGTCGTAGAGGCATCCACACCCTTTTGTGCTGTACTTACTTGTCTTCTTATTTCTTATTCGCACCTTCTTCTGCTTGATGTTTGTTCAGCAGTGTCCCGACACTGGCTGACACGCCACACACTGCAGCTTCTTTGCTGTGCCAAGCCTCAGTTTCTGACCTGGGATCATTCCCGCATCCGATCGCCTGCCATGTCCCATTCTTCTTTTTTCTACTCAGTTGGACGAGCACGAGAATATCCCCTGCGGTTTGTGGATGTGCCTGTAATAAATATAACGTAATATAATTTTAAAATGTACTTGTGTAGTTCCACATAGCCGAAGTGGACTGCCATAGTCAGGACAGGACGTACAGCACGTTCTATGAATCGTTGAGTCATTCACTGAATTTTCAGGATGGAATTATGTAAGAATCTGAAATAATCTGTAAGAATCAGTGAATGACCCGTCCCAAGTTGTGACGTCACGTTATTAGGTGCGACTGAATCATCCTACTGATGATCTCTTCGGTTGAACAAATATATTCAATAGCTAATTGTCTCTACATAATACTATATATATATAGCAGACGTATCCTGTAATTGATTTGCTTTCGCTCCCTTCATGGGTTAATCAGTTTCAGAATAGAGGCGTGCTGTATCACAGGCATTACAATTTAATGGCCAACTTAGACCGCTGGAACACAATTTTGTACTGCATGTACCTTGCAATAAGCGTACTTTGCAGCACTGGTTTTCCCTCGATGACTACATATGTCATGTGTTTCTCAGCACTGTCTTTTTATGTGATCTTTCATGTATGAAAATTGGCTACCATAGTCATGACATGGTTTACAACAACTGGTATGTTCTTATTATGGGAGGAAAATATGACAAGAATAGGAGGTAATCGGCTATAACAGGTTACCACAGGTGGTGTTGATGTATCTTCTTAGTTTGGGCATAGCTGTTCTTCAGTGAATATATGCCTCCGTGCTACACATGGGCTGATCTTTATACTGTGCGAAACGTGAGAGAAGCGTCTCCTGTAGGGTTGTTATGTTCAGTGTCAAACGTATTGTATGTCAAAGACAGCCTAAAGCTTGCATTACGGTTCATTGCTACCCTTAGTTTTGCTCTCCCAGAGCTGGCCGATGTCCCCTGCTCTCATTCTTCTGTAATGCATCTTGCACAGAGGTGGCCGTGCTATTGATGAGACTTGATAATGCTCTGGTTTCACACATACTTGATGACGCCATCCATGCCTGTGTTGAGATCACCCAAGAAAGAACCCAAGTGAAAACACCCAAGAAAACGTCGTATGGGTGCTTTATGAAGCCGGAAGTCATTTTCCCCTTTGTACTTCGACCACAAATCCGTTAGAATAAATTCACCTACTTTCATATAGATCCCGAGGAGTATGAGATATGAGGCTGGACGGGGGAGGGGAGGGGGAAGCATGACTTCCCAATCGAGCCATTAACTTGACTATGTTCAAGACATTGACTATGTCCGAGCCATTTGATACCTTTTATCTGTACACGATCAGCTTTGCTATCCGTCTATTCCCGATGTGTATAGGCGTTGGTACGTGTTTTGGATAGGGGGAGAGGACGAGAAGGCTCTTTAGTCGATTTTTCCATGCGACGCCACATGCGTGACGTTGAATCGCACCGCTTGGGTTGACGCGTCCCCCGTCCCTTACTGTGGGGACGCGTCCCCCGTCCCTTACCGTGCGGACGCCCATGCTGACGTGCATGTTCATTCGATGTCGTGTTCAATATTACCGCACACCTCCATCGTGGTTCGCAGCCGTTCTTCGCGGAGCGCATGTTCGAGATCTTCGACCGCGACGGCAGCGGCACCGTGTCGCTGCAGGAGTTTTTGGACGCCGTATACCAGTTCACCGGCCAGTCGCACGACGACAAGATCCGCTTCCTGTTCAGGGTGTACGATGTGAACGGTGGGTGGCCATCGCACCACCGGCCCAGGACAGTGTGTTCTGGTCGGCGCGACGCTAGTTCAGTCTGTCGGCCCAGCCTCGTGTTTGCTGTCTACGCCCGTAGTTAATCTAGAGTACCCACAGGCCATATGCAATGGTGTTCTGTACCGACCAGGGTCAGACCAGATTCTGCCTGTGGTCTCCAGCTGGCTTTATCCCGCTCTCCAAGGGGCCTTATTCCGGTTTCTAGGTGCGTTTATCTCGGTTTTCAGGTGGATTTGTCCGGGCTACAGATTAATATCCCAGTCTCCGGGTGATGGTACCTGGCCTCAGTTGACTTTACCCCAGTACCCGGGTGACTGTATCCTGGTCTCCCGGACTCCAAGTGACTATCCCGATCTTCAGCTGACTGTATTCCGGTCTCCAGGTGACGGTCTGATCCAGCACCGCGAGCTTCAGCACGTCATGCACGCCTGCATGGAGGAGAACGGCATGAAGTTCAGCGACGCGCAGATCGAGGACCTGACGCTAGCCATGTTCGACGATGCCGACTCCCAGGGCCGAGGCACCATCACCTACGAGGAGCTCAAGGCGCAGCTGGAGAGGCACCCGGGTCTGGTGGAGAACATATCCATCAGGTGGGTGACGACGGTCCTGACTGGACTAGGCTGCCTTTGATGGGGTCGGGTGGATATGTCGGTCATGGGCAGCCGGCAAATCGCTGGGCACAACAGTGGGCGGTATGACAGTGGACTTAGGCACTCTGTGGAGGAGGAAGAATCCGCCCATCAGGCATTCCACGACAAATCGACCGGTAACTTAACACACGAATGTGTTTTATGTGAACGGAAATAAGGTTATAGGGTTGTCTTGGGCTTCGAACCCAGCTGTTCAAGTTTGAGCTCCATCGGAACAACAGTTTAGAACGCTTAGCTTTAGGAATTCTTGAGACGTCACCTGCAAGGATGTCTTCGATTTTTTAACTCTGCACTACACGACATTGTAACTATAACAATCCGCACAATTTTAAACTCCAAAATATCACTTAAATATATTGGTTGCATTATGTCTTTCATTCCATTTCATTTTGACCCACTGAACTCATCACCTAAAGTCACGTGACCTGTCATGACCCTTATTCTATTGAAAGTTGTTCATTTAGCTGCATGGAAATGAAGACCATCATTTAATTATTGAACTAAAAAAATATTGTTCTGGTGACACATATTTTGTATTAATGCTCACTGAGGTCGATTTAGCTATTGTCGGTATCATGGAGTCATTGCACCTGTTCTGGGTCAGGTAACCACAGCTTGGTTATCAAATAGGTACACAACTGTTGTCGACATAAGATTAAACGTTACACCGAAGTGCCATCACACTAAATGTCAGAATAAGTGATTGATATTAACTTACCTAGGGTATATAAATACGGTGCGAAGGACATAACTGCTTGCAAGAAACCATATCCTGGCATATGTATCATTTAAGAATACATTTTCGCATGTTTATGCCAAAATAACAGCTGCATTGTCGAAATTTCTATTGACCCTTGATGTCCCGGTCGGTAAATCCACCTCCATCGGGTCGGGGGAGGGCTCGTAAAAGTGCCTACACCCACTAGCTTTCTACCTACGTAAGCTAGGATAAAATGCAGAACACTAAGAAAGCTCTAGTTATAGATAGCCCGAAGCATACATTGCATCTGTATTTTGACCGATATTGAAGTCACCAGAGGTCATATAATGTCAAGTTAAGAATCTCGACTTAAGTTGGTAGAAATGGTTAAAAAGGCAGTTTGTTTTCTTTCGGCACTTGGCGTCAATTACCGTCTTTCGTCTTTCCTCAAGTTGTCGGTACGGAGGGCCCTGAAGGTCCCCTTGGGCCGACGTGAAAGGCCCCTGGACCGACGAAAGGGGCCCGGGCTGACAGAAATGGCCCTGTGCCGAAATGCTTCAGGCGACCGCCCTGAGGGGCAGAGATATAACCGATGATGTTTTAGCGCATGTAACAGCTTGTGTGGAAAGGGTTTTTGAAGCCTGAAGACGTCCACCCTGAGGGCTGACAAGGGCCGTGAAGACAAGGTAGGGCCCACCTGAGAGCTGGAATGCTCATGCCAGCTGGAGAGAGGAGCAGTCTCAGCCAGAGTGGGCCTATTATAGCCGAAGAATAACAGGGCGATTGAGTGTCATAGAGGGCTGGCATGGTCTTGCGGTTCGAAAAGGCCCTTGAGGGATGAACAGGACCCATAGAGCTGAAGAGGACAAGTAAGGACCCATTTCAGAGCTGAAATTCCCTCGAGATGAGAGCTGTACAGAACTACTGAGGACTGTGATGGGCCCCTAAAAGCTGGAGTGGGACCTGAAGGATGAACAGGATCTCTGAAAGTAAGAGAGGGCTGAACTGGGACTCTCCTGAGGTCGTGAGTGGTCCGCAAGGGATGAACGAGGTCCTCTGAGAGATTTTAAGAAATCAGAGCTAGAATGTTCTTGAAACCACAACAGCTGGCATTAACTGAGAAAGGCGCATAGCAGCTTGAGTCGACCCTTGAGGGCTAGCAGAGCCCCCGGGAGCTACGGATAGTCCCTAAGGCTAACGATGGTTGCGAGGGATACTGAGGGCCCGCGTCAGAGCTGGAAACCCCTTGAAGCTAGAAAGACTGTCAAGGACTGGGAAGGGCCGCTAACAGCTGGAGAGGACCCTTGACGTTTAAAAATGGTCACTGAGCGCTGGAGAGGAAAATACTGCGATGCCAAAGAGGTTTGGAAGAGGTCCCCATGATAAAAACAGGGCTCCTGAGATATCAGGAGAGTCCCTAAGGACTAACAATGGTTGTGAGAAATACTGAGAGCCAGTTTCAGAGCTAGAATGTTCTTGCTAGTCCGAATGGCTGTCGAGGACTGGGGATGATCTTTGAGAGCAAGAGCGGACTGGACTGTGCCGCTCGTGAGGCTCCGAGGGATGAGCAGAGCCACCTAAAAGCTAAGGAGAGTTCCGAGAGCTGGCGATGTTTGTTAGAAATTGTGAGGCCTGTCTCGGAGCTGCAGGATTCCACTGAAAGCTAGACAGGTTTTTTGAGAACTAGGAATCAGTGTTGTAGCGAAAGGGGGGGGGGGGGGCATTGGGGGCAGTTTCCTCCCATGAGAGATTGTGGGAAAATCGCACCAGGCCTCCTAAAATTCACATTGGGTCTCCAACAGTCGTGCAGGGGCCCCTAAAATGACGCTGGCGGCTCACAAATCGCACCAAAGTCCCTTAAAATGACATTGGAGCCCTAAAAATCGTTCCGGGGCCTCTACAAATGACGCTGAGACTCCAAGAAGTTGGACCTGGGCCCCAAAAAAGTCGCGCCGGGCCCGCGAAAATTCGCGCTGGGTCCCCGAAAATTCGCGCCGATGCACTATGGGCAAGAACGGTCTAAAAAGTGACATATCACTTAATTTTGGCTGTGTGGCCGTGCTTTGACGGCAGGCACCCGATGTAATTACTTCGGTGAGCTACACTGATAAAAATGTGGGAAGCGTATATATTCTCTGAGAATAGCAGACGTTCTCATTTCCCCTATTCAAATCTGAGCACACAAAACGAGCAATCTGTTGGCGATATACTGAGAACATCATTATAAGAAGAGAATGTTAGTGCGTTGAGACTTGCAAATGTACTCATGTGAAACTACTTTCAAGAATCAGGGAGGAGAATATCTTTTGGTCTCAAGTGAAACCAGTCAGACTGAGAATAGCCATTGTTCTCAATTTAAGCAGCTACGCTCAATTGAGAACAGTTCCAAGTGTCACTCTGACTCTTCGTGGGTCGCAAATGTACTGGTGTAAAACCACTTCAACGTCTCAACAAGCATATTTTTGTTCTCGCTGAAGCCAGTTCACTTGAGAATAGCTATTGGTTTCAACATTCGAAGCTATTACTCCAATAAGACTAGTTTCCGGTTTCATTTGAGCAATGCATGCCTCAACTGAGAGTGGTTATTGGTATAAATGTCCCTCGCAGTTCTCATGTGAAACTTCTTGCAGGTTTAAATACACGTTTTATTTTGGTATCGCAGCTAAAACAGGACAGATCAACAGTTGTCCCGGTGTCACATGACATACCTTTAATGTACAGTTCTAGAGGGCCGCGCACTTATCGCCGGCGACATCTGCCATACATGCCGCTCATCGCTGCCTCAGAGGATGATCTTCTGGCGATGGCTAGTGAAGTCATTGAAGAGGAGCTGTGAGCACCACAACATTCTGTTTATTTTTCAAATGTATTCCAAAAATGTACCATAGAAACAGGCATGCCTTTGCATCAAATATCATCGCTGTTTGCCTAATCGCTACGTCACTCGCAGGCAACAATCTTGGAGTTGGACATATGCCTGGGCATAATGTTCACCTGCCCAGGCATGAAGGAGAAACCAGGAGCTCCAATAACTAACGCCGAAAGCAAGTTCAAGTAGAACGCAACTTCTTTGCCCGTTGTTTTCCACGCCGCCCTCTGGGCTTCCTTTATCCCCAAACATATGTTGGAACAGTCCATGGGGTACGGAGGAGAAACCTGCCACAGGTGTGGTCTCTGCCACCGGCCCACCATCCTCGACCGTGACGGGATTGTCGGGGACTGTCACTCGGCAGCTGGGGAGAGTCCAGTGAAAATGTGAGAGAAATCTGAGACAGTGAAAATCCCAGCTAAGGTGCTGCTCAAGGAGGACACCTAACACTTTAACGGTGGGACGTAGCTTCACAGTGATTGCAGTTCGAAGTGTGCAGATGATTATGGAGAACAATGGGAAATTGAATCGCATGACATTATAATCCCTTACAAAATTGTCTACAGCTGATTACTATGTTTCCTTGAATTATAGATCTGGTCAACTACAGGGCAGCAATTTCGAATGCTCAAAATGTCACGCCCTTAGCGGCTACTAATAACTTGTGCAACGACAGTTACAGTGAAGCCTTGTGATTTTGTGCAATTATGTTTTATTGCGCTCAAACGTATTAAATACCGTCTTGATTGGGATATGAAAGTTTTCGGCAAACAACACAGGCGACTTTCCGTATGTTCCCCGAACTGAACAGCTGTGTTCAGAATACAGCACTTGTATCTGCACCTGTTAAGAGAAATGAAGTTTGTTGAATTCCGAACACGGACTTAAGCATTTTAACACGCGCCCTGGAGGGCCTCTGAAAATTACGCGCACTGGAGGGGGGGGGGCGGATTCCGCCCCCCCCTAAGATCTCGGCCCTCAGTGAAGCTAGAGGAACGAAATTCGTAGGGTGGATGGATACGGTAGTGAACTCTATGGTGTGCAAATTTCATGACCTTAGGTCAATATCTTGAAGGTCAAATGACGTCAAATATGCAAAATTTTCTGGTATTGCGTGGCTTGGCTTGTCATCGTTATGGATCGCTGTGATTGTATTTAAATGCTCCAAAATGGGCATCAATGATGTTTTGGACATTACTAATGATGCAATGCAGATGCTGGACCCAACATTTGACCTCAGGTCACCTATATAGCACCACTTTATCAGGTCAGTTACCTGTTCCAGTTACCGAAACCGGGCCGGCCACCCGACTGCTCCGTCGTGCAGCTCGGAGCAATCGGCTTCGTGAAGAAAGTAGTGAAGTGCATAAATAAAGTATGGAAACGCAATGACAAACAGTACAAATGACAAACAGTAGTGCATTTATGACAACATTCCAGTTGATCAAGTTTGGTTCCATTAACCTGTCATGAACTTGACCTGACTTGACCTCGGTGACCTAACATGATCTTGAAACTATATAGCACATCAATACACATCAAACAAGTCGCTAGTGTTGCCAAGAACACTTCCCTTTTGCGAATATACGGGAAGCGCATCAGCGCCGACTTTTGTTGTCTGACGCTATAATTTTTTTTGAATTTGGCGGCCTCTAACTTGAAAATTTTCGGCCGATTTCCATTTGTCATGCTTTAAACGACGCGCCGGTCATTTCTAAGCAGGTACCCAGAAAATCTCATATATCGACCGGTAAAATCTGCAGTTATTTACGAAAAACCGGAGGGGTGGGCGGATTTCGCCCCCCCCCCCTCCAGTGCGCGTGTTAAGCCCGAATGGTTGCACCTAGCAAGGATTGACCCCGTAATTATCATTGGGGAAGGGGCACAGAAGGATAAAAATACGTCCTTTTGGGTTGGAAAGGTGCCCCTTCACTCAACTTCAGTGTACCCCTTCCCCACTTAGCGAATTTTTCCTCCGAAGACAACCCTCCGAGGAAATTCGCCCCTTTCCCCAATAATAATTACTGTATCCGCCCTTGCGAAGTGCAACATTGTGGGCTTAAAATGCTGAAGTCCGTGTACAGAATTAAACACAGACTTCACTCGTTTTAACAGGTGCAGATAAACGTGCCGTATTCCGAACAACGCTGTTCGGTTTCGGGAACACACGGAAAATCGCCTGTGTTGATTGCCGAACACGATTATCCCCAATGAAGACGGTGTTTAATGCATTTGAGCCTAATAAAACATGATTGCACAAAATCACAAGGCTTAACTGTAGCAATCGTCGCACAAGTTATTAGGAGCCGCTAAAGGCGCGACATTTTGAGCTTTCCAAATTTCCGCCCTGCAGTTGACCAGATCTATATAGTGCAAGGAAGCATAATAAATAGCTTTAGACAATAAAAAAAAACACACCAGTCACGCAATTCGACTTACCATTGTTCTCCATAATTGTCTGCACACTTCGGACCGCAGTCACTGTGAACTTATAGCTGGGTAACTTCAGACAGATTGTACAGCAATGGCGGCCGGATGCCGTTCGAGGAAAATGGACGATGAGTCCAGCATCTATTCCCATGGTAACCGCAACTTGATACAACTTGAAACCTGCATTATTCCTCACGATGCCTCGGTAGAATTTCGCACGAATGTTGAGAAACTTACTTGGTCCATGACGTAAATCCGCAAAATATAGGTTCGCACTGCCTAAAAACTGCACTCATCCAAAACATTGAGTCCGATAAATGTCCTTTCGTGAGCAACCTAGGGAGTATGTTTTCAACCAGTGTGTTCAATGTATGTGCCAGTCTCTGTGCCACAAAGAGACTGGCACGTTTGTTAGGTCGGACCTCACAAACTCGTGATTGTTTCTGGGTTAGTTCGTGATTGTTTCTGGGTGATTCCGTGGTCGTCTCTGGATGGCCATGTAACTGCCTTGCGTGACCTATTCACCGCCTCCCTGTGGGTGATCCCGTGACCTCTTGTGATGTTCTGCTGCAGTATCGACCGCTGGCTGTTGCCGTCCAAGCCCAAGAGCCGGCAGTCCCATCTGAAGCGGTTGTCGGACATCATTCCACATCACTTCTCGCTGCACTACATCAGGAACAACTGCGCGTACCTGGCGTTCTTGCTGGCCTTCGTGGTCGTCAACGTTGGTGTGTTCGTCTCGCGCTGTGTCCAGTTCAGCGAGTACCCTGCCCTCTACATTATGGCCAGGGCATGTGGTGAGAATGACGCACATAGTCTGCTGTAAGAGATTTCACATCATGACATCACACAGAGATATCATGAATAATTATATAGGCAAGATCTGTGTAGTATGTGGTGAGTGATTACATGGGTGAAACAGCATGCAATCTGTGGTGAAGGATTACACGAATGAATAGTATGGTTTTCGATGAAGGATTACTTGATGAACCACATGTATTGCACACCACAAACAGGCCAGACATGAGCGGACAGTCTGCTCAGAGACGATGTGGGCGGGCAGTCTGTGAACAGAGACGATGTGGGTGGGCAGTCTGTGAACAGAGACGATGTGGGCGGGCAGTCTGTGAGCAGAGACGATGTGAGCGGGCAGTCTGTGAGCAGAGACGATGTGGGCGGGCAGTCTGTGAGCAGAGACGATGTGGGTGGGCAGTCTGTGAACAGAGACGATGTGGGTGGGCAGTCTGTGAGCAGAGACGATGTGGGCGGGCAGTCTGTGAACAGAGACGATGTGGGTGGGCAGTCTGTGAGCAGAGACGATGTGGGCGGGCAGTCTGTGAACAGAGACGATGTGGGCGGGCAGTCTGTGAACAGAGACGATGTGGGCGGGCAGTCTGTGAGCAGAGACGATGTGGGCGGGCAGTCTGTGAGCAGAGACGATGTGGGCGGGCAGTCTGTGAACAGAGACGATGTGGGTGAGCAGTCTGTGAACAGAGACGATGTGGGCGGGCAGTCTGTGAGCAGAGACGATGTGGGTGAGCAGTCTGTGAGCAGAGACGATGTGGGCGGGCAGTCTGTGAACAGAGACGATGTGGGTGGGCAGTCTGTGAACAGAGACGATGTGGGCGGGCACTCTGAGCACTTAAACGATACGGGTGAGTGAGCAATGAACAGAAATGATGTGGGTGGGCAGTCTACGCAGTGACAATGGGTATGGTCAGTGAACAGTCTGCAGCGAGTGACAATGGGTATGGTCAGTGAACAGTTTGCAGCTAGTGACAATGGGCATGGACAGAGGACAGTCTGCGCAGTAGCAATGGCCGTGGGCAGGGAATAGCCAATAGGCAGCACAGTGAACAGGCTGACGAGTGTCCCTGCGGCTGCCGTCTTGTTTCGGCCGCGGCGTGGTCCCGACCCTCGTCTTCAGCGTGTCGCCGCTCTCTGGTGACTTAAACTACGACATTCTGAAAACTGAGCGTGACCCGGCTCAATCTCGACTGGTGGAATTTCTATCGGATTATTCGTTGCTTCAGCTTGTTTCCTCCCCATGGTCACACCAGGGTCGTTGGTCGACGTCTGCATTGTTAAGGACCGTAGCTTTATTCGCGATTGTCATGTTGACATCTGTAGGGAACAGTAAAAAGGCTGGTCAGCGAATGATGCCAGTTATGTTGGATGACCATTTGAAGGACTTCTTTGTCTCTGTAGGACCGGGAGTAGCGGTTGAGGTCTCCACCTTCTCTGCGGGAAACAAGATCCCCTGCAGGATCCCCCGCGTTGTGTTTGTCCCTTCACTCTGACTCCCAGCTGCCGCGACTCGGTAACACCCAGTCTCCGGTATGCCAAGCTTGGCCTTCCATGGCTCGGACGGCCCTAGCATTCGCGTGCTGAATATTTGCTTCCAGCCATCGTTGATGTCCTCCACATCTTCAATACCTGCCTTATCCGCCCAGACATTTCAAACCTCTGGCAGTACTTCATCACCCATCATATTTTAAAGTCCGTCCTATATATTCAATACTAATAACTTGTGCAAGTACAGGTACAGTGAAGCCTTCTGATTTTGTGCAATCATGTTTATTGCGTTCAAATGAAATAAACACTGTCTTCATCGGGGTAAAAAAGTGTTCGGCAAACAATGCAGTCGAGGTGTGCACAACACGGGTACCGTATTTCGAACGGCGCTGTTCGGTTTTGGGAACACACTGAAAATCTCCTATGTTGTCCCAATGAAAACGGCGTTTAACACAAGCAATTTTAAGGTGTTCTCCGAACCGAACAGCGGTGCTCGGAATACAGCACGTGTATCTGCACCTGTTAAACAAGTGAAGTGTGTGTTCAATTCCGAACACAGTCTTGTTCGGCAAACAACACAGGCGAGGTGTGCACAACACAGGTGCCGCATTCCGAACACCGCTGTTCGGTTTGAGGAAAACACGGAAAATCGCCTGTGTTGTTTGCCGAAAACCATTATACCACAAGAAGGCGGTGTTTAATACAGGCGATTTTCCGTGTGTTCCCCGAACCGAACAGCGGTGCTGGCAATACAGCACGTGCATCTGTACCTATTGAAACAAGTGAAGTGCGTGTTGAATTCCGAACACGGACCTAAGCGTTTTAAGCCCGCAAGGTTGCACTTGGCAAGGGTAGATCCAGTAATTATCATTGAGGAAGGGGCGCAGAAGGAGACAAATGCGCCACTTTGGGTTGGAAATGTGCCAGTTGAGTAAACTTCAGTGTCTCCCTCCCCCACTTAACGATATTTTTTCCGCCGAAGGCCCGAGGAAATGCGCGGTAGGCTCCGAGCAAATGTGCATTTTCCCCAATGATAATCACTGCATCCGCCCTTGTCCAGTGCAACCTTTTAAAATGCTCCTTAAAATGCTTAAGTCCGTGTTCGGAATTAAACACTTGTTTTACCTATTCACTTCACTTGTTTTAACAGGTGCAGATACACGTGCCGTATTCCGAACAACGCTGTTCGGTTTGGGGAACACACGGAAAATCGCCTGTGTTGATTGCCGAACACTATTATTCCCAATGAAGAGGCGTTTAATTCATTTGAGCCCATTCAAACATGATTGCACAAAATCACAAGGCTTTACTGTAGCTATCGTTGGGCAAGTTATCAGTAACCGCTATAGTCGTGACTTTTCAGCTTTCGAAACTGCCGCCCTGCAGTTGACCAGATCTATGATGCAAGGAAGCATAGCAAACAGCTGTAGACAATTTGTAAAGGAATATCATGTGATGCAATTCGACTTACCATTTTCTCCATAATTATCTACACACTTCGGACAGCAGTCACTGTGAAACTATAGCTGAGTAACTCCAGCAGAGGCGAAACAAAGTGTCCGACCTATCAACTACACAATATCAGACACCGCCAGGCTGTCGCATGTTGGTGGCTCACAGTAAGACCCGTACACCAAAGTACGAACGCGAATTATCCCTTATAGATGCTAAAATGGAACAAAGAAGAATGTTTTTGTCTATATATGGTCTTCAATTTGGCATCCAGTCACTTATATCTCACCATTCAGCAGCATATGTGACTGCAGGCTGAAGTGACGCACTCACTGCTCACTACACTGATACAGGCTGCACAAGACACTGATTTGGTGATCAACAGTGATCTGAATGGTAGCGAAATATAAAAGTGGTAAAGTGAGCATGATATTTACGTTATTTATGCTATATGCTAATGGCGTACACATTTCCCAAGAATAAGATGAACCACATATGGGTCACAGGTGTGTGGCTTTGTATGCTTTTGGGAGGACACTTCCCCCACCCCCAATAACTTCAACTTTTAACATAGGACCCCACGTTGTAGTATTCCCTCCCAATCCATTTTGGCCTCCTCATGCCTTCATGTATTGTGCCTTCCCAATAATTTTCAGAAACCTACGCTTATGGCAGGTCAACAGAGAATACCTATATGAAATTTGTGAAATTCATGTGAAATTCATATGAAATATGAAATACCTATATGAAACTTCAATTTGTCTGCCACGTTCTGCCGTCGGTTCTGCCGTGCGTGCTGCGTCCGACGGTTTTGTGGTTGCTGTTCGGTGTTCGGTGTTTGTGGTTGCTGTTCATTTGTTAAACTTGAATATTGCGAATGTTGTGGATGTACATATTTGTGAGTAGATTGTACTTTCCCTCGGCCTTTGTAATATGACCGGCACTGCAATTCAATTAAATGCAAGTTATGATATACATAATTCATGTGTTTTTTTAAGGAGGCTCATGCCACCGAATTGAGTTTGGTCAGGAGTGGAACTTTGTGCACTTTTGGTGTTGCTGAAGCAGCACCAATTGCGAAGTATAACACTTAGCTTATGTTGTCGCATGTAATGAATGAACTAATAATTTTGCCTGGCAACACAAATCACTTTGGAAAGTTGATTATTTATATGCAACACCCATTCGATCGATGATCAACTTGTTCAAAGTTGGGGTCGTTACCCACTTAACAACCACCCCCGTTCGATTCCTGCGCCCTTGTGGTGGGAATGAGCAGTTTTCGACACCCTTTTCAGTCCTTTAACAGGAAGATATTTTCCTCTGCTTCCCTGTTATCGTAAGCTCATTACCACCTCCTCTATAGAAAACCATTGTCATTGACGTGTAAGAGCGCCTCTGGGAATGAGCTAGTACTGTGGGGGTGGCGGCTCTGCCCGTCGGTGGGGTGCAGGGGTGTGGCGGATGTGGAGTGTCGGGGTGTGTGTGAGCGGGAATGGCGAACCCAGCCTGAACTGAAACTGATCTGATTGAACTATTGGGGCGGCTCTGCCGTCGGTGGGGTGTGGGGGCGGTGGTGGGTGTGGGTGCGGTGGTTTGTGGGTTGTGGGTGTTTTGTGGGGTGTTAGTTGTGTGCTGGCTGTGCGGGGTGTGTGTGAGCTAATGGAAACCAAGTCCAAACTTACTGGACTAATTAAACTAAACTAAGGGCTATATTTTAACTAAGACTGAACCTTAACCCGGCTGAACATGGGCTGACTAGACTTAGACTGGGCTAACTATCTCCTTTTCTGCTATGCCTGTTTGTGTGGTGTGTTGTGTTGTGTTTCCCCACTACCTCCACCACACCACACATTCCCCAAAACCCCAACCGGCTTGGTGTTGTATGAACTACCGCCCCTGACACGAATTTATATGTGTGCGAGATCAAAGTTTTGGGAATACCATATAGGTAAGTGAGTGTCTCTAGCCAAATTATAATTGATACGTTGTATTAAAGAATTAATGAGCATGTAATTTTTCCTTGGTTGGAATGACTTGTTCCGAATTGAGACCTTTTGGATGCTAATAGCAACATAATTTTGTGCCATGTTCTGCTCGAAATAGGTGCCTGTGTTTAGCCCCAAGCGGCTTCCGCTGGTCTTTAAAGCTATTTACACACATTCATTCTCCTCATTCACTTCACATTCGCTCGCCCCATTCATTCTCTCCTTATTAATTAATGAATTGCTTGGTCCCCAAATTTGGCTCCCCCCTTCAGCGGTACACAAACACATATATCTACAGACCATTGCTCTATTTGTGATGGTAGGTTGGCCGCATATGTGAACCTTTCACTGCCAATCATAGCTGGCTTTGCTATTATTGGCAGTGTTCCTTGCCTGGACAAAGTCTTAATGCTACGAGGGGACTCATCGTACTGGCTCCGAGGGCTTATACAAGTGCTCTGGTGTATTTAACCGACCTACCTAACCTTAAAGACAGTCGATGCCGCGCCGGGCCTCATTCGCCGTACACGTGCGACCAGGTCTATTTGTCCATGGGTGGGCACGAATCCCTACCTCGTTGGGCGCGTACCCTGGCCGTCTATGTAACCTAGCCGGCCCTACCCTTTCAGCCCCGGGGTTTACGACACGCCAAACGTGTCCGGACGTTCCCCCGAACTGCTGTACAGCTCCGTGCCCAAACGTATAGCGAACGGAGACGGACTCACGACCGTGCAGTGTTTTGCAATAACCTATCTTATTGTTCGGCGCTAAACTCGACGGACGCAATGTGGTGCCTCTCTTAACGGCCCACATGCATACTGAGCCCAAAGCCCATCTACGCCCCTGGGTCACAGAGGCCAGCGGGATTTTTCGGTCAAAGAACCAGAGCATGTGAACTAATGCCTCGAAATGTCTCCGTTCTTCGCCCCCTCTCACAATTAGACATCATCCAAACGCAAATAATATATGACAACATCAATATTCTAGATAATTTAGACGGGCTTGAACACTCACTACCATCACCCGAGAACTCTCATTCCAGAGGAGGACGGCTCATAGGTCGGCTGCCTCGCTTATAAATTTACTTCATATGGCAAGTTACTCTCATGCATATATCCAAACATCATGTGTGAATCATCCCTTGTATCGGAAGAGCACCCATGGTTTCATTTTTCTTCGTCTATGGATTCAAGTGGAAGGATGTGTTTTTCTACGTCTCATTTGCTAGTCGATTTAGCGCGTTTTGGAAGTAGAAAGTAAATTTGCAAGATGTGAGCCGTATGCGTGAAGAAAGTGGAAACATGTACATGTGAATTTGAATTGTCGATCTAGATCGGTGTGGAAGAAACAGCCAGTTAAATTTAAGTCATCTTAGCTTTGTCCTGCAAATGGTTGACATTTTCGGGCAAGCAATCGCTAGTTCAGTTACATTGATTTTTCCCCGTCACGGAACGTGACGTTTGTGGTGAAGAACCTTCGCTGATGCAAGGCCAAAACAAGAGAACACGCGCTTAATTTTCCTCACGAAAAGAATGTCGAGCTCACAAGGTCATCATTTCTCCATTGGATTGTATTTATTTGTTTAATTGTCCCCCTATTCCTACATCCTCCTACCTGCTGTTTGTTGAGCGAGGCGCCGATACTGGCTGACTCGCCCCATGTTGCAGTGTCCTTACCTTACCCAGTCTCAACACCCAGCCTTACATCCTTCCCAATATCCTATCGCCTATCATATCCCCATTCCTGTTGATCTCACTCATTTCGACGGGCACGATAATAGCCACCGCGGTCTGTGGATGTGTCTGTAGTAAATACAATATACGGTACTATTCTCGTCTATCCGAGCGAAAAGCGTGGTACGTACCACTCAGCGAAAAGTGCGGCACGCGCCCATCAGCCCCCCCCCCCCCCCCTCCGAGGCACGGCGCGCCACTTTTGTTCTAGATGTAAATATCCTCTCCTCCGTCCACCTGGTCGCTGAGGTATTTCCTACGCCAGCGTCGCTCCAGGAGGGTCGTATCTCTTACGTCATCCATTGCGTTAATTCCCAAAGAGGGTCGCTGACTCGGCCATCGACTTTTGACCTCAATGCCATCTGGTTTATCCCGAAAATTACGCCACTGAACGCACAGCTGGAGGGCTCCCCCAGGGTTTTTGGATTTTGAATTAGTTTGCACCACGGTGGGTAGTTAGGCTATAATATTACTTCTTTAGCTCCGGTTGATGTGAGGGTCGAACGCTTTGGACGAGCAGGGGGAAAACATGGATATTGCAAGCACAGTTTTCAACGTGCTTACTCTCAGACCGAACGATGGTCATTTTCACGACCCGCTCTGGCCCGGTGGTCCTGCGAAGCGGATGTTGCACGCACAGTTTTCAACGTGTGGCATACCAGACCGAGCGATTGTCATCTTCACGACCCACCCCGGCCCGAAGTCCTGTAGGACGGATGTTAGGATCCGACTAGTGCCTAGTGTCCCTGATCGGTAGCCCAAGCTATGCCACCCGCCCATTTTGTATCCCTAATATTCCTTTCCCCGCTAATTATGCCCGTCAAAGGCTGAGCAGCTGCTCCGTGTCTCTGCTGGTGCGCTCAAACATTTATCATCAAGGGTAATATATTTACATGTATTTACAATGCACGCGAACAGGACCGGTACTCGTTCCTGGCACACGCCTTCTCCGTCCAATCCCCCATACATACATACATACCCTGCCCTTCTGCACTAGGCGTGCGACGTCGGCGCCACCGGCCGTGTCACACATGTCCCCCACACATCACCTCAAATTTATTATATTCGTCCTTTCCCCATAAGACGGGTCGCTCCTTTCAGCAGTGAATTAGGTTGAGGAGGAAAAAGCTGTCAGAGAAATTAGGCCGGTTTGGAAGGAGGAAGAAGAGATGGCAGACCGACGGCACTCACGTTTTGCTGGTGGTTCGGTGCGTCATCTTCTTCTGGACTGCTTCGGAGGCTGTTGTCCACCCCCGAGAGTGTGAGAGTGTGAGCGTCCGAGAGAGCCCTTCTGTCAGGCTGCCAGATTTTCTTCATTCGCTCTAGCTCCTACCCCTCTATTCTCTGGCCACTCCCAGGGCTTCGGACTGAGTTCTTGCTCTTGATTGGTGGGAGTGCATTGTTTTCTTTCCCTTAGGCCGTGTGTATCGTGAAACCGCCTGGTGCCGTCAGGACTGTCTGTAGGTCTGAAAATTTCCACTGAGAGTTTTCACCGGTGTCACCGATCTCACAGCTGGCTGGCCTTTCTCCTTATGTTAATCGGGACCAACTAGTCATCAAAACATTCTTGTTGGTGACTGGTTGGGAGTAGCGGGCCAGAACGAGGTGGTTAACCCGGGTTCGGCGCTTAATTGCTCCAGAGTTTTCGCTCCGGCAATTGATCCGCACGGGTGCGCTTTGATCTGGTCCGGCCGGAAAACGTCGTGCCGAAGGAATGTAAGCATCCTTACAGTACCAAATATCTATTAACACGCGCACTGGAGGGGGGGCGAAATCCGCCCACCCCTCCAGTTTTTCGCAAATAACTGCAAATTTTACCGGTCGATATACGCGATGTTCGGTGTACCTGCATAGAAATTAACGGCGCGTCGTTTAAAGGAAGAAAAATGGAAATCGGCCGAAACTTTTTCAAGTTAGGGGCCGCTAAAGTAAAACAATGTTATAGCGCGAGAGCACAAAAATCGGCGCTGATGCGCTTCCAGTATACTGACAAAAGGGAAGTGTTCTAGGCAACACTAGCGACTTGTTTGATGCATATTGATATGCTGCATAGTTTCAAGGTCATGTTAGGTCACCAAGGTCAAGTCAGGTCAAGTTCATGACAGGTTAATGGAACCAAACTTGATCAACTGGAATGTTGCCATAAATGCACTACTGGTTGTCATTTGTACTGTTTATCATTGCGTTTCCATACTTTATTCATGTACTTCACTCCCTTCTTCACGAAGCCGATTGCTCCGAGCTGTCCGACGGAGCAGTCGGGCGGGCGGCCAGTTCCGGTAACTGGAACAGGTAACTGACCTGATAAAGTGGTGCTATATAGGTGACCTGAGGTCAAATGTAGGGTCTAGCATCTGCATTGCATCATTAGTAATGTCCAAAACATCATTGATGCCCATTTTTGAGCATATAAACACAATCACAACGATCCATAACGATGACAAGCCAAGCCACGCAAAACCGGAAAATTTGCAAATCTGACCTCATTTGACCTTGAAGATATTGACCTAAGGTCACGAAAATTGCACACAATAGAGTTCACTACCGTGCCCATCCACCCTGCGAATTTCGTTCCTCCAGCTTTACTAGGAGCTGAGATCTTAGGGGGGGCGGAATCCGCCCCCCCCCCCTCCAGTGCGCGTAATTCTCAGAGGCCCTCCAGGGCGCGTGTTAATTAATGTTATCTGGGTACTACCGTTAGTGGTACCACTTGAGTCAATTAGTACTGCAGCGGACCATTTGTGGCGCAGAAAACAAGCAATCGAAACACTTCATGGCGCATTGGGAAGATAAGGTCAGCCCGCTAGCATGACGTTGGCAGAATTAAACGTGACGTCAGAGTTTGCCGCCACCTGCTACCTTCTGCCGCTGCCTGCTAATTTCTGCCGCTGCCTGCCAATTTCTGCCGCCGTCGTCGCGAACGTCGAGTCTGCCGAGGACGGATTCTGCCGGAATTCTGCCTGGCCTTTAGACCTGTGTATATGTGTAAACCGGCCTTTAGACCTGACCCAGCGATGCCGATGCCTACCTTGACCTGGTGATTCGACCCATCGGTGCATACGAGCGTTTTGTGATTGCTGTCATCGGCAAGCATGTGGAAGAAGCCAATAATTTTCACAGATGTGATAGTCGATTTTTTTTCCGATAGCAAGTGCTCGACCTTTGGTTCACTGAGGGTCAAAAATGGTATGGTGGGCGGTCGAGCTGCAGTAGCATTGTGAGGTTAGAGCGCGTGGGCAAGGGTGCACTCGGACGTGCTGGACGTCTTTCGTTTTACTGACGTCTTTTACCTTCAAGAGGGTGCCGTTTCCTTTCAGAGGAGCCCTTCGGTTGAAATATCCTTTGAGCGAGGCGGGTTTCACTATAGCCTGCCCGGAAGGGCTTTTTCCCGGTAAGAGGGGTACCACCTTTTCATGCAGGAGGGTGCCCCTAATGTTCTCCCTGTGTCTGCTCCTGGGGAAGGTGCCCTCTAAAAGTACGTACAACAATGCATGAAAAAAGTACTACGAGGAGAGGTCGTCACCCATCGGTAAGCAAGCATCAGCATACTCCACATTGGTCAAGAAATACTTATCATGCCACGTTTCAATAACATCACTTCTTGACTCATTGAAAGGTGTAGCACATGCACGGGATTGCTTAACACGCGCACTGGAGGGGAGTGGGGGCGAAATCCGCCCACCCCTCCGGTTTTTCGTACGTAACTTCAGATTTTACCGGTCGACATACGCGATTTTTTGCGTACCTGCTTAAAAGTATCCGACACGTCGTTTAAAGCAAGACAAACGGAAATAGGCCGAACATTTTTATAGTTAGGGGGCGTCAAAGTAAAAAGTTTCGTAGCGCAAGACCACAAAAAACGGCGCTGATGCGCTTCCAGTATATTGGCAAAAGGGAAGTGTTGTTGGCAACATTAGCGACTTGTTTGATGTATATTGTTATGCTACATAGTGTCAAGGTCATGTTAGGTCACCGAGATCAAGTCAGGTCAAGTTCATGACAGGTTAATGGAACCAAACGTGGTCAACTGGAATGTTGCCATCAATGCAAATGACCGTCATGCGATTTATGTCGCTTTGTATGCTACTCCCTACACATTCTGAAAACTACTGATTGTCATTGTGTACCTAAGCGTTTCCATACTTTATTCATGTACTTCACTCCTTTCTTCACGAAGCCGATTGCGCCGAGCTGCCCGACGGAGCAGTCGGGCGGGCGGCCCGGTTCCGGTAACTGTAACAGGTAACTAACCTGATAAAGTGCTGCTATATAGGTGACCCGAGGTCAAATGCCGGATCTAGCGTCTGTATTGCATCATTAGTAATATCCAAAACATCATTGATGCCCATTTTGGAGCATTTAAACACAATCACAGCGATACATAGCAATGACAAGCTAAGCCACGCAAAACAAGAAAATTTTGACATACGTGACCTCATTTTACCTTGAAGATATTGTCCTAAGGTCATGCAATTTGCACACAATGGAGTTTACTACCGTACCCATCCACCCTGCGAATTTTGTTACTCCAGCTTTAATAGGAGCCGAGATCTTAGGGGGGCGGAATCCGCCCCCCCTCCAGTGCGCGTAATTTTCAGAGGCCCTCCAGGGCGCGTGTTAATTCGCATGAAGGAGGCTTTTCTTAATATTTTCTTCCTTATATATTCCTTTTTCGGGATTGCTCGGCTGGGAACCAACACCTTGAATTTAGAAACACAGCCGACACCCAGGTGTCTAAATGTTTACTGGAATATTTCGCACAAAACTATTTAAATCCGGCATCAACAACCTACCACCACACACTTCCAACGGTGGCGGGCCGCAGTTTGTTGACTCTGGCGTCACACTCGCCTGTGCTGCCATCTGGTGGTACAAACTCCGCGTTGTCTCCCATTAGCACCTGTGATCTTGTGCAAGGTACATTTACTTTGAAGGTACACCAAAGTTCGATTAAAGCCTTGATTACGTCACACCTTTTTTCCTCTCATATGGCAGGAATTATAGCATCAGGCATGTTTCTATTTCGCTGCGCATAAGACATAGGAGGTTAATGTATTGCCCGTATATTTTTGTGCATTATATGATTTTCCCCGACAAAACGCAGGACCGTATTTGTATTTTATATGCTAGCGCAGCTAGGTATAGCCCGGGAATATTTTAATTGAGGAGTTTGAGTGAAGCAAGACAATATCACCTAACAATAGCTAGAAATATCAGAAATATAGTAATTATGTGTTTCAAGTTGCTAATTTCTTGTCTCCCTCCTTGAAAAATATAATTGTGTAGAATGGCCGTATTTACCTTGCGTAACTGCTGCAAATTGCTTATGACGGAGTAGGAGGTAGTCAGTAGTGGCTACCACGTTATATTCAGTTGTATGTCCGGTCAAAGCATTCATATTTCCCAAAGTTTTGACATATTGCCCTCTGCATTAAAGAGCAAACCAAATGAATAAATTGAAGTGCCAAAAATATATGAAGAAGGTATTAATTGAAAATGTTTTTGCAATGATAGTGTGCAGTCGATCTTTGACTTCGAATATGTAATTAATTTGAATGACCGTTAGCTTGTTATATTGCAAAAGGCATGAGTTGAAAACTTCATGGGGCTGGTGTAGCCTATGTGATGCAAATGCCACTGGAATTTGGTATTGAGCCTTCAGCCATTGACTTGTAAGAATATCTACGAATAGCATTTTCCACACTATTTTGTATTGTGATACTCCAGTCACCAATTTCGTCTGGCTATGTGGCTGGCCCCCTAACCTGACAGTATGTAGGCGCCTCCAAAAGTTCCATCCCCACATTCCTTACCGCAATCCCAGATCCGTCATTGAGTCGTTACTCCCTCCATACGTTTCTTGCCCCATACCGTTTTTCCTTCATAGGTGTTTGTGATTGTGCCGAATTATGTTTGATAATAAATGTCCAATATTTATAAGCAAGCAATCTCAAATAGGTTCCATTCCTGGATAGCAATGGGGTGTGTCTTTCAAATAAGAAAACATTTGTATCTAAAAACGTTTCATTTTGGCGCTTGGCTTCCCACAAAAGTGACGTCCCTCCATTACGATAATCTTATGAAGGAAACATTCATGCCGCTGTGACGTCTCGCTGCCAATACGCTTTGGCGGGGCCGATCTTGTGCATGTTTTTTTTCACGCCTGTCGGTTTCCTGATTCGGGATCAAGAATAGCCACTGAAAAGTAGAAAGCCCCACGATGTCAAATACGGCTACAAAAACAATGCATACAGTCTGCGCAGTGGCAATGGGAATGGACAGTGAAAAGTATGTGCAGCGACAATGGGTGCGGGCAGTGCGCCATACCAATCGGTATGAGAAGTAAACAGTCTGCGCAGTAACAATGAGTATGGGCAGTGAAAAGTCTGCGCAGTGACAATGGGTATGGTCAGTGAACAGTCTGCAGGAAGTGACTGCACAGAGTTCAGTGAGTATAGTAAAGGCAGTGGACACACTTGATATGCGCTGAATTATTTTGGTTGTAGCTAATGCTGGGCAGTCAACAGTGAATTTCCAACCAACATAGTTTCGGTGCATTCACCAAAAACTTTTATTGTTAATGGAATACAAGGTGCTTGAGCACGTCGCCGCTGAAATCAGACTCAGAAGAGTATGCAGGCGATGACAATCCGTGCATCTGAATTGACGGTCGGCATTTACCAACCAACATCTGGTCTGAACAATCGAGTATTTATTTTATTACCACAATTTCGCAGGCATACCGAGCTAGTGATCCCATCCGCTTCATACCAATGTGACACAAATAGCGTCCTAGTATGTTCGTCACAACGTGAGCTTGTTGGGCAGCACGATGTTTCGATGTCACGTGTCGTGGTACGCAGAACATGGTCTTCACACTCCACGTGTGATTATTGCGCAGGACAAGCTCTCAACTTCACGTGTGCGTTTCTGCTGGTGATGATGCTGCGAAACGTCATCACCTGGGCCCGCACTCACGGCCTGGGCTCGTGGCTACCTCTGGACGAGCACATCTACTTCCACAAGATGGCCGGCTGGCTGGTGTTTGTCTACAGCCTGATGCACACCGTCGCGCACTTCTGCAACCTCGGTGAGGTTCGCCCGTACCGACTGGTTTCGGCAGTTAATTGTAGTTTGCTAGCTGTAGCTGTTTTCCTGATATATCCCAATGTGTTTAAGCTCATCATTGAGTGAGCCATGAAACCTATGCAGTTGTTTTATTAACTCACCTCATCCCGGGATGTCTTTTTGCGCGTCAGGCACGGACATAAGAGCGGCGCGTAGCGCCGCGAAATTACCTCAGTACCATGGGCGGAGAATGCGGCATGGCAGTTGTGGCCAGGGCCACACCACCTCTCTGTGATAGCCTTCATTTTAAAAAGGCCACTCAAACGAGCTTACCAGTTAATAGGTTGCATCCACAACTCTCATTAAGCCAGAACAAGATAAGTGATTGCCATACATACCACACATTTTGATACTACTATTCATGATTCTAGGACAAATGTACGTAAGGACAAAGTACGTATGGCAGATGTACGTAAGCAAATGTACGTAAGCAAATGTACGCAAGCGCAGATGTACGTATGGCAATTGTACGTAAGCGCAGATGTACGTATGGCTAATGTACGTAAACGCAAATGTACGTATGGAAAATGTACGTATGCGCAAATGTACGTATGCTATTTGGTTATGTACATGTTAGGCAAATGCCTCCACTTGCTTAGATAATTTGTTACGTAAGCTGAAAATTTGCTCTTACGTATTCTGCGCAAAAGTACGTATGCGCAAAAGTACGTAAGCGCAAATGTACGTAAGCGCAAATTACGTACATTTACGCTACTATTTTACGTGCATTAGCGCTTACTACTTTGGCATACGTAAATTTGCGCAAATGTACGTATAGCGCAAAAGTACGTATGCGCAAATGTACGTATGTGGTAATTTGAATTTTTATATTCTTTTTATGTATTTTGTACGTATGCGCAAATGTACGTCCATTTACGCATGCGTACCTTTGGGTTTACGTACATTTGGTTAGGTACATATGCACATACATACGTTTGCGGTAACCGGACAAATGGTACGTATTTAGCACAGATGTACGTATTTTTTTCCCTTCACTTAAATTTCCCCTTACTTACATTTGTTATAATTTACAAAAACATAAATTTAAAAAATTAATTTTCCTAAATTCCCCACCCAAATTTAATTTAAAAAAATGAATCACTAAAGCAAAACAGTTCATTTTGTGCGTAAGCGCAGGTGTACGTATGGCTAATGTACGTAAGCGCAAATGTACGTATGGAAAATGTACGTATGCGCAAATGTACGTAAGCGCAAATGTACGTATGCGCAAATGTACGTATGAGCAAATGTACGTAAGCGCAAATGTACGTATGGAAAATGTACGTATGCGCAAATGTACGTAAGCGCAAATGTGCATATGCGCAAAAGTACGTATGCGCAAATGTACGTAAGCGCAAAAGTACTTATGATTAAATGTACGTAAGCACAAATGTACGTAAGCGCAAATGTACGGAAGCGCAAATGTACCTAAGCGCAACAGTACGTAAACGTAAAAGAATGCCAGAACAAATGTACGTATGAGCCAATGCACGTACATTTAGGCATACGGGCCTTTGCGTTTAAGCACATTTGTCAGGTGTTTAAGGTCAGGTGCATATGCCATACGTACATTTGCTCTTACATACATTTGCCATACGTAAATTTGCGCTTAAGTAAATTTGGCATACGTACATCTGCACTTACGTACAATTGTCATACGTACATTTGCGTATACGTACTTTTGCGCATACGCACATTTGCGCTTACGTACATTTGCGCTTACGTATTTTGCGCATACGCACATTTGCGTTTACGTACATTTGCGCATACGTACTTTTGCGCATACGTACATTTGCGCATACGTACATTTGCGCTTGCGTACTTTTACGCTTACGTACATTTGCGCTTACGTACATTTGCGCTTGCGTACATTTGCGCTTACGTACATTTGCGCATACGTACTTTTGCGCATACGTACATTTGCGCATACGTACATTTGCGCTTACGTACATTAGCCGTACGTACATCTGCGCTTACGTACAATTGCCATACGTACATCTGCGCTTACGTACATTTGCTTAAGTACATTTGCGTACGTACATCTGGCATACGTACATTTGCTTTAAGTGCATTTGTCCGGTTACCACTATTCATACTATAGATATATAGATACTATACAATGCTAGACACTTGAAAACACTTCAAGATCACCACCAAAGATTTTGAGAAAACCTTGAATTTTTCCATACACAACGTAAACATATTTCCTCCCACCCCCCCTCAAATAATGGTTTTATCTAAGCAGCCTAAAATGTAGCTACATAGATAATTTTTCAACAACTTGGAGAATCCAGGAATTCAAACACTGAATATCCATATATGCCTTGCATCTGCACGCTTCTTTACGCCTATTGTGACTAAAACTATATAAAGATTGAAAATATGTTCCCCTTTGTTCCATCAAAATAAGAATCGACAACCTGCAAATGCAACAGATTCGCTGGGAAAATCCTGCCTTGCTGGTGCCAAAATGCCCCAAACAGAATCATGACATTGGGTCGGATGATTTATTCATATGTGGAAAGCCGGTACCCGAAAGAACCCCCCCCCCAACACACCAGGAAAAAAGAACACGGAACCCACAAATAAATGGCTGGAACCGGAAAATCTCTCCGGAGCGAAAAAGTTATTTTACATAGACAGTTCGTTTCTCTGCAAATGCAATGCCTCCCGGCCGGCAATCTGACCAAAGCAGTCGCTGAAGCCTGGATGTAAGGATTGCTCGACGACGTGCGTCAGATTCTTTTGATGGCTAGACAAGGATTCACAGGGATATAATATTTTCTTAAAGTTTTCTTTTAGCACCCCATCCAAGATAGCTCGGGGGCTCAAAGGTTTCGACCTCTTCCGACCGAAACATATTTTGTGGTGTGAAATTTACAGCACAAAAAGTTAAAAAGAAGAAGCAAAAACCGACAAAGAGGTGGCCTGAATCTGATTATTTTTTGTTAGGGCGTGTACTGAGGAAAATAGTACCACCTAATATTTTGCAAAAACTCCACCCAGGGCTTAGTTGACTAACCGAACGACTTTTTGATGACATGTACAGAACTAGCTGCAAGGTGTCGTTCGCCGGTCTCCATGTAGCTAAAGGTTTCGTGTTTGCTGCCAGAGTGAATAATTTATATTTTCCTAACATACACAGGCACGCGGACCTCATATTGGGCTCGAACAGTTTTGGTCAAGCCATTTCAAATTTGTGTCAGTTATGCTTAAGTACATTAGTGAGTACGCATGGTCCAGCACGCTCGTATCACTTCGCATGTATAAAGTTGGCATCACTTGGTAAGCACATCAACCTTTCACCCGTCTCTTTGGGATCTGATCCTCACACCACATCTCGCGGGGGGGATGTTGTCAAAGATCCCCCCTCTAACTTCCAAACTAAGCGGCGTACGAACGCGAACGGAGTATCAACGGAAATCCATTCACGATTAGGCCCCATAAATAGATCCACTTTTTACTTTAAATGGTTTTGAGACCCAATATAACGTTTTTTTCTTCAGAATAACAGGATGCTTCAAAGACAGGACATCCGGAATAACAGGATGCACCTCCATTTCTGCAAAAGGCATAGAGTTAACACGCACGTCATCTCTAATATACTATTTGTATATATATATAATATTTTCTCTATTATACTATTTGTTTTAAAAAAAAGTATGTCTGTCGTTTTTTTTTCTTCCAGTCATTGCAGTGACATGCGCGGATAGCCTTGCTCTTTCTGATGCTCACATATCCTTCGGATTTTTCGCATCACAAATAGTTTGGTTGCAATCGTCGATGCTCGCAATCGTTACCAGACGACACTTTTAGCCGTCTTTTAGCGCTCCAACATGCACCGCTCCATCACCGAGGAAAACGATATTCAGTCAGAAAAAAAACAATGCAGCGCGCGCTATCGCGACAGGCTCACTGGCGCTGGAAGGATTTTTCTACAAATAAGTATTCCGAGCATGCAAATGAATCAACGAAAACGGCTCCGTTTAAATCGGCATACTGTCCGAACCATTAGACCGACCGACATGAAACCAACACCACTGTGTAGCTACGAAAATTCGCAATCTTTCGCTCAGCGAAGCAAGCGGGTTTTTGCTTGTCTTTAATACACTATTTTCGTTTCAACAAAAATTTTATCTAATATACTATTTGTGCGAGATAAAAAAAAATTATGTATGTCGTCCTTTTGTTCTTGCAGTGATTACCAACGTGTGTCCGTTAAACTGTGGGTTGCATGTGCTTGGAATTTTCACAGCCGGCAAAGAATCGATGGACAATATGCTGTGTCGAGTTTCATTGTTGTGGGGTGTGCACCGGGCGCGTGGCATACGCTCAAATTTGGCGCAATACCCCCATTGTTTAACATGTGATTTGGACAATTTCATGCGCCGACCGAGACCGGCGCATTTTGGCGCGTGTCACGGCTCGCATGACAGGTAATAAAATATGACTGACATCACATGAAAGCCCCAAATGTGGGCTATCCGTCGGCCCAAGTTTCGTTGCGATCAGGTCAACGTGCTGCGCGTGAGTGACACGAGGGTCCTGAGAGAACTGGTGTTCCGTGAATCACCGGCCACCGGTAAGAATAACACGTAAATGTGAGATTTTGGTTCGGAAAATCACCAATTTTAGCGCTCCCGATCGATCCCATTCAGACCGCTATATCTCGACAACCCACAGACCGATCGACACCAAACCAACACCTCAGTGTTGCCACGACAATTGCCAACCTCGCCGTGGCAACCGTTTCCGGGTCACGCGCCATGCGCACACCAGGTGTGAAAATCGAAAGTGACGTTTTTTCAGCGTTTTTCACGATTGGGTTTGCTTCTCGGAAACGGCTAAACTTGTCGACTTCACGTCACTTTCACCTCATGGCTCCATGTACCGGCTACAATTTTGCTATTGACCATCGGCGGCTGCAGTATGTGCGGGCGCCGTCATCGTGACACGAGTTGTACGTGTTTCGGTCCGTAAAAAGGCTCCGCTTTCCACTGTCCCCACACCGATGTCGGACGGCATTTCGCAGCAAAAGTGGTATGCACGTATAGCATCTCTCTTTGTGATGCTCCCAGTTCATTCGGATTTTTCGCATCGTAATTAGTTTGGTTGCAATCGTCGACGCTGCAACTGTTACCAGATGACACTTCTTGCCGTCTTTTAGCACTCCAACATGCACCGCTCCAGCACCGAGGAAAATGATATTCAGTCAGCAAAAGAACGACAATGCAGCGCGAGCTATCGCGGCAGCCACACTGCCGAGAAGGATTTTATGAAGATAAATATTCGGAGCAGGAAAGTGAAACCATGTAGACTGCTCCACTTGAACCAGCATAGCGGCCGAACCAATAGACCGATCGACGTGAAACCAACACCACATGCGTAGCTTTCGCTCAACGAAGCGAGCGGGTCTCTAGCTGTTTTACACCTAATTACACAGCGCATATTTCAACAATAATTACCTTGGTCCACCATGTGCAGAAATTGGCGGTGACCTTAGATCACTGACCTGCCCTCAAACACAAATCCAGGGCATAGGTGTGGTAAGCACTGTCAAATTGTGCTTATGTAGTAAGCTTCGTTTCAATATTCATCACGTGTATGAGCTTGACGAATCCACAAATTACTATAGGATAATGATCTAGGATTGTGGCGAGCAAAAATTAACCTTGCTCAATTGCACCCTACAAAAACAGAGGAATTATATGTAGGTGGTTAATATATGTATGTGTGAGTAAAGCTGGATCAACAAGTGTATGCATATGTGATGATGCATGTGTACCTATATTCTTAATTGCATGTAAATACAGGCGTGTATATGCAGATGTGTGCATGTGTATGTGTATAAATGTGTATGGATGCATATGTGTGTATATTTAGGTATGTTAACACGCGCACTGGAGGGGGGGCGAAATCCGCCCACCCTCCGGTTTTTCGCAAATAACTGCAGATTTTACCGGTCGATACACGCAATTTTCGGTGTACCTGCCTAGAAATGAACGGCGCGTCGTTTAAAGCAAGAAAAATGGAAATCGGCCGAAGATTTTTCAAGTTACGGGTCGCTAAAGTCAAAAAATGTTTTAGCGCCAGACCACAAAAATCGGCGCTGATGCGCTTCCAGTATACTGACAAAAGGGAAGTGTTCTAGGCAACACTAGCGACTTGTTTGATGCATATTGATATGCTGTATAGTTTCAAGGTCATGTTAGGTCACCAAGGTGAAGTCAGGTCAAGTTCATGACAGGTTAATGGAACCAAACTTGATCAACTGGAATGTTGCCATAAATGCACTACTGGTTGTCATTTGTACTGTTTGTCATTGCGTTTCCATACTTTATTCATGTACTTCACTCCCTTCTTCACGAAGCCGATTGCTCCGAGCTGCCCGACGGAGCAGTCGGGCGGGCGGCCGGTTCCGGTAACTGGAACAGGTAACTGACCTGATAAAGTGGTGCTATATAGGTGACCTGAGGTCAAATGTTGGGTCTAGCATCTGCATTGCATCATTAGTAATGTCCAAGACATCATTCATGCCCATTTTTGAGCATTTAAACACAATCACAGCGATCCATAACGATGACAAGCCAAGCCACGCAAAACCGGAAAATTTTGCCAATATGACCTCATTTGACCTTGAAGATATTGACCTAAGGTCACGAAAATTGCACACAATAGAGATCACTACCGTGCCCATCCACCCTGCGAATTTCGTTCCTCCAGCTTTACTAGGAGCCGAGATCTTAGGGGGCGGAATCCGCCCCCCCCCCCTCCAGTGCGCGTAATTCTCAGAGGCCCTCCAGGGCGCGTGTTAATATTAGTAAATGTGTGTGCATGTATATGTGTATAAATGTATATGGATACATATGTTTATGTTTATGTATGTCCATGTTAGTATATGTGTATGCATGTATAATTGTATAGATGATATGTGAGTGCGTATGTGTCTATGTATGTGAAGTATGTGTAGGTGTACATGTTTCATGTGTGCATATGCAGGTATGTGTATGTACATGGTGTATGTACATGGTGTATGTACATGTGTATGCGTATGTACATGGATCTAACTTCTCCCTTTTCCCCCTCATAATATATTTCACTTTGTGGTCCCGGGAGTTCCTTGGTGTTACTAGCTTGCTACCTAGCTGAGGTTCTCCTGGGGCTACTTCTACTAATAACTGGTGGTGGCCTATATGCAAACAAAAAGACAAAAAAGGATGCAACCAGTTGTATTGAACTGGAGGTATGCAGAAAAATACATATGTATTGACATCCTGAGGAATTCCTAAGCTGGCTCTCCTAACTTTCGAATAGCTGGCCACAGGAAAGCCCAATATCAAATGAGCCTGTAATAGTGCGTGTAGCCAAATAGGATAGGCTGCTGCATACGAAACAGGGTCGACATTAGGTAAAAAAATTATTTAAAAGTTGACCTTGACTTTCACCATGATTCATAGTTTTGCTTCCATTTGGTAGCTTACGTCGTGCAGTGCAAGTTTGATTCTATTTAGGTAATGCAAATTTGAAATAAACCATATAAACAAGGCTGTCTAAATAAGTTTCGCCACTCAATACACGTGACATTCATCTGGCCTGAGGTCACTACAACTGGGTAAAGACCTCCTCCTAGTAATTATACATGCATAGCAGGGGAAAATGCGGCTACAAGAACATGACTGTTAAGAAAATAGGACAAACCGTCCAAAATTGGCAGTGGCCTCCGGCCACTGATCTGGCCTTCAACAGGAATCCGAGATATACGTTTTGTAGGCACTTCCAGATTGTCCTCACGTAGTAAGTTTCATTTTAATATATTTCAATTTCCACGAGCTATCGATTTTGGAACATTTCTGGAGATGGTCCTCTTTGACTTGAGCTAGGTCAATAACCAGTGGCGTATGATCCCATTCACTTGGGGGAGCGGGAGCTCCACACCCACCCCACCCCCAACTTGCAGCTCAGCCCCCCCCCAAACTTGTCAGCCAGCTTTGAACTTTGAAGTCAAGCTCAGGAAACATTTGAGCAATGCAAACACCAAAGAAACCAATATGAACAGTCAAGATACAGCATGCAATATTTCAACAATTCCAATATAAATAACCACAGATAAATGCAACTCATTTGTTTCAAGCACACATAGATATTACCATCGATGCACTCATAATGTCATGGGATGTCAGTCAGAGAAGTGAGATTGATGAACACCTGACAATGTGTTGAATAACAGGGTTCTGAGTATCCTGAACAGCATGTGTTTGAGGCGCAACACTGACACCTACATCAGTATATCACAAACGATGTAATATATCTGTAAAACTTCACAAGAAGCACTATCAAATGTCGAAGGTGCAGCCGATGACAGTTGACTATATGACCACAGAACGGCAACAGGGACCAAATGAAAGTACAGCTTGGTTCATGTTGTTTTGGGGTTAATGCCCAGTCAAGCAGAATGTGGGCGATTACCTACGCGAACCATCCAGCTTACAAGGTACTTCAGATATAAAGTCAATGGAGCCCTAGTACTGCAAGCATCATGACAAAATGAAAATCGAAGCACCACACGTTCCTAATTGGAACTCGTACCATAGCGGATCAACCCAAATGGATAGCTAAATGAATATGAGGGCCAGTTCATGGGTATCACAACAACTGTGTTTGTCACGCGGCCGTCAGAATTGCCTATTTGTTGGCTGCTAACAGTCTCCGCGGCATGGGTCTGCATTTAATATAGTTCATGAGAATCCTATGCTGCGTAACTGTTGCACCAACTTGCATGAATTCTTCACCGTTGAGTTGACAAATTTAATTTTACTCCGCCTTTCGAATATTTAAGCCTAAAATAGCATAATGTCAGCGAATCATGGCATTAAGCTATCAAGACTACCAAATTATAAATGTGGAAAATACTCCAATTCCAATTCTCAGAAGCCAGTTGACATAGACGTTGCCACAGGTGGAGGGAGCCTGCCTGCAAGCAGTAGCCTGCAGGGGTGGAACTTCACCACAATTATTGAGGGGGGGGGAGGCAGAGGCCATAATGCTAATTTCAGACTTTTTTAGGCCATTCTTGTCATGCATCACTATCAGTGGCATACCGAAGGGGAGGGGAGAGCAAAGGGGACAATTCCCCCTGACAGGTTGTGGGGCGCCGAAGAAAACCGCGCCGAGGTTCGGAAAAATTTAATATGAATATGACGCTGGCATATAATATGACGCTGGAATATGAATAATATGACGATGAATATGACGCCTTGAATATGACGCTAGTAGCCCCAAAATTGCATCCAGGCCCTGAACATGACATGGGGCCACTGCCAAATGGGGAAAAAAATCGCTCCGGGGCCCCCAAAATGACGCTGGGAGCTCTAGAATGTGGGACCGAGCCCCTGAAAATATCGCTGAGACAGCCAAATGTCGCGCCGGGCCTCCTGAAAACCACGCTGGATCTCCAAAGGTCGGGCCGGGCCCCTGGAAATTACGTTTGGGCCAAGAAGTCCCGCCGTGGACCCTGAAAATTGCGCTGGGCTCTCGAAAAAAGTCAGACCCATGCCCCTCGAAATCACGCTCGAGGCCTCAAAACTTCGCATCTGGGCCCTTGAAGATCACGCTGGAAGACAAAGAAGTCTTGTCTGGGTCTTTCAAAGACATGATGGTCAACGAAACAACAGGCTGAGCCCCTGAAAATCACGCTGGTGGCCCAAAAGATCAGGCCGCAACCCTGAAAATTGCGCTTGGCTCTTAAAAGTCGGACCGGAGTTATTCAAAATCACACTGAGGACCAAATATCCGCGCCTGGCCTTCTGCAAATCAGGCCGAGGGGGAAAACGTCGTGGCGGGGTTCTTGAAAATCACGACGGGGTCCCAAAAGGTTGGGCCGGGGCCCCTGAAAATTATGCTGAGGCTGGGGGTACCAAACAAAAGCGTTTTCGTGCCCTTGAAAATCGCGCTAGGCACTTGATGTTCGCACCAGGGCCCCAAAAGTCTCATCAGGACCACCCAAAAAAATGAAAAACACAGCCTGGACAAGGGAAACCACTCTGGGGTCCCAATAATTCCACCAATAACCCAAAAACATGTTGGGCCCCCACAAACATGTCGAGACCGCTAAAACTCGAGATGGGAACAAGCAAATGATGACGTGGCCCCCAAAATCGCACTGAAGCCCAAAAACGTTGCGTGCCCTTGAGAGTCACACTGGGAGCACAAGAGTTCGCACCAGAGCCCCAAAAGTCGCAGCTGACTTCCCGTAAATATATTCCTACCTGGAATGCCACTCTGCGACTAAAAAATTGCGTCAAAGAACCCAAAAGAAACGCGTTGGGCCATGGAAAAGAAACGTGTTTGGGCAACGAAAGAAATTGCACCGGGAACCCAAAGCATTGTGCCAAGGCCCAAAATATCATGTCAGGGGTTTGCAAAAAATAAAACTATAACACCCAAAAATTGCAAAGGGACCTCATTGAATTGCCCACCAAGTACCGGAAAATTCAGCACAAGTCCCGAAAGAGAATTGATTGATTGATTGCTGTCGGAGTATCAAAAATTTCCTTCGGGTTCGCACAAAAATTCGTAGCGTGGCCCCCAAAAATCGCATCGACACGTGACAAAATCAAGCCGGAGCCCTCCAAAATATGGAGAGATTTCGAAAAACAAGTGTCCGAGCTAGGAAATTCCCTCCAAAGTTTCAAACATACTACCAGATGCCTTCAAAATTCGCGTATGGCCCCGAAAAACGTACCTGAGCTCGAAAAATCGCGGCAGGAGATAAATAAAAAAGGTGGCGCCAGAGCCGGCAGATCAGGCCTAAACTCGGACATTAAAAATTTCGAAGTCACAAAAAAGTTGTTTCGAGTCCAGAAGACTGGCGTCGTGTCACCCCCCGGAACCATGAGTCTGGGCCCGAAAAGTCGCACCAGGACCCCGAGAAATCTTATAGGAGCCCGCAAATTAATTCGAGCTGGGGCCCCAGTAATGTGCGTCGGGAGCCCTCAATAAACACAGCGGGACACCTAAGAGCACAACGGGAGGCCGAAAATGCGCATGGCAACGCAAAGCATACAGAGTCTTGCAAACACCGGCAAGGCCTTAAAGCATGCGTTTCAGGTCTAACTATATACGCTGGGAGCTGCTCTAAAAATAAGCACGCCGGAGGCCCTCAAAGCACACTGGGGCCATGGGACCGTTTGGGTGCCTCAAAAACAGGCTGGGGCCCTCAAAAACCGACATGATCCTAAAAAGGAACGAAAGAACCGGGCACGAAGTAAACACATCGCGGTCTTCGAAAACGCACCGATACCTCAAAAATATCGTCGGCGCACAAAAAGCAACGCAACTCCAAAAAAAGAGCCGGAGTCTCAGAAGTCTGCTGGGCCCCTCACAAAATTGGCTGGAGCCCGAAACACATCCGTTGACGAAGAAAAACGCGACGGATCCAAAAGATTAACACTGAGCCAGGGTCTCGGTTCAGAAGCCAATCTGGGACAATATGTAACCAAAGAGATGAAGTACATCAAAGCTCAGCAGGTATCTTAACCGGCAGAAAAATGTGGGTGGAAGAGAACTAATCATGGAATTGAATTTATTGCATTTCCCCAGCGTACCCCCATGCGAAGGATTCCATCGCGTAAAATATGGCACAAGACTATCATGTGGCAGCAATTAGCAAAACGCAGGAGACCTAGGAGAAACCGGAGAATCGCACGAAGTACGGCGAATGCGCCGAATATGCGCCGAATATGTTAGTTCATTATTTGAGTTGAATAATGGTTTAGCCAAAGGGAGAAGTATGGCTAAGTGTCATAAAATGCATTCGTTTTGATATGTTGATACCTTTTCTTGGAAATTTCAGACGAAGACTGATCTATAAACCATGTAGAGAGGTGAAATAGATACCTATCAGACTTGGATCCAGGAATTTTGATCAGAGAGTGCACTTGTTCTGAAAGGGCACCATTTCTTCAAAGGTTAATTTTTTTTTTTTTTTTTGGGGGGGGCACCATCATTGGTGTTATTGCATCTTAAGGTAACCACAAGCAAGTTTTATACCCATTTTACCTCCATGAAGCATGTACTGTAAAGCTTCTGCATAAACCGAGTGCCAAGACATGAACTTTTATAACAAGCAGCGCTTCGTTTGAACGTAAAAGTATTGTAGGCTGTGGTCACTCCGCTATCCTAATCCATTGTGGACCTCTAGCTGTGCCCCTTTTGTTCTCGAAGAGTGCACACGGTTTTGTATACGAAAGTTGCTGTAGGAACAGGCACCATAATAAGAATAGCTGAAGACAGCAGTCGGGATGATGTCCCTTGAAATAAGTGCAGCCCCTTGAAATATAGCAACTATACATGCAGCCTCACATATCATTTTGTAAGTCATCATCACAGAAACATCGAAGTGGAAAGGTTCTTCTCTGTTGGCTCCTCTGTTGACTCCCTGTGTCGTAGGAGCGATAGCGCCGTGTCAGACGTACCCTCCGGCTGCCACAGCGCTGAACGTGGTGCCAGCCGACGGGCCGCTGCACGTGCTGAACTTCGGCAACTTCACCTACGTCGAGTGGCTGCTGACCTGGCGTCCGGGCCAGTTCGGCCTGATACCGGGAGTCGCCAACCCCAGCGGCATCGCGCTCATAGTCTTCCTCATCGTCATGGTCATCTGCTCGCAGCCGTTTGTGCGGAAACGCGGTAACTTTGAGGTGAGGGATGGAGACTATTCGGACGGTTAGAAACAAATGAGAATGGATCTACCATACTCTTGCTTATTTGAAGCTTCGCATTATGGAAAGCAGCATTTTATGACAAGTTAGCTTCTCGATATATTTATCTTATCACACTTCTGCATAGGCAGGGAACATGATTCGTTCAGCATGATGGCTTCTGCACAAATCGAGTGCCAAGAGGCGATTTTTTAAATCCACAAGTAGCGCTTCGTTTGAACGTTAAATTCCTTACAAGCTGCGGTCGCTTCGTTACACCAACTCTTTGTGAGCCTCTTGCTGTGCCCCTCTTGTTCTCGAAGAGAGCACAATGTTTTTATACGAAGGTTGTTGTAGGAACAGGTGCCATAGCATAACTGCATGCAGTTGTCGAGATGATGCCACCATGAGTACAGCCCGTGAAACATAGCATCTATACATGCAATTATATTATTTGTATTTGAGCTTAAGGGCGCGCCGACTACGAGGTCATTTAGCGCCAATCTCTATACATGCAATCCCGCATATCACTTTGTAAGTCATCACTACGGAAACATCGAAGTGGAGAGGTTATCCTCTGTTGGCTCCGCATTGGTCACATATTAGCTACTACTTCCGCGTGATGAAGTCAAGTTTGTGTACTCTATGATACTCCTTGTAGCGAAGTTCGTCCCCCCCCCCCCACATTTCAATGCATTTGGATCTCATAGATCCTGGGTAAAGCATCAGCTTGGTACCTGCCCGTCGACGATGACGCAATCGGTCTCTGACGCGGTGGTGACATGCTGGTGACGCGTCGATCGGATGCATCACGTGATGGCGTGGCGATCAGTCGTGGTCGCCCTTCTGTCCAATGGCCGTGAACCGCTACTTAATAAGGCGTCAACCAGAGTGTCACGTGATGGGCAGCGGGCCAGCGTTCTGACGCGGAACTCCTCGCACCGGGTGACGAATCGCTCTCCATGGGCTCGGAATTTTCGGCGCGCGCGAATTTTCGGAATTTTCGGCGTACGTGAGAGCCGCGGCTGTGCCTTTGTTACCGTTCGTATCACTAATTTTTTTAAACCGTTGAACTAATTTTCACCGTAAAATTCGTCATTTAATCGCTCATAAGGGCTCTAATCACGATGGCTTTCAAGAAAGGCTCTTGGATTTCAGAGATAAACCATTGAACGTGCGAACGAGGTATTGCGAAACCGAGGAAAATCTAGATTATCACTGTCGGGCACAGGACTTGCTTACATCCTCCAAGTGCTAAGTACTTGATCATTTATTGGCGATCGTTGAATGCTTAGCATACCCGATTTTTGTATGCAAGTATACTATTACCTCCAATAATTTCTCAATACAGAGTCAGGGGAGATACACTCCGGCCATCCATGAACATTTATTTGCGACATTTCGTTCGCTGTATTCCATTGCGCCTTGGCGGGCCCTAGTCAGGATGAATTAACGGTTTATGTAATATTAACAATGTTATTGACACATTGTGATCGATGCCGTGGTCGGGCTCGACAGCTCCCAAAATTAATATATCAATCAGAATAGGTATTGTGTGATCAAAATGCTTACGTAATTGGACTCGCAGGTTTTGCCTAATTTAAGCTGAAATTATGCAACAGCCAGTGCGAATATGAAGGACCTTGATCCGCGTTCTCACCGTGCGTTTGGTTGTCAGTTTGTGAGCTGCCTGGTAAATGACAGGACGGGGCGAGACGTGTGTGTCGTTGTCAGTTTGTGTGCGAGCTGCCTGGTATATGACGAGACAGGGCGAGACGTGAGTGTCGATTGTCAGTTTGTGTGTGAGCTGCTTGGTATATGACGGGGCAGGGCGAGACGTGTGTGTTGATTGTCAGTTTGTGTGTGAACTGCCTGGTATATGACGGGACAAGACGAGACGTGAGTGTCGATTGTCAGTTTGTGTGTGAACTGCCTGGTATATGTGTGTGTCGAGTTCGGACCCGCATTGTTGGACGTGTATAACCGACCACAAGTGCATCTACTATATCCTGGAAGATGGCTCGGTGTTGTGACGACTGCGACACATCCCGACCAGCTGGTCAGAGTCGGCCTCTACAATCTCTTGTGTTGATGCTCTGAGGTACCTGAAGTATATAACATGGTTATGCACAACATCAACAGCGTGGACATTTCATTCATTTAACCATCAACAGATGTGAGCTGCTTAAACACTGGCCGAATAATTAAACCTGCCAGTATGGACTCAGTTGAATTTAATTGAGTTAAATTCAGTCAGTCATTGCAGATCAGCAACTACCATTTCCTGGCAGTCATCTTACCACTATCGGTATTTTGCAGGTGTTCTACTGGACCCACCTGATATACGTGCCCTTCTATATCATACTGGTGCTGCACGCGCCCAACGTCTGGAAGTGGCTGATCGTGCCGGGTGTGATCTACGTGATGGAGAGAGTGGTGCGGTTCGTGAGGATCCGTACCGGACACGGCCGCACCTACGTCAGCTCGGGCGTCGTGCTGCCTTCCAAAGTCGCTCACCTGGTGCGGTACCGGTGTCGCTCACCACCTTCTGTCTCTCCGCCACCGTCCTGTCTTTCTCCCCACGGTTCTTTTCGTCTTCGTCACACTTTCTCTCCATTTCTATCAGGATCCTTTCCCTTTCCAATGCCAGTCCCCTCCCCATCATATTCCCCCCCAAACAAAAATCCTCCGCATTTTCTCCATCCTTGTCGTAGTACTCTCCCTCTCTATATCTCTCCATCTATCCATCTATCCATCTATCCGTCTATCCGTCTCACTCTCACTCTCACTCTCACTCTCACTCTCACTCTCACTCTCACTCTCACTCTCACTCTCACTCTCACTCTCACCCTCACCTTGATTATCGCTCTCATTCTCGCTCTCATTCTCTCTCATTCTAACTAGTGGGGAGTAGCTGCAGAAGTCTTGTCTTGCTTGTGCCAACATTATTTCACTACTGGCAGAAACATGACCTTGGGTCTGATAGTTGACTCACATGTGGATTTTTATATCTCAGAGGTGGTGCATTTGCTGGATTTATGTTAGGGGAACAATATATCTGGAGAGCATGTTTTCTGGTAATAACATTTTGAAAGAATAGCATAGAGTGAAGCACATTTCACAAGGATAATAGGTATTTGGGCAATCATATTTCATTCAAATGTGCTGCTATTGACATCAGATACCTGTTGTATGACCTGACATAGGACTACCTAATTTTGATTAATAATTCAGAAATGATGGGATAAAGAACAACAATGTACGCCTATGAGCTGCAGCCCTAGATTTCTTCCAGAATTATATAATGTGCTTTAGGTAGGTTCTAGGTAGGTAACTACCTAGGTAGGTAGCTACTTGAATGAAATCCTCAGCTTAAGAACCAATGTGATGTAACGCTTTTATAGATAGCAATAAGTCTCCACCATTTAATTGTGAAAACACACCATTCAATCTTCCTGCAGACAAAGGAATTAAGGTTCCTGGAGTGGATGTTTTGGATGAGAAATCCAGCACAATGCTGTTCTTCCGGCACTATACTCGTTTCATCCCCTACGGCTTCTGAATTACTGCACACATGCTTTCTGCACAACCATTTCAAGCTTGAAATTCATACCCTGGTACCAAGTGTAGGTAGGGTAGTAGGGAAGGTAGGTGCCTATTTAAGCATTAACTCCAACAAGTTCACTGCGAGCAACTTGTTTAGGGTCCCTCATGAAAAATTGGCCAACCCAACACCTGGGTCCAAGCACGGTTATCAAAATCAAGGCCCTTAACATAAGGCGCAACCGTCCGGCGATTCGAACTTTTCGTGACGTCACAAGTTTTAAACGGGCGAAGTCCTCATTGGCCGCAATGCTTTTCACAGGTAACTTATCATGTTGTCATTTTGAAATAAAGAGAGATATAATCATGAAACTAGAACTAACCAGGACGAATCTTTTTCTATGAAAAATGTCTGTTCCGTTGTGATCTGAAACTTACCGTTCACATACTATACGAACCGAATCAGGCTATCAGTTCACACAGGCCTGGAGCCCAGCCGGCATTCATTGCATGGTTTCTTTCCACTGACGAACGTTAATAATGAATGAATGTGGGATGGATCTTTATGAAAATTATGGAAAGGATATTTAGACCGATAATGGGAGACACCGCGCGAAAGCTTCCAGACGCAGCCGCCAGAGCGGCGACACATGTGAGTAGGACATTAATTGTTCGCCTCATTTGCCGCGTCCATGCATTTGGCTTGTGTAGAGTGTGGGATTGGAATAGTAGAAGCTTGGTGAAACCGATTATTTGGTGTTGGTGATTTCCCAGCAAAGTTACTGGTGTTGCCGATAGGTAATTTCAACGTCTGAGTAAAGCACACCAAGGACGGATCTAGGAATTCCATGGCGGCACTTGTCCGGAGGCGCGCCATCCCCTCGAAGGGGCTCCATGAGCCGTGGGTGCACTCGAGAATACTGAATGGGTGCGTTTGTTTGCTCCCAAATGGGCGCCTTGTCCTCTTAGATGGACACCTTGGGCTGAAAAAAAAAATCCGTTGAATCGGAGAGGGGTCGGGGTGGATTCAGGCCTCCCATCGGTGTTTTTTCTCGGTCTATGTGAACACCTTTCCATGAGGGCCATATGCCCCAAGCCTACCTCCTTTACCCGCCCTTGGAGCACACTTCATGGCGGATTATACCACCTTGCCGGTGGCCCAGTTGAAGGACTTGGCCCCTCGTGGTTCTTTGCATGGAAGGCGCCTTGTCCTCAACTTTCATGGGGGAGAGGCAGGGCTCCCTTGGCCCCCTGTAGCCGCCACTGATAATCCAGAAGAACCAGATATTTTATGAAATTGTATGGTTGAACCAGAAGTTTTCAGCTCGCTTTGCGCGCCGAAGGTGGTCTTCGTTTCGTCACATTTTCCCTCCCCCTTAAGAACATTATCGCTGCGCCCCTATCTGAATGTAATTTATCAACCAAACTATGCAAATTCAGAACTTAAACTACCATGCTGTTAATGGATTACGAGCTTTCCGAACTTAACTTCGGCCGGAGGATCTCAACATTGCGCATAAGGGGAGGCCAAGGGCGGATCCATAATTTTCATGGAATGGGCACTCTCCTGGGGGTGTCAATTCCTTGGAATTGCGCAACTGCGAAAGTCCTCGGAAGTGTGCTTACAGCGGAAAATTCATTGAGCGCGTGGGGAGGGGTGCACTCGGACGTACTGAACGTCGTTCGTTTAACTGACGTCTTTTACATTCAAGAAGGCGCCATTTCCTCTCAGAGGAGCCCTTTGGTTGAAATATCCTTTGAGCGAGGCCGGTTTCATTGTAGCCTGGCGGGAAGGGCGCCTTTTCCCGATAAGAATGGCACCGCCTTCTTATGGCGGAGGAACATCACCCCTAATGTCCTCCCTGTATCTGCTACTGGGGAAGGTGCCCTCTAAAAGTACGTACAACAATGTATCTGGTGCCTGCCTAGAACCCATGCTGATATCCAAAATATCTTAACTTGAATCAAACAACAGGCACTGCCCTAACCATAAACCATGAAAAAAACAACACTACGGGGAGAGATCGTCACCCATCGGTAAGCAAGCATCAGCATACTCCACATTGGTCAAGAAATGCTCATCATGCCACGTTTCAATAACATCATCTGCCTGACTCATTGAAAGGTGTCGCACATGCACGGGAGTGTTTAAATCGCATGAAGGAGGTTTTCCTCCTGATATATTCCTTTTTTCTGGATTCCTCGGCTGGAAACCAACGCCCTCAATTTAGAAACACGGCCAAAACCCAGGTCTCTAAATGGTTACCAGAATATGACGCGCAATGCTATTGAATTCCGACATCAACAACTTCCCACCACACACTTCCAACGGTAGCGGGCCGAAGCTTGCTGACTCAGGTGTCACAGTCGCCTGCACTGCCATATAGTGGCAGAAATTCCGCGTTGTCTCCCATTGTCACGCCCTGGGTCTAATCCTAATCGTGGCAAATGGGGGAGGGGACAGCTTCTCGAAAAATATGCGAAGTTCTACCATGGCAATAGATCATGTTTCTGAATGGATGATAAGGCAACGGCATAAACCAAACGTGTAGATTGAGCAGTTTTTTTTCTTCACATTGGCACCTAATTTTGTCCCTGGGTCAACTGGTAGCCTCGTAGGTCACGAGGACCATGTCGATGCAATGTGTTGCTTGCAATGGTGACACGTGGACTGTGGAGGCAATGCAAATGTATAAATCAAGGGTGGAATTGTCGGGAAATTATTGCGTAGCAGCAAGCATTGTTTTAGGCAGACGTATACCATGTAGGGGCGCGAGCATAAATTTATTTCTGGGAGGTACAAATTCTTAAAATTGGTTTTAGAGGTGGCGAAAACTTGGTTTTGGCTGCTAGCACAACACCAGATACATACATACATATATATATAAATATATATATATATATATATATATATATGTGTGTGTGTGTGTGTGTGTGTGTGTGTGTGTGTGTGTGTCTATATACTAAGCATTAACTGGGTAACGTTTCGGATAGCATGACCACTTTTGGGCTAATGTTATATTCTGACATGTGAGGTGGTGGTGGTGGGGGGGGGGGAGGGAGGATCAGGTACCCCGCAAAAGTATATAGTTCCACCTATTATGTAAATAAACGCAGGTACCAAGTTGTCCGTGCATATTGTCTATGGTCCGAAATCGTTCTGCACCATCAAAACCAGCCCCCAAGTGTCCACGACATCTTAGGGTCAACACAGGTCAAACAGGGCAAATTTCAAACATGATAACATTACTATTTAATGCCGTTCAAAGTTCAACGATATATCAAGATTCCTGACAATAAGCTACATCAAAGACGTCAGCATCAAAGGTCAGAGTTATACAAGGTCATCCTCGGTCACGCTTTTGTAGTTTGAGTACAAAGAACATGAAAAGTTGCATGGGGAATTTGAGTGTATATATATAAGATATATATAAGATATATATACGTTAGGCGTCATGGGCGGACATAATACCGGTGGCGCCGCTCTGGTGGTGGATTTGTAAAGGAACACCACCAGAGTAGGCTTGCTATGGTTAATGCTATATTCTAGTTTCTAGAGGAGGTGCAAGTAATTTCCAATGGTCAAATTTGAACAACATTGAAACAAGCTCTCTTATGATGTGTAGTTCGTTTCATTATCAAATCATTTCACCCTGTCACTTTGCCCTTAAAGTGAAATAGGAGCTATTGGCCACTCAACATCTTGTAATAAACACGTATCATACTCTTCTGTGTGATGTGCTGACAATTTCCAATGTTCTTAACTAAACGAAAATCGAACGTGCTACATTTTTATATAATCTTGAATAACTTTCATGAAGGTTGAACCCTGTCACTTTTGCACTCAATTCCAGAATTTGTGTCCGAAATTATCACATTGTATTCCTTTAAATTGTATATCAGATGTTCTACATTACCGAATTAATTTCCAATGGTCCCAAATAAACCGGCATAAAAACAGCTGCCTTCTGATGTCATACTCGACTACTTTTATAGATATCTAACCCTGTCATTTTTGCACTCAATTTCAGGAGTTGTGTCTCGAATTATCACATTGTATTCCTTTAAATTGTATATTAGATGTTCTACATTAGCGAATTCACTTCCAATGGTCTCAAATAAACCGGCATAAAATCAGCTGCTTTCTGATGCCATACTCGACTACTTTTATAGATATCTAACCCTGTCATTTGTGCACTCAATTTCAGGATTTGTGTCTCGAATTATCACATTGTATTCCTTTAAATTCCATATCAGATGTTCTACATTATCGAATTAATTTCAAATAGTTTCAAATAAACTGACATAAAATCAGCTGCCTTCTGATGCCATACTCGACTACTTTTATAGATATCTAACCCTGTCATTTTTGCACTCAATTCCAGGATTTCGGTCTCGAATTATCATATTGTATTCCTTTTAACACGCGCCCTGGAGGGCCTCTGAAAATTACGCGCACTGGAGGGGGGGCGGATTCCGCCCCCCCCCTAAGATCTCGGCTCCTAGTAAAGCTGGAGGAACGAAATTCGCAGGGTGGATGGGTACGGTAGTGAACTCTATTGTGTGCAAATGTCATGACCTTAGGTCAATATCTTCAAGGTCAAATGAGGTCAAATTTCCAAAATTATCTGGCTTTGCGTGGCTTGGCTTGTCATCGTTATGGATCGCTGTGATTGTGTTTAAATGCTCCAAAATGGGCATCAATGACGTTTTGGACATTACCAATGATGCAATGCAGATGCTGGACCCAACATTTGACCTCAGGTCACCTATATAGCACCACTTTATCAGGTCAGTTACCTGTTCCAGTTACCGGAACCGGGCCGCCCGCCCGACTGCTCCGTCGGGCAGCTCGGAGCAATGAGCTTCGTGAAGAAAGGAGTAAAGTATATGAATAAAGTATTGAAACGCAATGACAAGCAGTACAAATGACAAACAGTAGTGCATTTATGACAACATTCCAGTTGATCAAGTTTGGTTCCATTAACCTGTCATGAACTTGACCCGACTTGACCTCGGTGACCTAACATGACCTGGATACTATATAGCATATCAATATACATCAAACAAGTCGCTATTGTTGCCAAGAACACTTCCCTTTTGCGAATATACGGGAAGCGCATCAGCGCCGATTTTTGCGGTCTGGCGCTATAATTTTTTTTTACTTTAACGGCCCCTAACTTGAAAAAAAAATTAGGCAGATTTCCATTTTCTTGCTTTAAACGACGCGCCGTTCATTTCTAAGCAGGTACGCAGAAAATCGCGTATATCGACCGTTAAAATCTGCCGTTATTTACGAAAAAACGGAGGGGTGGGCGGATTTCGCCCCCCCCCCCTCCAGTGCGCGTGTTAAGTTGGTAATAGGCTCTTTCTCCATAAAATATGATGCGAAGTGCATTTATGAAAGCTAGCTTGCCTTCAGACGTCAATTTCATTGCCACTTACAGTGATATATTGTGCATATTGTTACTTTGCGTATTGGCTTATGGAACTATTTTCCCTCATAGCCGGCGGGCCCCGCGGCCCGCGACCCGTCCCCGACCGCACGACATTCAGTGGCGGGGCGCGCTTGGGGGGGCGCGGACCATTCCCTGAATGTTAATGGGCCCCAACGCCAAAGTTACAAGCAGATTGTCATATTTGAAGCGAAAGACGATGTGCCTGGCATGAGTTCAGCCACCACTGAAGTTGAGCCGGAAAGGTTTTCTCGATATTGTTTAAGAACATTACGTTTATGGGCGTTGAATGTCAAGAAGGCATCTACAACCGTGAATTTCACCTACACCATTGTGGCGTGGCAGAGTCGATGTTGCTTAGTATTGTTGAATTGCACATCTGATATGCAATTAAAATGTTTGACATGGCTACAGATAGCCTGAGCCAGGTTGCTAGTGGAAGTCGCAGAATTTGAATTTGATAAAATCAATGGATTTTGCTCACCTTGATGAAATATTCATGAATGGAATAGATTTCCAGGTAGGAACAGCTTGTCCTTGAAGTCCATGAACCGCTTCAGGAAGCCCGATGGGTCATGTCGCCTTCCTCAAAGTGATTGGGGCAGATGTAAGCAGTTCTGATGTTCATCGAATTACCCAGGTACCTACTCGCTCACCGGTGCACCCACTCAACTATCTGCATCTTTCGGAAAGCTAAAACACGAAATACCAGACTTGTTTATAAAGATAAACTGCACGTAGCACCAGAGCAGAAGGCCATTCTTCCTGAGTAGCTAAACATCTGGAAAACCTATAATATATCGCAGAACATATGCAACTGTAGTTCCAGAGACATGCTTATAACGACCGTACCAACGCTTTGAAAGACCAATCTCCACAGAACAACAATTCCGCCGGGCAGTCAAAATCGTGCTGGTGGCTCAAACATTCCCATCGAGCCCCACAAAATTACCAACTAAGTACAGAGGCTCCGAAAGCTCGCACCGGGGCTCGAAAAATCGCCCCCCCCCCCACGCAAAAGAAAATGGTGCTGGGGCCCAAGATATTCCTGGTGGTCCCAAAAAAATTATGCGTCGGGGCCCAAATAAATACAGCGGGGCCATATCATAACATCGAAGGTTCATTTAATACCGAAGCTCATAACGTACAAGGTTCATTACGTCTAAAAAGCGAAATAAAGTTTTAAAAATGGCTTGAACAAGGTGCGTTCGCATTGCCCAAAGTGCATGGTGTCCAACGATCACAACCTCCAAAACTGGCTTCAGAGGGAGCGTTCATTACGTCCAAAGTTATTTTAGGTCCAAGGATCATAAAGTCCAAAAACAGTTCTTCAATTGTCCGATAGAGAAACCGGAAAAACCTCTGGCAGTGAAATATACCTAACCTAACCTAACCTGATCTGACATGACCTGGCCTGACCTGACCTGACCTGACCTAATCTAACCTAACCTAACCGAATATAACCTTACATAGCTACATAATTTAACCACCAGGGGTTCTACCGACTCTCCGGGCGGACTATTCAGAAACTATTTTTGGACTTTATGATCCTTGGACCTAGATGAACTTTGGACATTATGAATGATCCCCTAAAGCCAGTTTGGACGTTGTGATCGTTTGACGTTACGAACTTTGGACATTGTGGACGCATCCTATCCAAGACATTTTGGGCTATATTTCGCCTTTTTAGACGTTGTGATCCTTGGACGTTGTGAGCGTTGGATGCCTCCAAAAATCACTCACAGGCCGGCAATCAGTGTCGAGGTCCAAAAATATCGCGCTGGGGGCTATAGTTGGTTAATTATTGGAGCTTTAGGGAGCTTCAACCAGTCTATGATCATTCGTACCCAGCCGGGAAAACTGTTCAGAAAACTGCCGTCGGAGCCCAAATGATCGCGACGGGACCAGTAACATCGCACTGAGGAAACTTATCGTCGCGGCCCAAAAGTATAGTAGTGCCCATAAAATCTCATGGGAGCCGAAGAAAACAAGACCCCACCTCTATCGACCCACCGAAAGAAAAATATGAGGCAGGAACACGAAAGATAAAGGGCCGGCCCACGAAAATCGTCTGGAGCGAAGAGGTTACTTTACACAGACGACAGTCCGTTTCTCGGCAAATGGCTCCCGGTCGGCAATCTGATCAGTGCAGTCGCTGGAGCATTGGATAAATGGTTGTTCGACGACGTGCGTTACGCGTCTTGGCGTAGCAAAACACAGATTCACAAGGATAGAATGATTGCTTAAAGTTTCCCGGCATAATCCTGCCCAAGGGGGCTTGCGGAATCGAGGGCTCAACCTTTTCCGACTAAAACCTATTCTGTGTTGTACAATTTATTTATTTGTACAATTTTAAGCCTGTGCATAAGGAAGCAAAAACCGATACAGAGGTGGTCTAAATCGGATTACGTTTTGTCAGGGACGAGGGTGGTTGCTCAGGAAAATACCACCACCTAGTATTTGATAAAAACTCCACTCCCGGAGTTGACTAGCCGACCGACTTTTTATCACATCTACTGAGCTAGCTGCAAGGTGTCCTCCGTGGGTTTCCATGTAGCTATAAGCTTTCGTTGTTGTCCCCAGGGTGATAATTTATATTTTCCTAACATGCAGAGGCACGCAGGCCCTTATTTGGGTTTAACAAGTTTTGTTCAAGCCATTCCAGGTTTGTGTGAGTTATATTGAAGTAAACCACTTCGTACGTATAAAGATGTCATCAACAAGGCAAGGGTATCAACATTTAACCGTCTGCCCCGTTACTCCGGTCAGATTCTCACGATTCTCACGTCCCATATGGGGAGGGGGTTGTTATTGTTATTGCTGCTAAAGACCTCCTCTAACTTCCAAACTAAGTGGTGCACAGACGCGAACCGGATGCCAACGGAAAGCCCACGACGAATAGGGTCCGAAATGGCCCCACTTATTATTTGAAATAATTTTGACTCAAATTGCGGTTTTTCAGAAAATGACGTGCTTCTGCCGTGCTTTCTCAATCGTGGGAGCGAGTAAAAAGATCCCGGGTTAATGAGTTGTAGCATATGCCAATGCACGTGAATAGCTCAGCAATCTTGAACAATTCGGAATTAGCATGGATGTAGCATAGAATAGCCGGATTATCATCCATCGTATGCATACGATTATTATATATGTATTAGTCGACGGATGTTTGATATTAAAATGCATTTTAAAGCAACTGGTATTGAAATTGGGTAGGAAGAGACAAGTTCGAATTGACTTGTCCGTTCTCATTCGTCTTCATTACGTTTGGCCCTTGCCATTCTGACTGCGCCACTGGCCCAGGGGCGTAGTTAATAGGACAAAGGGTTTTCGAGCACCGAGTTCCTTTTACGTTCCCGAGAACCTCTCAGGCTCCGGAAACCTCTTTGTCTTCAGGGCTCCTATGTAATTTCAAAAGTCCTTGTCAAGCTTCAGATCGATCTCCAGGATCTCTTGCCAGTTGCGAGAGACCTAAAAGCGCCGTGGAAAGGCGCAATGGAGCCCTGCAAGCCTGGTGCCTATCGTGGACACCTCATAAATGCGATAATTTTTGCTAATGCAGAAAAAGAGGACATATTAGGTCATAGGCTCCTCTTACTTTTTGTTGGTGGAAGCTGCAAAAGTGAATGGGTAAAATCCGGACAGTTTCGAAAAATCGGGAGGGAGGGGTACACCTGGGAAAATCCTGCATTCGCCACAGCCTCCGCCACACCAACTTTAAAATCGACTCTCCACCCATGGATGCATGCTTAGGTTATTTGCATACCTTGTTTACAACAATGCCATGTTTACTTGGAATTTGATACTGAGATTTTAAATTTGTGGAGGGTGTCCTGACTCCTTTCATAAAATCCGATCCCACCCCCTTGGATAATTCCCGACTAAGTTTATGGGAAGATCATTAATAACTCCACCTCGAATATATGGTGGACCAGATAGTTTTCAGCGAATAATCACAAGATGGCAAATTTAGTTTCAATAGGGCACCTATGCTGAGGAAAGGGTATCTATATCACGAATAATTGGACAATTGAAACTGGCAGGGTAAAAAGGGCAACACGAATGTGTGGGAACACCAAAGAGCTGTGGAGGGGACCTCTCGCCCTGTTAGCATGGACAAGGAATGCCTTGTCGAAAACGCGTTGCGCATACGATTTGTTAAATATTTAGCTTACATTTTAAACTATGATTTTAATGTTAGTTTTCCACTGTGGATGCGCCGCCGGCGGAGGTAGTGATGTTGTGTGATTGTGATGAAGTAGGATTGCGACTTATTCGCAAGGGAATATCCCATAATTGAAATATATTTATAGTTTCCTGGCGAATGTTAATTGTGAGCTACGGCAACGCACTAGCCAGTATACTTTCGTGTGGATACAACATATATTTATATGAGTGACCCGACCCGACCCGACCCGACCCGATCCGATCCGATCCGACCCGACCCGACCCGACCCGACCCGACCCGACCCGACCCGACCCGACCCGACCCGACCCGACCCGACCCGACCCGACCCGACCCGACCCGACACCATCCGATCCGATCCAACCCGACCCGTCCCGACCCGACCCGACCCGACCCGACCCGACCCGACCCGACCCGACCCGACCCGACCCGACCCGACCCGACCCGACCCGACCCGACCCGACCCGACCCGACCCGACCCGACCCGACCCGACACCATCCGATCCGATCCAACCCGACCCGTCCCGACCCGACCCGACCCGACCCGACCCGACCCGACCCGACCCGACCCGACCCGACCCGACCCGACCCGACCCGACCCGACCCGACCCGACCCGACCCGACCCGACCCGACCCGACCCGACCCGACCCGACCCGACACCATCCGATTCGATCTGACCCGATCCGATCCAACCCGACCCGACCCGACCCGACCCGACCCGACCCGACCCGACCCGTCCCGACTCGACCGGACCCGGCACGACCTGATACGATCCAAACCTTAACAGTTATTTGCTGCGGCGTTTCAAGGAGTAAAATCTTCCCTCAGAATGAGGCCTGATATTTAAAATTTTGATTTCACCACCTCCACCGTAATATTTATTATCAAGTAATCGCAATCTCTGTTAAAAGATGGGCTTTCGCGGCCCGACTTCTGCTATCCGCATAGACAGCAGTGCGGATTTGGTCTGCTATGTGGTTAGTTCAGGCAGCAGTGCGGATTTGAATTGTTATGTGGTTAGTTCAGGCAGCAGTGCGGATTTTAACTGTTACATGGTTAGTTTAGGCAGCAGTGCGGATTCGGCCTGTTATATGGTTAGTTAAGGTCATACATGTATGTTCGAGGCAGGAAAATTCGCTGGGTCATGTCGACCTTATGCAAGATATCGCTCTGAAATACTGTGCGGGACATAAACTGAGCGAGAAAGCTGTGAGGAAGAACGTACTGTGACGCACCGTGACTCCGGTTATTTCGTTGATCAGAAATAGTGCATCTATGTTTGATTTACCGGCACTAACTTTATTAAACATTAGCTAATTTCAACAAACGTGCGGCCAATTTTGGCTGAAGTGGAAATTTTTCAATGTTTCTGTGACCAAATGTGTTGCAATATTTCCGAACTGGACTTTCCTGCCGAATATGATGCACACACCTCAAATTACAATGCATTGCGTCTAATTGTCGAATTAACTTATGCGCATTTCTAAAATGATCGTACGTCCCCAGAAGTTAACGCAGCCAGGCGGACGTCTTCACGAACTGCGAAAAGGGCGTAGTTGTCAGCAGTTCACAAATTTTCCGCCGCAACGATCTGTTTTTCGATCCCGTGCCTGCAGTTCCGAAGCACCAAACATCTGGATCCAGCTGATCCAGAGCCACCAATTGCGTCTGATACTGGTGCATCCTGGTTACTGGTGCTAACCTGATACTGGTGCATCTTGGTTACTGGTGCTGACCTGATACTGGTGCATCTTGGTTACTGGTGCTGACCTGATACAGGTGTATCCTAGTTGCTGGTGCTGACCTGATACTGGTGCATCCTGGTTACTGGTGCTGAACTGATACTGGTGCTGATACGGATACCGATGCATGCATATAGTAGCTTGTAGTCATTTGATGTCATGTAGTGCATTATTTAGTGATGTGCTGTGCACTACATTTGACATATTCTGTGTTTTGCAGATGATCAAAAGGCCACCGAACCTGGACTACCAGCCTGGCGACTACATCTTTGTTAACATTCCGACAATCGCCACGTACGAGTGGCACCCGTTCACGATCAGCAGCGCTCCTGAACAGTGCGGTATGTCTCCGACTACCGGCTCACTACTGAGCGCCCCTGAACAGTGCGGTATGTCTCCGACTACCGGCTCACTACCGGACCAACACTGGCTCACTACCGAACCATTACTGGCTCACTACCGACCCACTACTGACCCACTACTGGCTCACTACTGACCAACTACTGGTCCACTTCCGTCCCGGCCCACTGATGGCCCACCGCCAACCCACTACCGGCCCACTGATGGCCCACTGCCAACCCACTACCGGCCCACGGATGGTCCACTGCCAACCCACTACCGGCCCACTGATGGCCCACTGCTGACCCAGTGCTTGTTCATTGCTGACCCAGTGCTAACCCACTACCAGCCACACTATCGGTGCACCACCATGGAGACAAGCTGTGCTGGTGCACCGCAGTTTCCCGGTCGGCCGAACCAACATTGACCCTGCGAACTGAGCCTTCATCCGGTCAGCTTCGCCATGCCGTCCTCGGTCCGTTCAACCGGCTTTGAAATCCTTTTCGGCATACTGTCCGTTTTCCCCACCAATATCGGGGCTCGTGCGTTTCAGTATCTTAATACGCCAATCAAGATAATCGGATTCCTCTCTGATCATCCTTGACAGCGTGCACAAAAGCAAATAACGCAGCCGACAATTACCGCCCCAACCGCCCCACAAACCAGTGGGCTGGTTAATAAGTATCACATCGGCATTCACTATTAGGCACGACGCAGACGTCCTGTGGTAGCCGCATCTCAGAACTTGGCTGAGTATCATCAGCCCGAAACCTGTGCGCCGGTAAGCCTGCGAGGCTGACCACTGCGAGGCTGACGACTGCGAGGCTGACGACTCGCAGTGGTCTCATTTTTATATACTTACTCAAGTTCTAATCAAGTTGACTGAGGACCCTGGGTGTAGTCAGGATTTTGCCCGATGCGGTGGTGGGACCAAATTGCGTGCCAGTGTTTGATGTGTTGGGCTTCTGAATCGGAACATCGACGCGTTGAACACTACAAATTGCAAGCTAGTCCATTCCTCCAACGCTCTGTCCCTCCTCCGCCTTTGGTGACCGCTCTAATGGGAATATTTCAGGTTATGCCCATTATGACGGTGGCAAGTGGCAAGTGTGTGTAAAGCGGTTTGACCATGCTCTGTGTGCACATCAGCCGACACCAGCAGTCCGTCGCTTTCCGTTTGTACAGATACGCTGTGGCTACACATACGGGCGATAGGAGGCTGGACCAACCAGCTGTATGACTACTTCGTGGAGCAGGAGAGGGAGCTGCTGTGCGCGCAACAGGCGGGGGACGTGGCTGACCGCGTGTCTCATCAGTGTCAGCGCACAGCCAGCCAGGCCGCCGCCGACCCGCAGCAGACACACCAGTCAGTTGTCACACCAACTCACGCCACCAAATCGATTGGCGTCGGCTGCTTACTGGGCGTCCATTAATTCAGAATGGTACTGTAAGCTGAAGTGTAGCGACTAGAGAAAGCCGTTGCATTTCATCCATCCAATGTGCTTCCTTTGAACGCTAGCTTTGTTTTGTTTGGTTTTTGCTTATTTTTCGTGTTTTCCTTGTATTTGTTTAAGGAATGATGATTTGCATTGCCAATTGGCGATAATTATGTTGGTGTTTGGATCTCATTGTCATTCAGTGCTAATTTTGTTCGTGGTTTGCAGAACTGTCAGCACCTTAACGGCCCATGCCGAGATTTCCGTCATCTTCGACCCCAAGCCAGCTGAGATATTGTTCGATGGTGGCACTGAAAACAATGCCTTCGCCGGTGCCAATGAGGACGAATCCTCTCACGAGATCAATGAACAAAAAACAGAGAGTAAGTATGCCATAAATTGTGCCGCAAGCAAGCCGTTTACACAGAGTTATCTTAGCGTAATGGCAAGGAGCACTACCAGTCAACAACATCAGGAGTCTCCAAACAAACAGCTGCTGCCCGGACAACGCCAAACGGACAAACCGCCTATCTTTCGTCGACACAGATGGTCCAGACCAACTGCATGTAAGGTGGTGACATTGTGGCTGCCATCGGCTTTCCACCCTGGGAAACCCTGGACCCTAGTAGTCCAGGGATAGGATGTTCGTGTCCTAACCGAAAGGTTGTCAGTTCGAGTCTCACCCGTCGTTGCCCTTCGTTCTCCACCAATGGGAGACATCGCGGAGTTTCTGCCACCAGATGGCAGTCCAGGCGGGTGTGACACGAAAGGCGGCAGGCTACGGCCAGCTTACGCTTAGAGTATGTGTTGAAGGGCTGTTGATGCTGGTTTTTAACATTTCGCGCGTAATGTGTCAGTAACCGTTTTATGGGATGGGTATTTGCGGTGTCATACATCCAGCGGAGCAGGTGGAGATAAGTTTCCGGTCGAGAAATCCGAGAAAAGGCATGGATTATGAAAAATTCAAGAGAAGCCTCCTTCAAACGGACTAAGCACTCCAGTGTAGGTATCCATGTGCGGCACATTTAGAAAAGTCTGATTGTGTTGCTGATATGTGGCATGAGGAATGGTTCTAAACAAACATGACATATGCTAATGTTTGCTTACCGAATGCCGACGATCTTCCTCATGTACTGTGTTTTGCCTTACGGTCGGAGCAGTGCCTGGGAAGACACTTGCTCCCCCTCTCTGTGTTGGATGTGCCCTTCCAATAATTTCAACTTCTATTTCAATTCAAATTTCAACTTCAACCCCTCCTGATAATTTTTAGAAACCTACACTTATGCTAGGCAGCTACCAGGGGCATTGTTGTGTATACCTTAAGAGTGCAACTACCCCAGGGGCGGATATATGAGAACACTGGGGTATGCCCCTCCCCCATGGAAAGATGGCGCCCATCTGACTGGAGTACCTGTCTGTGAATACTAGAGTGCAACGACCCCCTCGCTCAATTTTCAGCCGAAGACGCTGCTCTGAGGGGAAATGCGCCCTCCGTTGAGGGTAAACGGTGCCCTTTTCAGTACGGCCGAGTGCACACATCCCTCCTCTCAACAGACATTCAGGAAAATACGCACTTCCAGGTACTTTCGCAGCGGCGGTCCTCCGAGGAAATGCCGCCCCCTCCCCCAGACGAGTGTCGCCATGGGAATGTCTGCATCCGCCTCTAACCTGTCCGTGTGCGCAATGTTGAGATCCCCTGGCCGAAGCTAAGTTTGGAAAGCTCACACTACATGCACAGTGATGGTAGTTTCAAATATAAAATTTGATAATTTGGTTGGGAAATTACACCCAGGCGGGAACAAATTGTAAATTGTTATGCGTTGCTTCCGGACAGTTAATATTCCTTTTCCACACTTGCATTAGCCCATGACAGAAACAACTCAGATGGTAAGCCAAAAATATATGCTGCATACATGATGGAATGGAATAAGAGATAAACCGTAAACGATATCGTGCATTATGTACGAAACATCACACCAGCCGCTGAGGACATCAGGTACACAATTTAGATGACATCACGCAATATACAGGTCTCATAAGCGGCGGATCCAGGAGCAGAGTGCCAGGCCCACCCATCATGAAAGAGCGGGGGCATGGCATATTGGCATGTCCCAACGTTTTAAGCCCCTAGCGTGATTTTCAGGGGCCCAGTCCGTCCCCTTGAGGCCACCATCGTGACTTTCAATGGCCACCGAATGACTTTTTGGGAACCGCATCGTGATTTTCGGGGTCCCCGGCTCCAACTTTTGAGCCCCCAGCGTGATTTTAGGGGCCCGGTCAGTCTTTTTGGATCCCCAGCGTCATTTTCGATGACTACCGCACGACTTCTTGGCCCCAAGTGTGATTTTAATGGGGCCCGGCGCGACTTTTTGGGGCCCCAATGGTATTTTCACGTCCCCGGTCTCACTTTTTGGCAACCACAGGCAGGGTCATTTTTGGGAGCCAAGAAGCGATTTTTGGGACTACAATGTAATTTTCAGGGGCCTCGTTGTAATTTTGGGGGCCCAGTCATTTTCAGCGTTCTCTGTGCGACTTCTTGGGGCCCCCAATATGATTTTTTTTAATGGGCTCTGGTGCGATCCTTGGGTGCCCAGCGGGATTTTTAAGCGGTCCGGTGCAATTTTTATGTACCCCGGCGACATTCTTCGGGGCCCAACAGTCTCAGGGATTGTGGAACAAAAGGGCACTGTCTCCTTTGCCCCTCCTTCGGTAGGCTACTGGCTCTACCCAGACACAGAAATTACCTATATGCGAAACCAGGAACTCAGCTCCGAACTCCCCAACACCAAGCAATTAATCTTAGGAAACTTCTTCCACTCCAATATCCCGCTCTTCACAAGCAAAAGGCCATGGACACGGTTAATGCGGCGGGCAATTCACGTCCTACTCGCATGTGTCGCCTCTCTGGCGGCTGTGTCTGGAAGCTTTTGCGCGTTGTCTCCCATTGGCGTGAAGGATTGGCGACGCTGTATGACCAAAGCCGTCGACGCGTCACAAAGCCAATAACCAACCGTCTGTCCACCCTCCCCAGCTGCGGATGCAAGGGCGCACTGGGGGCACGTGCTCCCCCATCCATAACGACTCCTGGATCCGTGCCTGTCATCCCCATCTCACGCCCATCCGGTTTCACACGTGACGTCACAATTGTCAGACAGACCGTTGTGAGTCTGCCATCCGGTGTCACACGTGACGTCGCAATTGTCAGACAGAACGTTGTGAGTCAGGGCTGTCAGAGGTGCAGTCATGATGATGTTCGTGTGCGCAGTGTGCTGTATGTTTTCAATTTTAAACCTTGTTTATAAATGCCGACGCATGCTATTGCGAAGCCGAGCCATTCCGAAGTCAATATGAAATAGACTACACGAAATAGACTACACGAAATAGACTACACGAAATAGACTACACGAAATAGACTACACGAAATAGACTACACGAAATAGACTAACGAAATAACTACCGAAATAGACTACCGAAATAGACTACACGAAATAGACTACACGAAATAGACTACACGAAATAGACTACACGAAATAGACTACACGAAATAGACTACACGAAATAGACTACACGAAATAGACTACACGAAATAGACTACACGAAATAGACTACACGAAATAGACTACACGAAATAGACTACACGAAATAGACTACACGAAATAGACTACACGAAATAGACTACACGAAATAGACTACACGAAATAGACTACACGAAATAGACTACACGAAATAGACTACACGAAATAGACTACACGAAATAGACTACACGAAATAGACTACACGAAATAGACTACACGAAATAGACTACACGAAATAGACTACACGAATTAGACTACACGAAATAGACTACACGAAATAGACTACACGAAACACGCACCTAAGTCCGCGCACACGTGCACCCTCGCTCACTGGTTGACTCATCGTATCCTTTGCTCATTCACTAATCAAATAACAAGCTAAACAAAATTGCACACGACGTATATGATACCTACTTCCATGCAGCTGCTGGTCACCGAGTGGCAGTTTCGGATATTTGATATTGGCCGGTGACTGGTGTCGGGTATTTGCTGGTGCTTAGTGCCTCTCGTCTGGTATTTGCTGGTTGTCTGGTATCTGACATGTGCTGGCATCCAATGTGGTGTCTGGTTTCATGTATCTGGTATTTGCTGGAGTACGATATGTTGTTCTGGTGTCTGGTATCTGCCATTTCCTGGCTTCCAATGTGGTGTTTGGTGTTCGATATCTGATATTTGCTGGCGTCGGATGTTTGGTGTCTGGTATTTGCTGGTGTTTGTCATCTGACATTTGCTGACTTCCAATGTGGTGTATGTTGTCAGGTATCTGATATTTACTGGCGTCCGATGTATGGTGTCTGGTGTCTGGTATCTGACATTTACTGGCTTCCAATGTGGTGTCTGGTGTCAAGTATCTGACATTTCCTTGCGTTCGATGCATGGTGTCTGGTATTTGGTGGTGTCTGGTATCTGACATTTACTGCACTAAAAGCATATTTGACCACCTTTAACAGAGTAAACTCTCTTTCTTAGTGTTTAAGGTGAGCGCAGACGACCACCCCCTACCACCCGTGGAACTACTGCTCGCTTATTCGGAGTTTTTCGGCATAGTTACCCTAACCCGGTTACCACCCTTTCGCAGATATACCATGGTCCGATTACCATGAAAAACTGGGTAACCACCGTGCATTACTACCCCAGTGCACCTCAATGATACTCCGAAAAAGAGCGTTCTAGAACCATCTCTGTAAACCCCCTATAAGGTAGTAGGAGCCTCGGGCTGTAGCCTGGCCAGCTGTTGGCGCAGAGTATGGAGTATGATTGCAGTCATACTCGCTTGTGATAGTCAAGCCACACATTGAAACTTTTGTCAGTTTTCCATCGAAATAAGCTCTGAATTCCTCTAGTCATTGACGAATCTTCATCGAAGGTCGCAACCAGTTCAACGATAGGCATGCAGCAATGGAAAAGTCGGAGGAGGCAGGCAGTAGCACCCGTTTTTATTAAGTCAAATGAACATTCAGCGAAAATAAAGTTAACTTCGACCGCATGCTCGGGGTGAGTGTACAATCACCTTCGACCACTGGCCAGGGCTCTACAAGGTTTCTGAACGATGCTACGGTCCACCGCTGCCATCGGACAGTCCAGCGCTGCCGGCAGATGATCTTCCGTTGCTGGCGGACGGTCCAGCGCTTCCAGCGGACGATCCAGTGCTACCGGTGAACGATTCACTGCTGCCGGCGGACGGTCCAGAGTTGCCGGCGGACGATCCACCGTTGCCGGCAGGCGTTCCAGCGCTAATGGCGGACGGTCCGCTGCTGCCAGCGAACGGTTCAGCGCTGACGATGGACGGTCCAGCGCCGCCGGCGGACACTCCAGCGCTGTCGGTGGATGATCCAGTGCTGCCGGTGGACGGTTCACCGTTGCCGGCGGACGGTCCACTGCTGCCAGCGGACGGTCCACTGCTGCCAGCGGACGGTCCACTGCTGCCAGCGGACGGTCCAGCGCTGCCAGAAGATGATCCGCCGTTGCCGGTGGACGGACCAGCGCTGCCAGCATACAGTCCAACGCTGCCGGTGGACGGTAAAGCGCTACCGGTGGACGGTCCAGTACTACCGTGGGATGGTTCACCACTGCCGGTGGACGGCCCAGAGTTGCCGGTGGATGATCCACCGTTGCCGGCGGACAGTCCAGTGCTGCCGGTGAACGGTCAAGCGCTGCGGGCGGACGGTTCAGCGCTGCTGGCGGACGGTCAAGCGCCGCTGGTGGACGGTCCGCCGCTGCCGGTGGACGGTCCAGAGCTGCTGGAATATGATCTGTCGTTGCCGGCGGGTGGTCCAGCGCTGCTGGCAAACGGTCTACGGCTGACGGGGGACGGTCCGTCGGCAACACATTCTTAGTAGATACTTAACCCTCGCCGGGCCGACAGACGAATCCACCTTTTTCCTGCCGAAGGGGTGGGGTGGGGGAGGCTCTTGAAAGACATCCCCGAACTTCCGATCTGCGTATGCTAGGATTAAATGCAGAACACCGTTTCAAAGCTTTAGTCATGGAGAGCCCGAAACAAACTTTAGCTTAGCATTTTGACTGATAATGAGGTCACTAGAGGTCGTATTAGATCAATATAAGGATCCTGACTTAGTCCCTGGAAATGATAAGAGACACTACATGTTTCCTTTTAACACTCACGTCAGGTCATCTCAGATCATTCGATTTTCATCAAATATCATGTCGCACGACTAAAGCGGAGGTGAAACTGAATTCAGATATCACTTGGTAAGAAACAATATCATTCTGTATAAGATTTAATGGTGTAGAATATACATGATAAGTGACCTGATCTGATTTCATTGACCTTTTACACATAAATTAACCCAGAATGCTTATTGCATAGTATTCATCATATTCAGCGTGACAAATCACCCACACATTGAATTTTCTCCACTGAATACGGTAAACAGTCGAGGAAGCTGACCTGATCTCAGGTCAGCAACATTGACCTAAATCAACATTTCAAGATGGAATTTCGTTCGCCTTGATGCAGATAGCATTACCCAAGTTGTGTGCTGGATTGTTGCAACTACTCTGATTGGCGGCACTTTGAATATTTTGGAATATCACTCCTTTCACAAATTCAAGGTCAACGACCTTTGACTACCTGACTTGAAATGTTTACAAAATAAGGAAAATAGATGGATAATGAGCTACTGAAGAATTGGTGTCTTTGTGTCTACTCATTCGGCAGCTATTGCAAAAAAAACGAGGGGGCTCCAGAAAGCCCCTCCCCCGGGGGGCACAGCGAGGGTTAATACATGCGTACAACACATAATTGATTGAAACAATACTGCATGAATCGCCGGGGTAAGTTGTTGCATGTACCATTTTACCCCCAATACATGTTTAACCAACTGACCCCGAGCCATCGCGCCATATTCATAATGCCCCATAGCAGACATGCGTAGGTTTGTCGTTATTGTATTTTATAGTGTTCACAAGATAAGTTTTGCACACATTTTTCCTCCATAAAGCAAGCAAATGGGTCGGGTTGAGTTTGGTTAGGTTTTGGTGGTTTAAGTTTTCTAAGTTGTACAACATGATACAAAAATCGAAAAAAGAAGAAAAAAACTGTTTTATTGAAAAGCAGGTTATATTAGCTACATTTTCATTTTCATTTTCTTCTTGTGGTTACATTATCTTCTTGTGATTTTTGAAGTCATGTGAATTGTCAGTGGATTATCGGCTGGCCTGCACCAGGTTCTCGTCCCCGCACCAGCCGCACTGCTGGCTGCCAGCCCCGTACCGACGAGATTTTGTCGAAGGTGCCACACTTTGCAGTCTGGGCTGTATGAAGTCCCAAACACCGAGAATATGATCGGAATATAGCCGTATGTATAGTGCCGCCATGTAAAGGGCTATAGGAAAATCTGAACGAAAGATCAGAATAGGCTTGAACACTAAAAAACACCTGCTATGCGAGCAAAATCTCGGACCGACCTTCGACCGCACCACCCGCCGAACAGAAAACGGAAATGCTTTCTGCGCCTATGTATTAGCGATTTGACTCGGCCCCTGTCAATGTACATTAGCAGCCAGTGACGTCACCTGTGCGCAGATTTGGGTTCAGCCGGTTGTCACGACAGCAATAAATTGTACTTTCTGGCGGTACTCCTGACGAGCAAGTGTAGGTGATATGTATAATTTATATGTCATGTGAAAGCTTGTTTCATGGTATTTCGATAATCGTGGTAAGCTTTCACATTATCGTGTTATTTATTGTGTAAAATGATGTTATTTATACTCATGTCACATCCATCGACACTATTTAACTTGAGAGCGGCCGGGTTGCCAGTGCTGGTAGCGCAGTTGGTAGCGCGTCGGTTTAATAACTCGGAAACACCGGGTTCGAGGCCCTGGTCGGACGAGCGTTTCGTTGGTATTGACGGAGGAATCATTATAATTAGTGGCGCTAGATTATCATTTTGCTTACATGGGACTTCTTGAGGTGTGCATACGGGTGTTGATTTGTGAAAATTACTGGGGGGCGGGGGAATACATGAAGGCAATAGGCAAACCCCAAATGGATTTCGGGCCACACTCCATAAGGTCCCGTGTTAAAAGTTGAAATTATTAGGAAGCCAACATTGAGGGGGCACTTGCCCCCTGAAGAGGATGTAAAGCGACACCTCTGGGTGTGCATATGATCAGGGTAAGTGATTAGTTATCAAAACTAATCCATTGTATATGTTGCCGAACAGTGAAATGACTTGACCCGCACTGGGGTGAGTGATAGCAATGCCAGTTCTAAGCTCGGCTCCTGGCCTCTCCACAGACTATCCTCGGCGAGCACACGTCGCCAGGACTCCGTAGGCTTTGCTTTGACAAAGACAGACTCGACTATGTCCGGATCCCCGCGAAATACATGACGATAAATTGGTCTGTCGAGGTGAACTTGGACTCTAACACATGGCGGAAACTTTCAATGAGCTTCGGATGTCTGTTGAGCTGGTCGGAGTTTTGGGCATGGTGAACACAGAACGCTGCATTCATCTCTCTGGATTGGGGGAAGGACCACACAAATGTCTCATGCCAACACGCGCACTGGATGGGGGACGAAACCCCCCCTCCAGCGCGCGTAATTTTCAGAGGCCCTCCAGGGCGCGTGTTAAACGACGCGCCGGTTATTTCTAAGCAGGTACGCAGAAAATCACGTATATCGACCGGTAAAATCTGCAGTTATGTACGAAAAGCCGGAGGGGTGGGCGCATTTCCCCCCCCCCTCCAGTACGCGTGTTAATGCTTTCTCGATCAGAAGAATCTTCCCGCTTGCCTCTAGATTGCAGCGAGCTGGCGTGGCTGGTGTTAAGCATATCTGCATGATAGCTCACATCGATCAACCCACTTCTATGTCCACCAAGTCTAACTGAATATAGCTAGATTCATCACTACTGTTAGTCATTCCCACCAGCTTGATGTCATAAGCAAGCATAAACGATCATTTCTCAGTCCTAGGACGACAATTTCGCGAAGGTGGCAACGAGAAATGGATTGAACTGGTGTTCTGATCGCCATCTTAGATATTTATTGTTTTTTTAATAACATTTGGTGCTGGCTGCAAGGCACATGGCACACAAGCTAAAATAACGAATCCCCATCAAATAAATTCACGGCAAGAACAAGCATTGAACAACAATGCATAAATGACAATGCAACAATAAATAAATGGCAATGCATAAATAACGCAAAACCTTCAAATTCCACGCAGTCACGCCCATGGTTTTCGCTGTGCTGTACCGTTTCGTACATGACGTCATTGGGAAGGTATTGAAGCTGGGAAGCTCTAATCATGCAGGCTGTAGAAGACAAGTTTGTGGGAAGAAAATGCATTTAAAAACATCATTCCTCCCATTTTATATGGGCATCGGTGTTGTTTTGTATGCTTGTGAGGGGGAATTTTCCCCTCAATGGTGCCATTGCCCCATGGGCGTATGATTCTGAAAATTATTGGGGGACCAGTGGCGTACCTATATTTGCTTTAAGGGGAGGGGCAAACGTATTTGGACGGGGTCCACCTACTCCATTAAAAATACTTCAGATTTCGACCACTATTTTGTCAAAGGGGACCTTTCTAAATAAAAATAATTAGTGACCAACTGAATTGCCCTGTGGAGGGGGCTAATCTACCACTATCTTTTCTGATTCGTCGGATTTCAACCCCCCCCCTACCCTGTTCTAAGGCTTTCATTTGGTATCCCTTGATCACCTCACACTGCTGAAATTAGACCTATACAAATCACTTTAAAATGTAACATTTCCCAATTTCAGACATTCCAGTTCATAGCGCCCGGTCGCCACGACGCCAACGTTCGTGCACGTGTACACCCATCTTGCGCATTCGGTGCATTTGCCACACTTCGTGTGATGCTACGGTTTCTGCTAGGCCTCCTACGTTTTGCTAATTGCTACCACATGATAGTCTTGCATCATATTTGACGTGACGTAATGCTTCGTATGAGCGTTCGCTGCGAAAATTCGATTAAATATATTCGATCATTAGTTCCCTACTTCCCACATTTTATGGTGGTTAAGAAATGCGGATGCCCGCTGAGCTTTGATGCACCTCATATCTTTGATTAAATATGCTCCCAGATTGGCTACCGAACCGAGGCTCTGTCTGTGTTCTTTTTTTGGTTCCCTTTCGTCTTTCTTCCTCTACGGATGTGTCTTAGGACTCCAATCCATTTTTGTTAGGGATCCAACACATTTTCGAAACCCTGCTCGTTTTAGGGTTTTGTTGCTTGTTCGTGCACCGAGGATTTGCTTCGGTGTCGGGGCGTTTTCAAAGATCCGATGTGTTTATTTATGTGCCCGTTCTTTTTGTTCGTTTTGGGACCCTGTTGCTTCTTGCGGCCTCAGCCTCTTTTCAGGCCTGTGTGCGGCCGCATGACCCCTGTGTGCCTTGAGAACTTCCGGTGTATTTCATTTAGAGCTCATTTAGAGCTCATTTAGAGGTCCCGGCATGTTTATTTAGGGTTGCAACGCATGTTTTAAGGCTTTGTCGCTTTTTGCGGGACTCTGGAGGGCCAGTTGCATTTTCGGCCCCGTTGTGTATTTGGGGCTTCTGACGCACATTTGTGGGGCCCCAGTACGATTTTGGTGCTTCGGTGCGATTTTTCTGGGTCCCAGTGCGACTTATCGCGCCCAGGCGCGTGCGTGGTTCCGGGGACCGAACGCCATTTTTCTGAGCTCAACGCGATTTTTGTGGATCTCTTCTGATTTTTTTAAAGCCCTAATCCCGGCCTGATTTTTCGAGCCCCTGGCGCCATGTTCTTGTATCTCACCTCGATTTTTTTCGAGCTCCGATATGCTTTTCGTGGCCGTACGCGATTTGTGAAGGCATCTGATGTTCGGTGCCCCAGAGCCGTTTTCCGGACCCGGACGTTTATTTTTTGGAATCCCTCCGTATTTTGGAGGGCTCCGGCTTGATTTTGTCGGATACCAATGCGATTTTTGGGGTCACACAGTGCTTTGTGGGGCCCTAGACGCGAATTATTGGGAGCCCCGACGTTAATTTGTTATGCCCAGACCAAATTTTTGGGACTACCGATGGGAATTGTGGGTCCCGAGTGCGATATCTCGGGGGACCGGTTCGAGTTTGCGGGGCCCGTTGTGCTTGGCTGTGCCCCCAACGCGATCTTGGCGGTTCCTGTTGCAGATTTTCGGGCCTCGGAGCGAGTTTTCTGGAGCCCGCCGTATTTATTTGGAGCCCCTGTGCGAATTCTGGTGGACCGACGCGAATTTTGGTGGCCCCAGCGCGACTTTTGGGGGCCAAGGCACGATGTTTTTTTGGGTGCCCTGACACGTTATTTTTGTCGGTGCCCAACTGGTTTTTTGGGACTTTGACCCGATTTTTGAGGCCGCAGAGTAACATTCCGGTTGATAATTGATTTTTTGGGGAAGCTGCAACTTTTGGATGCCCGACGCGATCTTTTGGGCCCCCAGTGTGATTTTGATGGGCTGCGACGCGACTTTTTGTCGAATGTAATCTTTTGTATCCCGACGTCATTTGCTGGGATCCCTAGCGCCAGTTTTAGCGACCTCGACACTTTTTGGGGGTCCAATACGTTTTGGAGGCTTTTGCCGCCATTGTTGGGGTCCCAGAGTGATTATGCATGTCCGGATTGTTTTTCGTTGCCCCGGATTGTTTTTCGTTGCTTCATTTGTGTCCCAATGAGACTGTTGGGGAACGGTGCGACCTGTCGTGCCCCTAGCGTGATTTTCATGGTCCGGGCGTGGATTTTTGGTACCCCAGGCTCGGTGTGATTTTCAGGGGCCCGGTCGGATCTTTTTGGGCCATACCGTGATTTCAAGTACCCCGGCACGACTCCTACCATTTCTTCGGGGCTTCTTCTTGCAAATTATAGGCCTCCTCTCGCGTCTTAGGAGTCTCGTCTCATTTCCTGGAGTCTCTTTACCGGTTTTGGATGACTCCTCGTGTGTCCTACCCTCTTTCATATTCAATGGCCCTCCTCTCCCGTCTTGGAGGGCCTCCTCCTACATCCTGGGGCCTCTTTGGCATGGCATGGGACTTCCTCTCATGCTCCAGGGGCATTACCTGCCAAATTAGGGGCCTCCTGTCACGCCTCGTGGGCCTCCTTTGTCCTGGCAAAGCCTTACCCGTCTTGAGGGGATCTTCAATTTTGGAAACCTCACCTTATTCCGTACATGCTGCCAACTTCCATCTTAGTGGCCTCCTCTCATTTCCTGGGACCTCCTTCCGGTCTTCAGGGCCTCATTCGGCCCTGGAGACAACCTACTCCGTTTTGAGGGACTCCTCACGAGTCCGGCAGGGGCCTCCTTTTCTATTCTAGAGGCCTTCTTTTTCAAATTAGGGGCCTCCTCTCACGTCTTGGTGGCCTCCTGCTCTGTGTTTTGATTCGATCTTTGCCCTTTTAAGGGTGGCCTCTTATTCCCTGGTGGACTCCTCTTTTCTCCCAGGTGCCTCATCTTCCAAATTACAAGCACCCTTTCCTATCTCAGTTGCCTTGTCATCTCCTGGAGACCTTCTTTCTCGCCTGGGAGCCATCCCTCTTATCTAATGGTCGTTCTCTCCCGTTTTAGGGGCCTCTTTGTTCATCATGGGGTCTCATTTCCAATCTTGTGTCGTCCTCTTCCGAATTAGGTGCCTCCTGCCACGTTTCTGGATCATCCTTTTCTATCTTGGTGGAACCTTGCCCATTTTTGGGCCTGCTTTTGCGTCTCTGAAACCCCATCTCATATTCACTGGCTTTCTCTTCCGTCTTAGGGCCTCCTCTCATTTTCTGGCGCCTCCCTTCCCGTATTGAGGCCTCCTTTGCAATCATGGGGGCCTCCGTTGTAATCCTGGGGACCTCCTTTGCAATCCTGGGGGCCTCCTTTGCAATCCTGGGTGTCTCCTTTGCAATCCTGGGGGCCTCCTTTGCAATCCTGGAGGCCTCCTTTGCAATCCTGGGGGGCTCCTTTGTGCATCCTGGGGGCCTCCTTCGCACTCTCTTGATTTCTGGGGCCTCCTATCCTCTCATAGGTGACTCCTTTTCCAAATTAGGGACCTCCTTTCACGTCTTGGAGGCCTCATGGCCTGTGTTTGGAGCCTCATTATCCTCTTGTCAGGGCGCTTTTGTGCCATAGTGCCAAATCTTCTCTCCTAGGGTCCTCCTCTTCCAAAATGTGGTGTCTGCTACCTGATGTCTGATATCTGATATTTGTTGGCGTCCAATGCATGGTGTCTGTTCACTGGTGTCTGATATCTGATATTTGTTGGCGTCCAATGTGTGGTGTCTGGTATCTGGTGTCAGTACCTGCAATATCTGGTGTCGACCAGTGTATTGCCTACTGACCGCAGATTGCTCTGACGACGCCAGCCCTGGTGGTGCTCGGAACTGTCGCCACTTCACCTGCAAGGCGGCCACACGGCCCAAGACTGCCTCATTGCCAGATATCTGGCAACGCCGACTGTCCCGGTAATATATAGACAATTTTATTAACTATGCATACGGCAAGATACTCTCTGATTTGAAATTGTTTCGCCAGTTGTTTGTGTCCGAGCACTAAATGGCGCACGTCCGCAGTCTACGGAATCCAAGAGACGACTTCGTATGTATGGACAGTATGGACAGTACACAGTACACCCAGTATGGAGTAATCTCATCAATAGTCTGGATGTCACCACCTCAACAACATCCGTACCGGTGCCGAGCAGTATGGAGTAGTCTCATCGATAATCTGGGTGTGAACACCTCAACAATATCCATACTGGTGCCAAACAGTATGGAGTATCAGTGTCATCGATAGTCTGGGTGTCACCACCTCAAAAACATCCGTACCGTTGTCTAACAGTATGGAGTGTCAGTGTCATTGATAGTCTGGGTGTCGACACCGGAAACCGGACACACGTACGTCAAGCAAGTGTACATATGGCAGATGTACGTAAGCACAAATGTACGTATGTTACATGTACGAAAGCGTAGATGTACGTATGGCAATTGTACGTAGGCGCAGATGTACTTATGGCAAATGTACGTAAACACAAGTGTACGTATGGCAAATGTACTTATGCGCAAATGTACAAAGCGCAAAAGTATGTATGAGCAAATGTACGTAAGACCAAATGTACGCATGCGCAAAATCATGCAAACACAAATGTACGTATGCACACAAATACGCATGCGCAAATGTATGTATGCACAATTGCGTGTAAGCGAAAATGTATGTATGTGCAGATGTACGTAAGCGCAAATTTACGTAAGCGCAAATGTACGTAAACATAACAGTATGTAAGCGCAAATGTAGGTAAACGTAGATATACGTACAAGCCAATGTACGTATATTTACGCATGCGTACCTTTGCATTTACGTGAATTTGGTTAAGTACACATACCATGTGTACATTTGCTCTTTCGTACATTTCTTCTTACTTACATTTGTCATGACTACATTTGACATGTGTACTTCTGTGCTAAGGCATATCTGTCCTTACGTAAAGTTGTCATACTTGTTTTTGTGCATACGTACATTTTCTTACGTGCACTTGAAACATGTACATTTGAAACACGTACATTTGAAACACGTATATTTGAAACACGTACATTTGAAACACGTACATTCGAAACACGTGCATTTGAAACACGTACATTTGAAATCCGCACATTTGGTTGCGTACATTTGCAAACAGACATCTGTCATACGTACACCTACATTTGTGTTACGCAAATTTGCATTTCTATACATTTGCTCTCATGTATTTTTGAGTTTATATACATTTGCGCTTACGTACCTTTACATTTACGTACATTTACAATACTTACGTATTTCCGTTTATGTACATTTGTGCATACGTACATTTGTGCCTGGGTACATGTTCGCTTACGTACATTCGTGTATATTTGTGCTTATTTGCTCACGTACCTTTGACATACCCACAGTTCTTACGTACATCTGCCATAAGTACATTTGGTATACGTACTTCTGCGCTTTCGTCCATATGTGCATACGTACATTTGCAATTACATACATTTACGCACAAGTACATTTGTATTTACGTACATTTGCCCATACGTACATTTGCGCTTACGTACATTTGCGTTTACGTACGTTTGCGCATACGTACTTTTACGCTTACGTACATTTCAGCATACATACATTTGCGCTTGCGCACATTTGCGCATAAGTACATTTGCGCTGACATACATTTGCTTACGTACCTTTGTCATGTGTACATTTGCTCTTACGTACATCTTCCGTACGTACATTTTCCAAATGTACATTAGCACTTTCGTACATCTGCACTTACTGCACTTCGTAAATCTGAACTATCTGTCATACGTACTTTTCCGCATACGTACATTTGCTTACATATATTTGTTTACGTGTATCTGAACCATCTGCCATGCATGCATTTGTCCTAGAATCGTCAACACCTCAATAACATCCGTACCGGTGCCGAACAGTATGGAGGGTTTTTCCAAAGCTCAGATATCGGTTCTTTCATCCACTCCGCCTTTGTCAACGGCCTCAGTCTACTTCCTGATGGCAAAGTAACTATCCAGTATGCTGATGACACTCAAACTTTGCTCACTAGTAAAATATTGAACTTAAACATATCGTCACTGACATGGAAAGAGTTTGGTTTCCCCAGACGCTTGGTTCACAGCCAACCATCTCCGAGTGCAGTCAGATCGTGCCGAGTCCGATCGGGTCAGGCAGGGTCGGGTCTGGTGGGGTCGGGTCGGATCGGGTCTGGTGGGGTCGGGTCCGACCGGGTCGGGTCTGGTGAGATCGGGTCGGATCGGGTCTGGTGGGGTCGGGTCCGATCAGGTCGGGTCTGGTGAGATCGGGTCGGATCGGGTCTGGTGGGGTCGGGTCCGATCGGGTCTGGTGGGGTCGGGTCCGATCAGGTCGGGTCTTGTGAGATCGGGTCTGGCTGGGTCGGGTCCGATCAGGTCGGGTCCGGTGGCGTCGGGTCCGATCAGATCGGATTTGGTCGGGTCTTGTGAGATCGGGTCGGATCAGGTCTGGTGGGGTAGGGTCTGATCGGGCCGGGTTGGGTCAGATCTGGTGGGATCGGATCGGATCAGGTCGGGTTGGGTCGGGTCTAGTGGGGTTAGATCGATCGGGTCGGATTGGGTCGGGTCTGGTAGGGCGGGTCCCGTTGGGTCGGGTCTGGTGGGATCAGATAGGATCGGGTCGGGTTGAGTCGGGTTTGGTGGGATCGGGTCCGACCGAGTCGAGCTGCTCATGTTAACTTACTTATTGTAACGAAGTTTTCTTCCCCCTGGATTTATCAGCCACTTCGCTTATGACTGGGGCAAAAGTCAAGACTTCCTTGGCACGTAGATAGCTAGTCAGACCTCGACGTTTGCGATATTTAAAACCCCGGTTATGTACAATGGCTCTGAGCTTCCATCTCAGAGCTCCATCTCTTGACAGGCACCTCAAAATCCAGCACTTATATTTGTATAATTAATAAGCAGAAATATGGCGATGATTATTCCAAGAAGCGGCAGTCACAACAGTTACTTCTGCTTACATATGGACCGGCCTTCATTCGCTCTACGCCTTTCAAGTATTCAAACGGTTACATCTCCACAGTCACACAGCGTCTCTAGTCAGAGTCCTCAGATATACCTCAGACGTACCTCAGTGTGGGGGCGGCGGCCAGCCGCCCGTCTCATGGCGACCGCTCGCCTGGACCGCTCGGTGACAAGTTCCTTTACGGAGCCCTCGGCTCCGTCGCGAGGTAAGACCCAGCCCGCGACACGTCATTGGTCACGCGACTCAGTCCAGGACATCGGCCCCGGCCAGAGAACAATGGCGGACTCAATGCACCAGCTCAGAGTCGCTCTGAGCTCAGTCCCTCTGTGAGAACCACTGCTGTCTCAGCACCTACGTCCAGGCAATGCCGACTCGGCGACTTCCGCGCTGTACACAGACAGCCGGAAGATCGGGACGCTGCAGCCCAACTAACATTTCATACTCACATCACTGGCATTCATATTCACATCACTGGCATTCATATTCACTCACATCACTGGCATTCATATTCACATCACTGGCATTCATATTCATTTCACCCACTGACATTTCATCATCTGACGACGGCGGCCAGGTATCGAGGTCACACCTGCAGCATGTCGGCCGGAATGGGGGAGGGGTTTGTACAAAGTCCACTGCTCGGCCGCGATCTCAGCGGCGGCTTGCCTACGAAGCAGCCAGACAGGTGGGCACCGGGTATCCGTCGGAACTGTCGCGACATGAACTGGGGATGGTAGGCTGAATTTCTGGGATTAAGATGCCCCGAAAACCAACTCTGTTACATTATGTATATGCATAGGATTGCTACACTCTCTGGATTCAACCTCGCACGTGTATAAAATGCGCACATGTGATGCGCAAAGCTCCTAGCGGTCTAATATTATCATCACTTGTTTTGTGCATGTTCTCTTCACAATGCATGCAAAGGGATTACAACACGTAAAGAAGCCGTTGATCGGCTTGCATGGACGCCAATAATCCGTCACAATGTATCCTGAAGCGATTATATATGAAGTGAGGTCGCCATCAGTATGATGTAGAACACCTTTGTTTTGGTTAAGTTTGTACAGGTGAGGTCAGGTCAGTTCATTTGTCAACCACGAAATCGTGAATGAAAGGTAGACTAAGTTTTGTTTCAAGGGGAGGGAAGGTGGGAGAAGCGTTGAGCTTGGATGATCTTTTGAGTCTTCCGGCCATCGATTGATCGATTATCTGGTTGCTGAACCTTTGTGCTCGTTGATTTCGCAGTCACTTATCGTGCCCAATATTCTGACCATTGTGTAATGCTTTATTTATTGTGCTTGTGTAATGCTTCATTGTGTAATGCCCAGAAAGCTTTATTAATTCACCCGAACTTTCACAAGATGTTCATGATGACATCAATATTAACAGTACATGTCAATTGTCGCTGTCTTTGTTGCGGTATGGAGGCGTTTGGCAGGATTCAGCGATCTCTGATGAGTGTGCAGTTGACATGGATATTCTTTGCGCTGAACAGAAGTGAATCTCTTCGGTCCCCAGATGAGGCAGGCCCTTGTTTTTGGCTGGATGATGGTCCTATGGCGATCAGATGAGAGTCTCTGTGGGAACTGGATGAGATATCTGTATTTGCCTGACACGGTTGCCCATGCTGGCCGGATGTGGGAGTCTGTTCAGGGCAGATCAGGTTCTGTGCACTGACCGGAGTCCTAACCTCACTGGAGTCGGAACATTTTCAGTACCCAGAGAAGACAGCGTTCCACCTCGGTGGCTGGGTTTGAAGATGCCAAACCAGGCAACGTGCTATTCACCAGTGTGCCGCACCCGGTGGGTAGAGTTTAGCCAGTTTCAGGTGTTTTCCCGGATTCCGCTCATAGCATTGCTTCAATTAAAACGAAACTGTTGTTATAAAAGTGCACTCTTCTCTCTGTTAACCCTGACATGCAACCTCAGACGGACTATGCTCAGGTAAAACTCAACAAGCCATCCATCACCCTTACCGTCACCATCTTCTGTGCGTCTTCGACTCGTGTCACCGAGTAGACTGTGAGAAGGGCTCAGATTTTGGAATGATGATATTTTAATGTTTGTCTGCCTCAGTTTAGCGAAGATAGTCAAAATACTCAGCCTGTGGCATTAACATGCAAACATCCGCTACGGATATCCTGCATTCTTCACAAGAAAAGAAAACTAAGTTGTTAGTGTCTGAGTTTTCGAATATATGACAACAGTGTTCACCACTTGTTTGCATCAGGGAAGCTTCTAGTTACTTGCTAAAAAGTTGTCCGTGTGAGCCTTAAATACTTGGTGTTTGAACCGCTAGATTGTCGTGTATTTCATTGCAACCTACGCAGGCTCAACAACGCGATCATGAAGAATTCCGAGCACAATTACTGTACCTGAATTCATTGACTTGTGATTTCTTTGTCAGCTGTAGATTTCCAGACCGTTGCTTTGGGAAAACATGTTTCAGGATATCACGGTGGCGCAAAGTTTCCGGTACATGCGCCGCAGACCCACCATAATCGCTTTCGAGACGCCGTCCATCGATGAGAAAGAGCAGGATCTCGGGGAGCCAGGCCGTGCCAAGGCCAAAGAGGCCCTCGCCGAGGAGGGTCTGGTGAAGTCCATCATCACCACCAGCCCGACTGACGACCTGGACGTTCAGTACCCTGTCGCCAGGCCCCTGGAGGTCAGAGAAGCGTCAGCGCGCCCGTGCCTGTGACCTCTTCACGTTTACTGAACAGTGATCGGTGTTTCGTACCTATCTTGCTGTTGATGTAGCATTAGCTGGGTGGTTGTCTGATCGTTCGCATGCATGCCACTGACATTTTTATTCCCCGCCCGTATTGACTACAAGCGAATGTATTGGCCAGACTGGAGGCATTGTCCGACCATAAATGTACTTCTGAAACAATCCCTTCCGACCGTACACTGGTGGCCATGCCGACCGGACAGTAACACGGCAACGGTGCCTGCCCCTGGTGACAGATATACTTGGACGGGCCGTACGGTGCGCCATCGTCGCACATATTCCGCGCCCAGCACGCCGTTCTGATCGGCACCGGCATCGGCGTCACGCCGTTCGCCTCCATCCTGCAGTCCATCATGCACCGCTACTGGAAGAACCGGCACAAATGCCCTCGCTGCGACTGCCAGTGGGCCACCGAACTGCCCGCCTCTGTCATGAACCTCAAGAAGGTAGGCAGGCATAGGTCGCCAACAGCAGGAAGGCAGGCCGACACAGGTCGCAAACAGCAGGGAGGCAGGCCAGCGTAGGTCGCCAACAGCAGGGAGGTAGGTGGGCGCAGGTCATGGCCTCAGGAAGGTAGGCCGGCATAGGTCGCCAACAGCAGGGAGGCAGGCCGACATAGGTCGCCAACAGCAGGAAGGTAGGTGGGCGAGATCAGGCCTCAGGAAGGTAGGCCAGCACAGGTCGCAAACAGCAGGGAGGCAGGCCAGCGTAGGTCGCCAACAGCAGGGAGGTAGGTGGGCGCAGGTCATGGCCTCAGGAAGGTAGGCCGGCATAGGTCGCCAACAGCAGGGAGGTAGGTGGGCGCAGGTCATGGCCTCAGAAGCATGGTTTTCGCTGGGGAAAGATAGCTAATGAGGATTTTAGGGTGTTTAGGTTCACTTGTTTTCCATGCAACGTCCATACGCTTAGCTGCAAATTTCCGAAATATTGACGAGGGATATATCCCCCAATGCCAATGGTAGCCGAGTCCATACTCGTGGTCGTGAGGCTCAGGAATGTAAGCCGACACAAGTCATGAACTTCAGGGTAAGCTGTCTATGAACATCACAACATGAGCAACATCAAGTGTGAGGGTAAGCTGTCAACGAACATCAGCAACGTAGGACGGCTCAGGTCATACCCTGTACGAAGCATATCAGCGCCTGTCATAAACCTCACAAATGAACGTCGGCACAGGTCGTAGGCCTTCAGAGTGCAGGTCGACAAATGTTATGAGGCTGAGGAGGATGCGTCAGGATGTACTATGAACTCGAAATGCGTAAATCAGTCCGGGACAGGAACTCAAATGAGTTCCGGGCCATGAACTCGAGTATGTCAGAGCAAACCATGCTAAATGTAAAGTGTCTGGCTGGATGATACCAGGCCAGATGTGATGGATTTGGTTAGGTGATGTAACGTCAAATGTGAAGTATCTGGCCGGGTGATGACATGCTAGATGCGAAAGGACCTGCTGGGTAACATCAGGCTAGATTTGACGAACTAAGCTGAATAATACCAGGCCAGATGTCTTGCTGGATGAAACAAGGCCAGCTGTGACGTATTTGGCTGGATGATACCAAGCCAGATGTGGAGTGTCTGGCTGGAGGATTTCAGGCCAGATGTGATGGGTCAGCCGCTGTGGGCATGTTTACAGATGTGATGAACAAATGTAATAGCCAGATGTGGTGACTGAAAATTGAAATAATGTCCGGATGTGACGACTAACTGCGGCGGCTGGACGCACTTACTGGACCTGCCGGATCTGTTGATTACAGCATATGTCTCCCACGGTTACTCCCTGTGAAGCATAACTGGTGGCTCTCAGCTTATTACAGCATATGTCTCCCACGGTTACTCCCTGTGAAGCATAACTGGTGGCTCTCAGCTTATTACAGCATATGTCTCCCACGGTTACTCCCTGTGAAGCATAACTGGTGGCTCTCAGCTTATAATATTATAAGCCACTTCATGTGTGTTGCCTTTCCGTTATCTGATCCATTCATTACCATTGGAAATATTTCCAACAGATTAGCCTATTTCGTGGGCCGCTGTCTTTGGAGTTGTCAGTGTTCTGGCTCTTAATTTCGCTAACGTTGCCAAAGGTAGCCCGTTGTTACAGTTGCTGCCGTGGCTCCTGACACTTCAGGTGGACTTTTTCTGGATCAATCGTGACCAGCGGTCGTTCGAGTGGTTCGTCGGTCTGCTGTCGCAGCTAGAGATCGAACAGGCGGAGCTGGGCGGCCTGTTCGATCACTTCCTCGACATGCACATGTACATCACGTCGGCGCTGCAGCAGGCAGATATGGCGGCGGTCGGTCTGCAGCTGGCTCTGGACCTGCTGCACGACAAGGTACCCTGGCACCATACCGGTGATGTCTCCAGGCAAGAGGCGCGTGTCTCCGGACAGGCGGCGCGTGTCTCGGGACAGTCGTCGCATGTCTCGGAACAGGCGGCACATCTCCGGACAGGCGGCGCGTGTCTCGGGACAGGCGGCGCGTGTCTCGGGACAGTCGTCGCATGTCTCGGAACAGGCGGCACATCTCCGGACAGGCGGCGCGTGTCTCGGGACAGGCGCCGCGTGTCTCGGGACAGTCGTCGCATGTCTCGGAACAGGCGGCACATCTCCGGACAGGCGGCGCGTGTCTCGGGACAGTCGTCGCATGTCTCGGAACAGGCGGCACATCTCCGGACAGGCGGCGCGTGTCTCCGGACAGGCGGCACATGTGTCCGAACAGGAGGAACATGTCTTCGGACAGGAGGCGCATGTCTCCGAACAGTCCGCGTATATTTCCGGACGTGAGATCCGTGGTGAAATATGCAACAATTGCCGAGTGTGTCACTCGATAGATCCCTGTCATATATGCCATCGGCTGATGTTCCGATAGGTCCAGATGAATGGTCGGTCAGTGGAGACCGACGTGGTACCCATGGATGGTGTGGCACTGTGGTCTGCCGACACATATGACCCGAGTGCTGGTGGTGTGAGCTCACGGTCTGACCCACAATCAGCGTGAACTGTCGACATCCGAGGCACGTGGCAGAGCCGGTGCGAGCTGTCTGACCGTGTGATGTGTCTGAACCGATGTCAGTCGCACATGCAAAATCACCTAGGATGGTACGTCCATATTTTGGGAGCACCGTGTGGACGCGGTTGGTATGTGTTTTAGGAGCGGCGCCTGGTCATCGTGTTGCAATGTTCCATGGTACATCAGTGTTCCAGGAGCACCACGTGGACGCGGCTGATCTGTGTTTCAGGAGCGGCGCGACATGATCACAGGTCTGAAGACGAGAACCATCGCCGGCCATCCCAACTGGAACACCGTCTTTCGAGACATCGCCGCCCAACACAAGGGCAAGGTGACTGTGTTCTTCTGCGGTCTCCCGCAGCTGTCGCGCGAGGTGAAATATAAGTGCGATCAGTTCGGCTTCAAGTTCTGCAAAGAAATATTCTGATCTTGTGAGATCCATCGAGGCCGCGAGCCTGACAGGAGACAGATCTGATAAGGTTTCTGCTGTGCACTTCGATACTAGTTGACGTGGTACAATTATGATAACAAGAGCTCGTTTTCCGTGTCGATACCCACATCGGAAACCATGTCAGCGGTGTCTGCGGTGTCTGCGGTGTCTGCGGTGTCTGCGGTGTCTGCGGTATCTGCGGTATTTGCGGTGTCTGCGGTGTCTGCGGTGTCTGCAGTGTCTGCGGTGTCCGCGGTGTCTGCAGTGTTTTCGGTGTCTGCGGTGTCTGCGGTGTCTGCGGTGTCTGCGGTGTCTGCGGTATCTGCGGTGTCTGCGGTGTCTGCAGTGTCTGCGGTGTCCGCGGTGTCTGCAGTGTTTTCGGTGTCTGCTGTGTCTGCAGTGTCTGTGGTGTTTGCGGTGTCTGCAGTGTCTGCGGTGTCCGCGGTGTCTGCAGTGTTTTCGGTATCTGCTGTGTCTGCAGTGTCTGTGGTGTTTGCGGTGTCTTCTGCGCAAGACACCCGGCATGGCTGGGATGACGGTCGGCCCTTATCAGATCGCTGGCTTCATCGAGAACAGTTTAGTTCAGCATAGAATATACAGCTTCAGATTAAATACATCACAGCGCATTTTTGGTACAGCACAAAATATAAGGAGTTTCAGAAATGACAAAGCCTCACAACATTTCTTCAAGTATCTAAGTGAATTAAAAAGAAAAGAATGCCTTGGTTCGTCCATCCTCGCAAGGAAGCTGCCCGTTACATGCTAACTGCACGTAGGGCCAAGTTTAGTGATCACAAAGTAGGACCATGCATGCCATGGTGATCTTTCAACAACAAAAAAGGATCTTATTCTCAATCGCAAAGTGGTTCTTGAACAAAAATAATTCAGTCACTCTGAATGCCAAGGCCATATTTCAGTGAAAATGATCGGAACCGGAAGCTAAGATTTCAACAAACAAACAAACAAATGAGCCCTTTATCCGTGATCTAGAACAATGAATCAGACGGCAAAGAGCATAAGCAACGAAGGTTAGCTTAGGTTCTTGGAAGGCTAGATATTAGCCTTTCATTTTGCCCTCATTTGATAGCTATCTGGGTCTGAGAGCACTTCGACCAGGAAATTGCAATTTTGCAACGTCCACCAGAAGGTGCGCAGTCAAGCGGCTAGGCCGGACCAAGCACTTACAGTTTATGCCAAGCTTGGCGTATGCAAGGACCCGAAGTCAAGCGGCTAGGCCGGACCAAGCACTTGCAGTTTATACCGAGTTTGGCTTTTGCAATGACCAGGGAGACAGCTTGCAAAAGATGCCTGTTGGTTCCAATGAGTACAAATGCTGTTCAACTCGAGAAAGCAAATTCAACATCTCACCTCAAGGCCTCACCTCAAGTTCAAATCTGGCCTGGTCTCAAGTTCATCGAAGGTTAATCTAGGTCAGTGCAATCGGTGCACTTAATCTTGGGAACGACATTGGTGAGACGAAGCGTTGTGAAAAGTTGGGAACGCAAGAATATCAGCCATGTGAACATCTAAACTCCAATAGAACAGGAAAAACTATTTTCGAGAAACATCCACCGAACATACTTCCAGAAGTGAGACAATAGCTCGGTGACCTACCATGACCCAATTCATTTTTTACAAGGGATCCATACAAAGAATGTTTATCAGACACCCCATGCAGCGACCTGCTATTGCGCGCGGCTTTTCGTTGTAGCCGTCACAAGATTATTTGCTGTGTCATCCACGCGCTGGGCAGATGAGGGCAGATGAAGCGAATCCAACAATACACAGTCGCCTTGCAGTGTGCAAGACATGACAACAGCTGACAACGTCCGGGCGCGAGTTCGGGCAGCAGGGTGGCACGCACGCCCGTCCCATCCGGTGACCAAATCGCTTTTTCCGGAAAGTCTATCTGCAGCTGCTATCCGTGCGACATCCTTCCGTCAGGCGGCTGTACTTGACGTCTCCGACGCCTGCCAGACAGTAGTGGTGGTCAGCCGGCACCAGCCGCAGACGGCCGAGTGGGCACCCCGGATCCCGCCGCCGCTGCCTCCCGGTCGACCCTATCTGACCTACCGCACCACCTGGACCTCATTTGATCCGGCGCATCGCCGGTAATCTGACCCACTTCTTAGACTGAGGATCACCTGCACCCTGGGCCACATCTGAGACTGAGGATCACCTGTAATCTGAGCGACATCTGAGACTGAGGATCATCTGTTATCTGAGCGACATCTGAGACTGAGGACCATCTGCAACCTGAGCCACATCTGAGAACGTGGACCATGGATAACCTGGGCCACCTCTGAGGAAGCGGATCTCGGGTAGCCTGGACCACCTCTGAGGCAGAGGACCACGGGCAGCCTGGGCCACCTCTGAGACGGCAGACCACCGGTAGCCTGTGGTTCGTCTTCTGCAGGAACTCGGGCTGTAGCCAGTATTATCGCTGTAAACAACCTGACCGAAGAAACGAAAGAATATGAAGTGGTCAATTCTGCTTTCATTGGGACTCTTCCTGTGTGTGTTCACCATTTCAACTGAAGCTGGTACGTATGCATCCCGAGGTAGGTGGTAATTTCGTCTTCCCTTACATTCATTCCAATATATGCTTTAAAGGAACAATATTTTTAAGTCGTCCGGATCCATTTTGAAGTGTTATTGTTGTTGAAAATAGCTTGCGTGTTAAGTAACACACAGGGTAAAGTATAGAATTGATGTCACATTAACTTTGGAAACCGTTATTGTTAGCACGCTAGGTTACCTTCGGTTACCTCCTAGCTCCGTAGCCCTTCTTGTATGCATAGTTGCTTGGGTTGCAATTGCATTTTTTGTTATTTGCACATGTAATTCTATTTGTATTTGTAATTGTGAGCCAAGGCCAGTTTGTGGCCAATGACTTGACTTGGATACTATGCCCAATGTGAATGCGGGTGCATTATTGAGTGTGTGTATTATGTGTATTGTGCTAACAATGCCATCACAGGACGGAGATATTATACTGTTGTCCACAGGTGTTCCCTGCATATCCGAGTTTTTTTCACCCTGCCCGGTTCAAGCTGCATGTCTTGTTATATTACGGAAGGGCATTTCATGTCGGAGTGTGTGTGGTGTTGTGGGTGTCTGTCCGTGTTCCAATATGTGTGGACTTGTATTTAATAATCAGTGTTGTGCGTGTCTCCATGAATTCGGAGTGTGTGGACTTGCCGGAGTACAGGTGGTGTGCGTGTTTGCCTGTGTTCGGAGTGTGTGGACTTGCCGGAGTACGAGTGGTGTTGTGAGTGTCTGTGCCTGTGTTCGAAGATGTGTGCACTACTCGGAGTACGAGAGATGTTGTGAATGCCTGCCTGTGTTCGTCGGAGATGTGTGGACTAGTCTGAGTACAAGTGGTGTTTTTACACGAGTGATCAGTGGCGGTCCAGGGTAGTTGCACCGGACCATGTCCTCACCCCCACTCCAATATAGCCTGATTTGGAACAAAGTTGGCCTTTATTCACGATTTGCAGAAACACTATACATATTTTATGTGCGTAATATGTTACTAACCACAATCACAGTTCTCAAGCTATCTAAATCTGATTAGTTATTTGGTCAATAATCCAAGCAATTCCAAGCAATAAGCAATTTATATAGGGGCTAATCTTACTTAAAACAAAGTTATCGGTGTGTTCTATCAATTAGACACAAACAAAGTAAATCAAGTCTAAAACTCAACATTTTGAAAATAACAAAGTTGGATTTTTTAGTGCGCGAAAACTTTGGGACCACGGTCCATTTCGTCGTCCTTTTCTGATTCCAGGCAAGTTTTTTTTAAATATGCCAAATAAACTCCCCAGAGCATACAACTTGACGTCAATCGTGACCACATATACCCCCTGTTGACGTCACACTTTGAGATGATAAAATGCTGCGGGTGGTTTCTAGTCATATTCATAGAGCGCTTTCCGATGACACATCTTCCGGTTTCGTGCGACGCTTAGTTTGGAGTTTAGATGGTAATATAATGAGCCCCACCCCTCCCCCGTGACGGGGTGTGAGGATCTTACCGGAATGACGGGAAGGGTTAATGTATTACCTCTAAGTTAAATGTTCCACCGTTTAATACCCGGGGAATACGTCGCGCTGACAACGAAGGACTTTGTTCAGATTCCTGACCAAAAATTATCATCATCATACTAGGTTGCTGCAGGACACCCTACTCCAATTTGAAGACGATAAAGTTCGGGACTATTGATGGGGTGAGACATCCTTAATTCATGGTGGAAGCAAACCAGATTCTGGTGTAGTGACAGTACTTCCTCGCTTGCTGAAACTAATCAGCTGTGCATACACAGGTTTGCTTTCCAAAGTGATTAAAGGTGGATTAAAGGATACGGGGCCTAGCTGGACCTCGGATGACCTTTTTCAGCTTCTGAGGTCTTCGGGTTTTAGGCCGAGATAGATAGACTGATGGTGTCGGGGCTTTCGGACTTTGGGAGTTTCGCACTGCATGAATTCAATGCTGAACTCCATCATAACCCTATGGCAACACGTGATGGTCACCACATTATGTCTTTAGCTTTGATGAAGTGGGAGGCGCAGCCGCATCTGTTCATCCAGCTCCATCAACTTTAACCATTCAATTGATATTGACTGATGTGACAGGGAGCACCTTGAGGTGTGGAGCTGCAGTAGCTGACAGGGAGCTTCCGATTTCTTGCAGCGTGATCACAACTGAGCATATCACGGCTTTTGCTAGCATAGGCAAAATTACTCGAAAAACTAACAAATATACTTCTGAAACGTGACTCAGTGGTGCCGATTTCCATAGCCTTCCCTGGGCCAACATGATGAATACGTTTTGCACGTTCAAATGTATCAATCAGGATTCCTTGTTAGCTGTTGGGGTCACGCACTTTATAATGCTCCTGGCCAGGCCAGTGCATGTCAGCACTGTCGTCAGGGATGCTGGAACCGGAGGAAGGGGGACACAGCGGGAGTACCCCTGGCACTGTCAAAATGTTGTACACAAATTTTATACAGAATGACCATGGCTGGGAAGAATGTCTGAACACACTGCTCATCTTTTTCAGAAAACCAGCATTAAAGTGCTGATTCGCCTTCTGAATGCAACGTGACGTTCAGCGGCCAATTCGACGGATGATTCGGTTAATTTAGTGCTTTGTAAATAGAGCTGAACACAACACGGCATAGACCACCGCTGTAGGGTGTGTTCGTCGCAACCCGCCTCCAGCGTCAGTCGCCGGCGCGCAATGACACGAGGAGATTTCGAGTTCTTTGGGGAGAGGCGTCTGGTCCATCCATTGCTATGGCACATCGGAATAGTCCCCGAATAAAGTGAAGGGTCAGGTGTCATGTGACTGGCCTGAAATGGAAGGAGACGGAAGGTTACCTATCGGGGTTATGTTATATTTACATTACATTACATTGCATTGCATTTTAACACCTTAGCCAGCAATCTGACAAATGTTTGCTACCTCTCGAAGTAATTACAAGCGGAGATTGCTAACGAAGCAAAAGAAAGGCCAGCATGCTGCATGTGATCAGCTGTCGCGATTGATACCCCATCTGCATACTTCGGGTTACTAATGAATATCTTAGATTAGCTTGGACCTCGCAGTGGAGGGATTAATTATACCCCTCTAAGGTTTCCTGATATCGCTCATAACCCGTCCAAGGCATCACTTTGGTAATTTCTCATCTCATCCGACAATTGATGAACGTGCATGATGTCAAAGATTGAGGTGCAGTCTATTAAATTAACGAAGTTAAGGTCGGTTAAAATTAAAATCAGGTGACGACCTCTTCTCAGTGCAGTCCTTAGATGTGCATTGAATATATCTCACAAACCATATAAGATACAGCCAAAAGTTAAGTTGAAGTGGAGAGAAATGATTAGGGTAAAGCTAAGAAACAAAAAAGTAACCTCAGATGATGTCATCGGGTCAAAGTGGAACCCAGACCTTGATATTTTTCACATAATGTTGTTGCTAATGAATATTTTTGGAAAACATGAAGATACGTACGGACAGATTATATCCCTCAATGGTGTTCTAGGTTACAAGTCACTGTCTGATATGGCCACTGATGGATGACCCCCCGATACTTGTCGAGAGTAGAGTTGCGCACTTTTTCTTCAAAACACTGGTATAAGACGCGGCACGGGCACAGCAGATTCTTGCAGGGCACGACACATAGCACAGCAAGCTGGATGATGGCACACCGAAAGGCACGGGGAAGGAAAATTGGTCATCTCAAGAACGAGGGAATCATGATTGATGACGAAAGCAAACGATAGCAGAGCTGCAAAACGTTCCACACACTGACAGCAGCACTGTCTCTACATTTCAAAGTTGTTCCATACATCTTTACTTAAGCTCTTTTGCTTGGTAATCGTGGAAACCTGGGTTCAGCATTAAGACAATTTTATATTCATGCTCTAATTTAATTGCTTGGGATAAGCCGGCACTGGCACGGAAGTGGCACGGAAAATTCTGGCATTGCACAGCAAAAGGCACATGTGCCAATTTACGGGTTGACGTGCCGTGCCACTGCGCCAGAAAGTGGCAGCTCTAGTCGAGAGTACGAGCATCGTAAAAAGAGGACCCCCGCCAGTTACACTAAAAGGCCACACGCTAAGCCGTGCCGTTTTTCTTTGCAGTCGCAAACAAGGGGTGGCAATGCGATACGCTCCTGAGCGTGCGAGGGTTACAGTTAAGCGAACCAAAAGCGTGGTAAGTTTTAAACGATTTTGAGTGATTCTTCCCATCACCCCCCTCCCCCCCCCCGATCGATGGTTTTCAAGGGTCATTGGCAAAAGCTATTGGCTATTGTCACAAAAATGCTGCACTGTAATTAGTTCAAGTGGTGAAAAACTTCACTTCACAGATGAAAAACTGATATCGATCACAATGTCATACGCGTCATATATGTAGCTAAACGACACCCCAGCAGCTGACGCTATTGTCCAACCTGACTCGATAGGCCTTGGTCTGCCCTGGAGTGACGAGTTAATTGCACGATAGAAAATATCCGCTTAAGTAGGTCGGCCTATTACCAGGCGGTTCAATAATGTCAGCTAGAAGAAGAAAAACGAATATGTATTTAGGTTGCTGTCATATGGAGTGAATAAATGGTCACATCCAAGAAAAAAAAACACGGAGAAGGCTGATACACAGTGGTGCCGGCATCCGATCATGAATTTTGTAATTAGTAGTATCAGTCTACGCATGACTTCGGCTAGCATGCTCTGATGTCGGTATAATCTCGGATCTAATCTTTTCCCATCAAAATACACTGCGTTTATTTTTGGCTGGCCATTTTGTCGGCCTAACCTAAAAATAATTGAACTTCAGATTAGCTTGAACAAATGTCCGTCTGAGCAGGAAAGCGGACACAACTAACTGGCTTTCAATATGCTGTAATGCATGATGCAACAAATAACTATGGCTGAACACGTAAGCAATTCTTGATTGTTGAATTAATTCAAAAGAGCTACGTCACCGCCAGGTATACCTAGCAGTTCTGGGATGTTTTTCACGCCAATCGTCCACGAATATCAGTTCACTTAAAATGTGATGCACCTTTTTGATAGTCGAATTTGGTCGGTAATCAGATGCTTCAGCGTCTAAATGCAATAGTCGTGAGAGTAAATCTCCACACAAGTCATAGTGTAGCGATCACAGCCAAGTCAATTTTGGAATTATACTGTACACATATGCAAAGGGACCTGGATTATGGAGACTTAACAATACCCTTCTCAAAGATGACTTTTCATTTGCGGTGTGCGTGCAGAGATTAAAAGTGAATAATACTAACGACAGCGTATACGGGACAATGTTTACGGTTTAGATTTGAAGCTAGAAGTGATCACGAGTGCCATTCGAGCGAGTGGCATCAGAAGCAGTAAAGAGGAGGTCAGGCAGAGGAGAAAAGAAGAAATTATATGAAATGACTAAAACAATATGGGACTGACTGTTTTTGTCTCCAGTTCTACCAATTAATTTTAAAGCAGACACGGAACTGTTCGTGATCGAGCAAATGCATTCCAGAAACTTAAAAACTTGACCTCTAAGTTATGGTCTAGATTGAGAAAGGGAAAATCAGGGTTGGATACCTGCCAAATTCGTCTTCTGTATGTGCCCCCAATAAATGCTAAGGACACATCAATGTTTTGGAAACAGACGACGGGCAACGAACTTCCGACAACGGAGACGTTCTTGAATATTGGAAAGCATAGTTCAATGAACTATATGAGTCTACATGTGATACAGATAATAGCTATCGGCGAATCGAGGACAATCTGACTTCTATAGATTTCCCCAAATTAACAAAAATGGAAAGAACTCCTGCAATGGTCGGACTACAGGTGTATACTGTCTACATGTGTTTAAGGGTAAGATGAATAGCAAAGCTACTTCGGCTTCCGGATTTTCCAAGTAATTTCCCCTTTTCTTCTGGTCGAGCCCGGGGAACATGATCGTATATTACATAATTAAAGCAAAAGGAAGAGGAGTGTTTTCATAGCGCATCGTCGTAGAGTGGTAACATTGATAGCAAACAGGGTGATCGAAAGAGTATTAAGAATAGATCGATTTGCCTACTATATAGTTTCTAAAATAGTGGCTAAGGTCTTGTCAAATATAATGAGGAGTGTCGTGGAAAGCACGTGTATAATGGCCTTTGAGATTAAACGGGCTCAGTTAGGAGAAGACTTGGTGGTTCTAGCTTGCGAACTCTACCGGATGTTATTAATTACTGCGAACGTGATGACTTGGAGAAATAGGAGAAGCCGGTTTTGGTCCGAACAGTTAAGCGTTTCTTTTTGTTCTAGAACACTACACGAGGCATTCCAGTCGTTGATGCGTTGATTAGTGCCTTGTACGTTTGGAGTTTGTTTTCCAACAAAAATGACACATTTGAGAGAATATATAGTATGTCATATCAGTTTTTGTAAGACATAATGGTCTATGGGTTATGCCCGCCAAGGGGTAATATCGCCCAGTGAAATTCCCTTTACCGATTTATAGTCATGCTATTTTCCCAGAGACTCATTTGATACCAAGATGACGACGATTATCTTCGAATTACGAGTCATCTTAGGCAAAATGTGGCATATTTAACAGCGTGAAGCACTGAAGAGGACGTACAATTCGTAGATGGTACGAATTAGTTTTTCTAGGAGGCGTAGAAAACCATTAAGTTTATCTTTTGCTTGTGCTTGCAGTGGAATTATGGCATTACGCTCATGTAATACTCTCTCCGGCCCGGGGTGAGGCTCTCGAGAGAGCCCCGCCCCACGTCCTCAGGTTTTTCTGGGATAGCTGCCGAATGAGTAGACACAGATATCCGAAACTGTAGCACCTTCATATACATCTGTTTTGCATATCTTGAACAAATTTCGGGCCACGATCGTTGGTCATTGATTCAAGACAGGCCAGATAGAGAAATGTTCCCGAACATTTAAAGAGCCATCATTAAAAAAAAAAAAATCCGAGTTTTTGCTGGGGTGGTTTTATGAACCAGGTTCCTATTGCTAAGCAGAGCTTGTTGCGTGAACCCTGGCCCACCACCCGATCCATGAATTCCAGTGCAACGGCAGAATTTTGACCGAAGGTTTAACGTGCCGTCAATGCACCGACACGGCCGCCCGGTTGTTCGTCCCCGGCCTTACTGGGCCAGCTGCCAACTGACCCTCCCAGCCGGGGGCTAAATACGAGCGCGTGAAGTGACTCGAACCCTGTTTTGCCAGGACAGGGGAGACCAGCGCAGGCCAGTGCTCTAACCAACTGCGCTACCGGGGCGGCAGTAGTTACAGTAGTCAGTCTATGATTTTGATTATTGATTATGTGATTATATGACTTTACAGTACAGTAGGCATTCGGAGTAGTTACAACATATCAACGCCACGCTCAGACCATGCTCTTCTTTCATCAAAGCGTACAACTGTGTGTAGTTATGGGCGTTTGGAATCGTTTGGAGCGGCGCCATTTCCTCGGATAGGAACAACTGTCAAAGTCCATAGGGGGGGGGCACCTTAGACTGACAATTTGTTGAGCTGGGGAGGTTGAATGGGTGCACCGGTACATATAAAAAGGGCAGTTGTTCCTCTCAGGAGGCTCTTTTCTTCTAAAAACGTACATATTCCTCTGATAAAGACATCTTTTGCTTTACAAAATATGGTAAGCGGGTGGGGGACATAGTGCATTGCAGCCTATCGTGGGTGCTTTTTCCCGGTCAGAGAGTCGACACACTTCCATGCATGGGGGTACATGCCCAAGTGTCCTTCCCTCTAATTCGCGCCTCTCGTGCGGAGCAGCCCCGTGAAGGCGGGCAGCGTCATCTCGATCTTTCCAATAAACTTTGAGAATATGACGATTTTGCAGTGGGCATATTGGCGTCAATATTTTGCTTCCTCTTAATTCTAATCTTTGATGTAATTTTTGTGGCCGCAGAGTGACAGCCCGGGTAGTAATTGACTGCCGGGAAGCCAGCTGCCACTTGTGGGGCTCCGGCACGCCTTTATAGGCCTCCAGTGTGATTTGCAAGGGCAGCAGTATGGCTTGTTTTTTGGTGCCAGGGTGATTTTTTGGACAAGTCGTCATTTGTTGGAACCCAACGCGCGTTGTATTGTCCTCGACACGTTTTTTGGAGCCCAACATGTTTTGGGGGTTTTCGAGCGATTGTTGGGATCTGAGTGATTGTCCATGTCCAAACTTGTTTTTGTCCCGGCTTCATTTTTTTTTGGTGGTCCCCATGAGACTTTGGGGGCCCGGGTGCGACCTGTCGAGCCACTAGCGTGATTTTCAATGGCCCGGGCATGACATTTTGTACCCCAAGTTGAGCGTGATTTCCAGGAGCCCCGGCCAGACCTTTTTGGGGCCCCGTCGTGATTTTCATGAAACCTGGCATGACTTCTTTGGGCTCCAACATGATTTTCGGAGGCCCAGGCGCTTACTGTGAAGGCCCGCAGCGTGATCTTCAGGGAGCACAGGAATATTTTTTTTTGTGAGCCCCAGTGGGATTTTCAGTGGCCCCGGGCCGATCATGTCGGCCCCAGTGTGATTTTTAGGAGACCAGCACGTCTTTTTGGCCCCATTGTAATTTTCAAGGACCCAGGCACGAATTTAGTGGGCCACCAGCGTGATTTTCCATGGCCCAGGTGCGAACTTTCGATCCCCATTGTGATTTTTAGTGGCTCCAGTTGGACATTTTGGGGGTACCAGCGTGATTTCCAGGGGCCCGGTCCGTCTTTTTGGGCCCCAGCGTCGTTTTTATGGATCCCGGTAAGACTTCTTGGACCCCAGCGTGATTTCCAGAGGCCCGAACCGACCTTTTGAGTGAGGTACAGCGTGATTTTCGGGGCCCCACAACACTTTTCGGGGGGACCGGCGCGACTTCTTGGGGACCCAGCGGCATTTTCAGGGGTCTCGTTTCCACTTCTTATAGCTCCCTGCGTCATGTTAGAGACCCCGGAAAGATTTTTGGGCCCCAATGTGATTTTCAGGAGCCTTGGTGCAATTTTGAGGGGCCCCCAGCGTCATTTTCAGATGCCCATACGCGACGTTTTGAGGTCCACAATGTGATTTTTAACGGTCCGGTGCGATTTTCGGGGCCCCAGTGGGACTTTTAGATAGCCTGGCGCAATTTTTCCGAAACCCGGCGCGATTCTTGGGGTCCCCACAACCTCTCAGGGGAGAAATTTCCTCCAATGTTCCCCCTCTTTCGGTATGCCACTGTGTCTTAGCAGTTTAAAGGCCCTTTGCTGCCGGTTTAAACATTGGATTGATATTGATTTACAAATATACATTAGTTTTATAAACGCACACACACCCACGTCACGCACACACACACACACACAAAACACACATACACACACTCACAAACATGCTATGTTTAACTATGTATTCATATATATATATATATATATATATATATATATATATATATATATATATATATATATATATATATATATATATATTATATATATATATATATATATATATATATATATCTATATATATATATATATATATATTTATATATATGCATGTATATATATACACATATATATATATATACATCGGTATATAAATATATATATGTATATATATATATATAACAATATATGTATATGTACCAAGGAGTGTATGAATGTATGTTTGTATCATAGTGTATGTGTTAAGACAACATCTTCCAAAAGGTAGTTTAATAAAAAGACAAAATAATCATTCCAGCATCCTCTCATTTCCCGTCATCTTAAGCAAGATATCTTGAGTTCCTATGCTTTTTAGCGAAATAGAATTGGTCCAGCGTTTCGATGCTGGTTATGGTAGACTTTAAACGCCTTTGAACGTTTATTTTGTGGGGGGGGGGTGGAAATGGAACAAGCGTGCATTCGAATTTTGTTTCGCCGCATCCCCAAAAAAATAATAGCATGCTATGGAATTTGTATTAGGCTTACAGCCACTACCATGACCTTGAAGTTTGATTTTTAGGATTCACCCCGTTTTCAGGTGGAATTGATGAGACAATCCTACATACACCGTACACTTAGCCACAGCTCCACATGGCATAATATGCATCACGAACTAAAACAAGTAAAACAAACACTGGCAAATAACAACTATCCGATATCACGAATAGACCAGCTATGCGTGCGATTGTCAGCTATGCGATTGTCATCTACAAAACACCTCGGCACAAAAAGAAGCCAGCACAAAGCCGGTGACACTCACCACTTGTTCTACAGAAACACAATGACACCAGGATACAAACAAAATGAAACGGCACTCAAAAAAAACATTATTCGGAGAAACTGCAAAATCAAAAACCAGGAAACAAAATCAAACTGAGCATATACTACAACAGCCCAACTATAGCATCACTACTGCTGAAAACAATATCGCACATGATCCATCACCACTCAAACAAACAAATCTGATATACCACTACAATTGTACCTTAGGAGATGCGCACTCCCACCTCACAGTGGATACATCGGAAAAACAACCACTACACTCAGTCGAAGACTCACAATGCACCTACAAAACGGCGGGCCACTCTCTCATACACATGAACACCACAACACAGCGCTGACAGGGAAATTACTAGTAGAAAACATACAAAAAAACTCGCAACCACTCACAGCAAACGACGTCTTATTGCCTTAAAGGCAGCATACACCAGACACATCGATGCAGCTATCAACAAACAAATCAACGCGCGTGGAACATTCAAACTCTACGAGGGACAGCCCCCCCTCCCACAGTGATGTGTTTT